>PVIU01001390.1:133956-217605 GCA_004026605.1 Ondatra zibethicus
ACAGCCAACCATCTGCCCCTCACTCCAGCTGCAGGAACAGCCAACCATCTGCCCCTCACTCCAGCTGCAGGAACAGCCAACCATCTGCCCCTCACTCCAGCTGCAGGAACAGCCAACCATCTGCCCCTCACTCCAGCTGCAGGAACAGCCAACCATCTGCCCCTCACTCCAGCTGCAGGAACAGCCAACCATCTGCCCCTCACTCCAGCTGCAGGGATAGCTAACCATCTGCCCCTCACTCTGGCTGTGGGCACAGCCAACTGTCTGCCTGTTACTCTGGCTGCAGGGATAGCCAACCACCGGCCCCACAGCACCTGCACTCGTGATCATATATGTGTAATTCAAAATTAAATATTTTAAAATGTGTTTACGTTTTCAAAAAGGGCACTGTGATGCAATGATGCCACCTTCATAGCATGACTCAGGAGTCATGGAGATGGCACTAATGGACCGGCTCTTAGAATGACGCCGGGCTATAGTGTGTGTGTCTCCCAGCTGGCCCAGCTACGCTGCTGGACCAAAGGACCCACAGAGGATGGCAGCTTTGGTGTTGAACTGTCATGAGAAATCAGAACTCAGTACGCAGTGACCATTCCAACCGGTGATTGACTGTAGCCGGGGAAGAGGGCTGGGCCACCGTCCTCCAAGTCCACCTCTCAGCATAAACAAGCTCTTCTGGGACCTTCTGCGCCAGACAGACACGGTTACTCTGTCTTCCAGAGGCAGAGGCACACAGCAGTCTTTGTACAGCAGAAGGGGCTCATAGGAACAGAGGCCACCCCTCCCTGATCAGCCTCCCCATCCAGCTGCCCATCGCAACCTGTGAGTCATGGCCAACCCATGCACGACTCAGGTGGGCTTACTTCAGGATGAGCTTCCCCAAGACTTCATAGATTCTGCCTTCCCAGTACTCGTAGTAGGAGGCCAGTTTGGGGGCCCTGCCTGTGTTGGTATGCACAACTAGACCTTCAACTTTGGTCAGCAGCGGTCCGATGGCCAGGTACCACCGGACCATGTGGTCCACGTCTTTGGCCCTTTCTCGTTCGATGTGCTCGAAGAATTCCTTCACACCTGTAGAGAAGGGCATGAGCTACATACAGCAGCTGTGGCTCAGAGGACTTCATAGCAGAGTGTGTCCACACATCAGCCATGAGTCATGGCTGTCCACACATCAGGCATGGGTCAAGGGCCTGTCCACACACCAGGCATGGGTCATGGCTGTCCACACATCAGTCATGGGTAGGGGCCATTCACACATCAGCCATGGGTCATGAGCCGTATGTACTCATGAAAATGGAGTTGATGCCAGAAGCTAAGCCTCATCTCAAGACAAAAGCAAGTGATACCAGACAGGGGCCATGACAGATGCTGGTGCCCTGCATCCATCATAGTGGCTGCGATGCTTTCCTTCAGTTCTTTGACGACTAGTTTTCAGTTCCTTATTGACTAATTAAGGACAATTTAAAATACCCCTAGCATAACGAAAAGTAAAAATAAGCCCATACAATATAGTTATCTGACTATTAACAAAGCTACACAGCTTGGTGTGGTGGAATGCACCCGCAGTCCCAGTGCTGAGGCAGATGATGGCAAGTTCAAGGCCAGTTTGGGCAACAAAGTGAGAGCCCATCTCAAAAACAAATAAGTCAGTTGGGCGGTGATGGTGCACACTTTTATGCAGAGACAGGCGGATCTCTGTGAGTTCAAGGCCAGTCTGGTCTACATAGTGAGACCGTGTCTTTCTCAAAATAAAGAATCTGGAGGGCTGGGGCTGTCCTGGTGGCACTTCCCAGTAAAGGGCTGGGGCGGTTAGACCCAGTTATTCCAGTCACTGAACGCCTGGAGCACAGAGATGGTGACCACAGGGCCTCTCTTTCATCCCATGACTGGCGAGCTAGAAGCCAGGCCTACCTGGGAGCTCCTCCTCGGTTTTGGAGACTGGGAACCTGAAGAGGTTGACAGACTCGATTAGCGTAAGCCTGGAGGTGATGTCCTCCGCATTCTTGTGAATCTGGTGGACGAGAGACTCGAACTTGCCGATGGCCTGTTTGCAGCGATTGATGTAGTCAGCGATTCCTTGGGGGAAGAGAAGGCAACTCGGTTCCATCTCTGCTGTCCCTGGCCCTCCCACCAGCACTTGTGAGACCCATGGTGATGCCACTTAGCTCACAGACCCTGTTCCTGCACCTATGTTGACTGAGCGATGGCTAAGAGCCACTCATCCCCTGAAGGCTTGGGACCAAGATGCCCATAGGGCAGGAATGTACCAGGCTTAGCAGAGGGCTTCATTGCATTCACAGACACATTTGTGTTCATATTTGTGTGTGTACATATGTGTGTATGAGTGTGTGTATATACATGTATATGTACATGTGTGTGCGTATGTGAATTACATATACATGCATAAGTGTGTGCGTATATGTGTGTATGTGTATGCATGTGTATACACATGTGACTATGTATGTGTGTGCACTTAATAAATTTGTGTAGTTTATATTCAGATATTGTGACATTTTGGTTTTACAAGATCATTACTTAAGGTCCCTCTAGGTGCTGGGCAGGTGACTCAGTGGGTAAGAGTATTTGTTCTCTAAACATGAGGATCTGAGTTTGAATCTCTGGTATGCATGTACATAGTTGGGCAAGCCTGTGCATACCTATAATCCCAGCATTGTGGGCAACGACAGGCAGGACCTGAGCTCACTGGCGAGCCAGGCAAGCCTCCTGAGAAGGAAGAGACTCCGCCTTGACACCGTCCTCTGGCCCCTGCGTGCATACACCACACCACACCACACACAAGAAATACACGTAAAACAACTGCGCAGTTACCTAGTGAGTTCCAGTTCAGCCTCTTGTACCCAGAGCGGAACACCCTGAGCAGCTCCTGGGAATGGTCATCCAGGAGGGCCGTCTCTGCCTCGTTCAGCGTGTTGATGAGCAGGTGGTAATGGTCCAGCATTCGCTGGATGCCCTCCGTGTACCTGAGTGCCCAGCACAGGGAGCGGTGAGAGATGCAGGGCAGGACGTGAGAACCACAGTAGAATGGCCCCCAGAGACCTAACCCACAGCTTCCGTCAGGACACGGGCAGAGGGCTGGGATGAGGCTCAGGGCCAGAGCAGTTGTGAGTGCTAGGCCCTGTCTGTCCTCAGAACAGTTCCAGGGGCAACTGTCACTCACATCCACAGGGAGGGGCCTGCTAGTGTCCTGTGCCCAGAGGAGCAACTCCACTTGTGAGTCACTGCTGAGTTGACTCCCCATGTGGTCAGTATTGCTAGTCCCTCACCTTCAGTGCTAAAGCGTCACAAGGATAGACTGGGGGAGGGGCAACCGCTGTCTTTAGTCATGTGCCCTCACGCTGAGCCCACCAGCATGAGGCTCTTACCAGTGACAGCCACAACCCTCTGTCACACAGACCTGGTTAATCTCAGATGTGAATGAGCAGAGAGCTCTGTGAGAGAGGAGGGGAGGAGAAGGGGGAGGGAGGTGGGGGGGGCTGGTTAGTATGCAAAGTGTACATAAGTGAAACTGTAAATATAATAAAAAATTTAAAGAAATGAGTTGGACATTGGGGCGCACGCCTTTAACCCCAACACATGGGAGGCAGAAGCAGGCGGATCTCTGTGAGTTTTGAGGCCAGCCTTCAGCTCTACACAGTGCTGAACTCTTCAGTTTAGCAGGCCCAGGTCCATGTGGACTATAGAGTGAGTTCAAGACCAGTCTAGGCAACTGAGAGAGATCCTACCCCCCAAAAAGTTAATTTTTAAATAAGAATAAAATTAAATTAAAAATGAATAAAGGGAACAAGAGCTTTGAGGGGAGGACTCCACCGTCACCTTTGGGAGTGTCAGGTAGTGGCGTTGAAGGGACAAACCAGTTGATGAAGTGCTTGCCTTGCAAATACAAGGGCCTGAGCTCGACCTCCCGGCTCCCATGTATAAAGCAGCATGGTGCATACGCCTATAATCCCAGCACTAGGGAGGCGAAAACAGACAGCTCCCTGCGGCTCACCAGCGGTCAGCATAGCCAGACCAGGGAGCCGCAGACCAGGGAGAGAGTCTGCCTCAAAAATAAGGTGCATGGAAGGTGTCTAAGGACAACACCCAACTTTGACCTGGGTCCACATACACCTGGTACACACATATGTATGCATGCATGCACATGCACACACATATACACATAGAGACACAGACACGGGCACAAGCATACACGCACACACACACACACACACACATACTTTAAAATAACAGTAAAGAGTGTCAAGAGGCCCTGAGACCAAAGTGTCCCCTCTGACTGAAGAAGGGTCTTCTCACCTGAGGAATTTGTCCTCTTGGAGGGCCACGTTCCTGGCCAGTTCAGGAACAGTGAATCCCAGCTGCTCTAAGTACTTGGTTTCGTTAATAATCTCTTTGAGAACCGGAGAGAAGTTGATGACAAACACAGCTCCCTTTTCCATAGGGGGCGCATCCTCAGCCACGATGGTGGTCTGTGGAAGAGACGACACACAGTCTGGAACTATCTGCCGCTGCTTGTAAAGCTCTCTAGACATGATTTACAGAGACCAATGGGGTCCCTTTCCCCAGCAGATGGACGCAGACTGGACTAGTGTGTTACACATTCTGTTTTTCAGAGTTGTTCAATAATCTGGTTTTGGGCTGGTGCTCATTGTGTAAAATGCTTGCTCCAGAAGCAGGAAGACCTAAGTTTGGATGCTCAACGCCGTGTAGAATTTCAGGCATATGTGCATACCACAAATAATATCCGAGAGAGAGAGAGAGAGAGAGAGAGAGAGAGAGAGAGAGAGCAAACAGAAGGAAGGATTCTTGGGGTTGCAAGGCCAGCCAATCTAGCCAAATGCATGAGTTCTTGGTTCAGTGAGAGACCCTGTTTCAAAAAAATGTTGTTGGGGGTAATTGAGGAAGACACTTGATGTCAACCTTTGGTCTCTGCATATGTGGCCATACATGCAAACACTACACACACACACACACACACACACACACACACACACACACACACACACACACACACACACCTTCAGTTTAGCAGCCCCAGGTCCAGCTGGACTACAGAGTGAGTTCAAGACCAGCCTAGGCAACTGAGTGAGACCCCGCCCCAAAATAAAAAGGAAGACAGCCAGGACTATTTCTCAGAAGTAGATGCCCTGCCTTGAATCCCAGGGAGGGATTGGGGTGTGGCTAAGCGGTAGTGTGCTTTCCTAGCAAGTACAAGGCTCCTACTTCCATCCCCAGCCCCGGGGGGGAAGGGAGGAGAAAGAATGCTATTTAGTTGCCAATATTAGAAAACTAGGTGAAGTCCTAGAAAAACAGAGATTTCTTTTTTTTCTTCTTTTTTTAATATTTATTTATTATGTATACAATATTCTTTCTGCGTGTATGCCTGAAGGCCAGAAGAGGGCACCAGACCTCATTACAGATGGTTGTGAGCCACCATGTGGTTGCTGGGAATTGAACTCAGGACCTTTGGAAGAGCAGCCAGTGCTCTTAACCACTGAGCCATCTCTCCAGCCCCCATGAGATTTCTGACTTTACTTGGGAAACAGGGAAACCAAATCATGTTGGCAGGCACAGGCTAGAATTGGGTCGCTGACCCCCTTGGGGGCCAGGCTCTGAACACCCCAGCTCCCCCAGGTTTATGGGAGGCTCTGGCCTCAGGATGGCAATGAAGTTGGCCACTAGAAAGAGTTTCAGGAACAACAGACACAAACTGCCAGGCCAACAGACGCCGACCTCCTGAGTGGTGGCCACCGGCCAGGCCCAAAGCCAAAGTTCAAAACCAGTCACCTGGGGGCCTTCAAGGTGACTCAGTGAAGTGCTTGCCACCAACCTGCGTTCAGTCCCTGGAGCCCTCACGGAGGAAGAAAACTGGAACTGCAAGCTGTCCTCTGATGTCCACACGCACACAGAGGGGCACACATATCCACACACTAATCAATCATGTAAAACCCATCACCTGTGGCTCATGAAAGAGTCAATTAGGACAGTACAGATCTCTGTCAGCCAGTCCACTCAATTATTTTAATGCATATACATGTGTGCAGGTGTATGGAGGGTGTGCACATATGTACATACATACATGTGTGTACATGGATGTGAAGGACAGGCAGCAACCTTGGGCATCATTTCTCCCCTGCCTTCTGTCTTTTTCTAAAAGATTTATTATATATATATATATATGTATGTATGTATGTATGAATGTGGGGAGTGGGTATATACACATGAATGCAGGTAACTAGGGGACCAGAAGAGAACATCAGAGCCCCTGGATTGGAGTCACAGGGAGTTGAGAGGTCCCCTCCCCCTCCCCATGTGGACATGAGGACAAGCCTGGGTCCTCTTTCTGCAAGAGCAGCATGCACGCTTAACCCCTGAGCCATCATCTCTCCAGCTGCACTTTTTCTTTTGAGGCAGGGTCTCTCACTGGCTGGAAACACCCAAGGTGCACATGCTTCCGGCTGAGCGTCTCCCCAGCCCCTCGACTTGTTTTATGAAGGAGAATACCGAGCCACCCAAGGGGTGCTGCTGTCCATGTCCCCTCTGTGGGCAGGGTGGAAGGGCCCACCTTGGTGAGAAGGCTCTTCTTCATGAGGTGTGGGAGGCTCAGCTCCGTGCTCTCCTTCCACTGCTCGTACTTGCGGTCTTCGTAGTCCTTCATGGTCCTGCCCACCTCCAGGTACCTCTGCTTTACCTGCCGGGAAGTGGAACAACCATCACCTTCTCCTCGCTCTACTGTCCCCCACATAAACTATATGGATTTTTTAGAGATTTATTTCATTTTTAATTATGTGTGTATGAGTGTGCATATGCACATAAGTGTGAGTGCCCACGGAGGCCAGAGGTATCGGATCCCCTGGAGCCACACAACATGAGAACTAGAATCAAATTCAAGTCTCCTGAGAAAGCAGTACTCGCTCTTAACCACTGAGCTACCTCTCCAGTCCCAAGCTCTGTAGTTCTTTAACGAAAACGTCTGTGAGCCTCTGCTTTACCACATACAAACAGCTTTGCGGTAAGAGATGGCCAGTGTCAAAGAGACAGTGGCCATGAGCATGTGGCTCAGCTGGAAGAGCATTTGCTTAACGTAACCTCAGGGCTCCATCCCCAGCACCACACAAGCCAAATGCGGTGGGGCTCATCTCTGATCCCAGAACTTGGGAGATGGAGGCAGGAGAATCAGGAGTCAAAGTCGTCTCAGCTGCACAGTGAGACAGCTATGTAGGACCCTGCCTCAAAAATAAATCTAAAAGAAGATGGACGGATGGATGGATGGATAGATGATAGATAGATAGATAGATAGATAGATAGATAGATAGATAGATAGATAGACGAACAGATGGACAGACAGACAGACAGAGATACATAAATGAATGACAATAGTCATCCTTCAAAACAAAGTCAAATCTAAGGAGAAACAGTCAGGCATCGTGGGGACGGAGACTGGAAGAGAAGGAAACAAGAAGGAAGCCTTAGATATGGATACTCGGGAATCAGGGCTTTACAGGTGTGAGCATGCCACTGGCTAGCCGAGGTGGCAGCCACCCAGCAAAAGGAGCACAGCGCAGCCCCCAGAGGAGGTGACACACCTCCTGGCCCCGTTCACTGTCCAGGAGTTCCTCGACCTCCTGGAACCTGAGGATGGTATGCTTGATCCTGTAGAAGAGGGAGCGCTCCCAGCAGATGGCGCCCGCCACTGGAGGGTGATTCTTGTACAGCGGCGGGTTGTCCAGGTTCTGCACAAAGATCTTATTAACAATGTCGATCTGAAAAGTGAGTGGGCGCTCTGGTCAGCTTCCCGTGGGCCGTGCCAGACAGGCAAGACTTAAGTGGAAGACAGAATTTTGCAAGGAATGCAAATAAGGGCTGAGCATAGCAGAGCCCTGGGTCAACTGGGTCCACCCCAAGCCCTGGCTGTGGGACGAGAGCAAGACAATTTAAATAAGATATGGTGTAATACTTACCACTTTTTTCCTCTAGGCGCCCCAAGTTGTGTGCATTAAAATAGCAAACCGCACACCCTGCATATACTGATTTGACTGAATTATTTGAAATCCATAAAGCTCTTCTAGAAGTGACCCCTGGCAGATGTTCCTTTGAAAAGAACATCTCTAGGCACAGCCCAGGCAGCCGTGGGTTTCCTTGTTACCTCCTTGCAGTACTGGGCCAGAATGTCGTTAAACTTCATCATCATCTGCTGGTTGATGGCCTCCCGGGAGCGGATGTGCTTAAACTTTAACAGCATGTCAAAGGCCGCTTCTGCCGACCGAAGCGTTTTGAAAGATTCATCAATAAAATTTTTTGCTTCTTTCTCAATAACCTGCCAGAAGAAAAAAATTAGAAGGAAGGAAGAAAGGAAGGAAGGAAGGAAGGAAGGAAGGAAGGAAGGAAGGAAGGAAGGAAGGAAGGAAGGGGAAAAAGGGGAGGGGCGGAGAAGCTGAAAAAAAAAAGCAGCTGCTATCGTGGTCTTTCAAGAACCAGACTGGAGGATTCAGCAGCTTGGGACAGGCCTCTGTCCTGTCTCAATGAGAGGAACGTGCCTGGACTGGGGGATGGCTCAGTTGGGAAAGTGTTTGCCTTGCAGGCATGAGGACTTAAGTTGGGACCCCAAGACTCACATGAGAAACCTGGGTGGTCCCACCTGCTATCCCAACTCTGAGGGTGGGAGCAGAGACAGAGAGAGACCCTGCCTCAAAGGAATATGTGGGGCATGGCAGAACAGGACAGATGCCTGGCCTCTTCTGGCCTCTGCAGGAGTACACAGACATATGCAACACACACGCACACACGTGCGTGCACACACACACGCAAGTGCACACGCACAGAGATAAATAAATCCTTAAAAGGAGGCGGTAAACGAACAGGGGAGGCCTGGCCTCTGCTTCTGTGGTGGGATCAATGGCGGGGTCACTTGCCAGAACTTCAAGCTTGAAGTCATCCATCACGTATTTCCAGTATGGAGAGGACTTGATGCTGAAGGGGTCAAAGTTCAAGCTCTCCATCGGGGCGACCAAGCTGTCTACCCTGCAAAGGACATCGTCGATGCGCTTGGGGTCCCCCGTCACAGCCTTGAGCTCTGGACCAAATATGTTGTAAAATTCCTCCATGACCTGGGGGTGGGACAGAATGGAAGGGGCTAAGCGTCCTTTGGTTACTCCGACCTTCCTAATCATAAATAGCATTTCGAGATTAGCCTGAAGGCAACCTTCTCCTCATCTGAGACCTTTGGTGCTATACCCTTGCAGCAGGATAAGATTCAGAGGCCCTGGGGCCCAGAGAGATGGCTCAGTGGTTAAGAGCACTGGCCGCTCTTCCAGAGGACCCGGGTTCCATTCCCAGCACCTACATGGCAGCTCACAACCCTCTGTATCTTTCTCACTCTGGATGTTCCCCTGTGAGCTGGCCACTCTGACTAAACATGACATCATACAAGAATAACAAAGAGAAGGAGAGCCAGAGTTCCTGCAGGCTGAGGGGGAGGGGGCTGGTGAGCTGAGCACGGCACACCGAGTCTCTACTATTCTGACGACGTTGAGATGAGGATGCACCTGCTAGGCGGTGGTGGCGCACACCTTTAATCCCAGCACTCGGGAGGCAGAGGCAGTCAGATCTCTGTGAATTCAAGGCCAGCCTGGTCTACAGAGCAAGTTCCAGGACAGCTAAGACTGTTATACAGAAAAACCCTGTCTTGAAAAACAACAACATCAACCAAAAAGCTTATGTATCATTCTATTGACTCTATCTTAGAATAAAGGGATTTATCTATTTATTTTGAGACACGGTCTCATTGTGTAACTCTGGCTGGCCTGGAACTCTCCAGGTAGACCAGGCTGGCCTCAAGCTCATAGAGATCCACCTGCCTCTGCCTCTCCTGTGCAAGGATGAAAGGTGTGCGCCACCACCCTCATCAATTCTGGGTTCCATCCCTCCCACCACATAAACCAGTTGGGCATACCTGTAATTCCAACACTTGGAAGGTGGAGGCAGGAGGGTCAGAAATTCAAGGTCTTCAATGACAAAGAGAGTTTGAGGCTAGCCTGGGCTACATGAGACCCTGTCTAAAACATAACAATAAGGATTAAAGGAGAACAATAAAATGTTCAGAAAGAACATTAAAGTCACATGCCCTGCACTTTCTTGTCCATGCTGCTGTTATGACAAGGTGAAGAAGGATGTGGGAAGAGAAGGTGTCCTGTTTCCATTGTCTTTCCCACAATGTCCCATTTTGTCATGCAGGGGCATGTATTTGCCCATGTGTTGTGCATGTGCAACTAGATGCATGTGTATGTGTGTGTGTGTGTAACCAGAGGTGGATGTCGAGTGTCTTCCTCACCCACTTGTCTTTTCTTTGAATCTCTCACTGAACCTGGGACACTAGGATTCAGCAAGCCTGGTGGCCATGGAACCCCAGGGACCCACCTCCCCAGCACTAGAGTCACCGCAGGCTCAGCTTAGGCTCCGATGTGGGGCCTGGGGATCTGAACTCAGATCCTCACGCTTGCTCAACCAGTGCTTCGCTGACTGAGCTGTCTCCCCAGACTGTGGAGATGTGGCCAGCCCTGGTTTTGCTCTGTCTTGCTCATTTTGTTTCCCTAGCAATGAGAGTGAGTTCAGGCACACTGTGGGCTCACCGTGAGTGCCAAGTGAATGAGAAGATGGATCACTGTAGTGATATTTCATTTGTATTTTAATAAATAAAGCTTGCCTGAAGATCAGAGAGGAAAACAACCCCACTGGTCAGCCGTACAGACCAGGCCAGTGGCCACACTAGTTTGCCACAGAAACCGGGCAGTAATGGTGCACACCTTTAATTCCAGCCCTAAAGAGGAATATAAAATGGGAGGAGACACCTCTCACACACAATCTCATTCTGAGGATTCAGGAGGAGGCAGGATCACCATTTTGGACTGAGATAGAGGTAAGAGCCAGTGGCTGGTTGTTTTTCTTTTCTGACCTTCAGACTGAACCCCAATATCTGTCTCTGGGTTTTTATTAGACATGCTACAGATCACCTCCAGGCAAGGGCTGTGCTAGGTACCCAGACACTAAACATGTGCCCCTCTGCCCAAAAGTAGCAGGAGGTCAGGTCAGTGCCGAGCTGGTGGGTGGTAGACAGGCAATCCCCAGTACAAGGAGAGCTCAGCAGGCGGTCTGCCAACAGGAGGTGGGGCACAAAGGAAAACCACAGAGCCTGCTGGGAAAATGATTCGGTCAGTAAAAAGCATGAGGACCCACAATGGTTGGCCAGGCATGGTGGCTCATGCTCGCAATCCCAGCTCTGGGGAGGTGGAGACAGACGGGTTCCTGAGGTTCACTGGCCAGCCAACCAAGCTACACACACACAGTCACAAAAGACCTGGGATACAGCAGGACATTCTGGTCCATTCTAGAATATTCTATATGTTCTTCTTTTGAAAGTTTCTAATGGACCCTTTCAGGTCTTCAGAATCTACCCAACATGGTGGCATGCCCCCATCCAAAGGCCAGAATGTTTCCTTCCATCAGGTAAATCTGCACACAATACAGAAGGCACGGTTCCTACCTGCAGGATATCTGCAAGGTCCTGGCAGATGCTGGCCATGTAGTCTGTTCTCTCAAACAGCCGCTTGCGGTCAAACTCCCATCGTGCCTCCCGACCAGAAGCCTCAATCTTGGCCCTGATGTCGAAGTAGGATTTCTTCCACAGCTTGAGAGTATTTCTGGCCTCCAGGGTTTTGTGCTGGGCACTCACTCTGTTTTCTCTGTTAGGCAAAGAGATGCCAGGCTTCGAGCAAAGATGCAGCTGCCTACATCTGAGCCACACTCCCCCCAGGGCGTTGGTATCTGGGAGGATACCAGGACCTCCCTGACGCCAAGTCCTCCTCAGGGAATGTTTCTTCATGAGCCACTATGATTTGCAAGGGTGCAAAAAATGCCCCCAAGCTGGGTCCAGGCTGTTTGTCTGCAGCCATCCAACTTAGTTCCCAGGAAAGCATGGCAACATGAGGAGGGTAGGTGGCCTTGGTGCCTGTCCTCATGGTCACCGTGGCAGCCTTGGCCTTGGAGCTCAGACCCCGTGTGGAGCTGATCTCACCCACGCGGACCGTGTGGGGAGTGAGAAAATGGCTGGGTGCAGGGTGGTGGTAGTGCATATGTTTAGCTTTGTGAGACCCTGGGTTTGATCACCACATCACGAACACACAAAATAGTTAAAAATCATCACCTGACAGGCTGCTCCTTCTGAGGGCCCAGGCCTAGGACTGAGCATTCCCTGGCCATTTACCTCAGTTTCTCCAAATGTAAAATCACACACGTGGCGCTGGAGACGCCACTTGGCCTTTAAGAGCATGTGGCCAGGGTTCGGATCTCATCATGCACTCTGGGTGGCACACGGTGATTGTAACTAGAGTTCCAGGGGGTCCATTGCCTGCTTCTGGCCTCGGCTGCAGGCACTGCACACACATGTGCATACCTTCACACAGACACACACCCATACACAAAAATAAAAATAAAGCAGGTCGTGCATGGTGATGCATATCTTTAAGGTCAGCACTTGGGAGGCAGTGGCAGATAGATCTATTTATCAAGTTCCAGGCCAGCCAGAGATACATAATAAGACCCAGTCTCAAAAATAAATAAATAACTCAAACACATACATTATTGTGTGTTACACAATATAATCGTATGTGGAATTGTGTATTACAGTGTGTAAATAAAATACATGTTATATTTTAACAATGGAATATTATTTAGTCATAAAGAGGAATAAAGTTCAGGTGATGCCCATAGATCATGGATAAAAACCTTGGAAATGTCATGACAAACGAAACACACCACCCAGAAAAGACTTACTGTTGCATGATCTCCAGGCTTTGGACTTGGGAAGGGAGAAGGTTTGAAGTGGCTTACTAAAAGGTCCTAGGCTTCTTTAGAAGATGAAGAGAAGGTTCTTTTAAATAAATGTTCTAAAATTGTGTGTGTGCAGTACCCAAGAAGGCCAGGAGGGGGCATCAGATCCCCTGGAGCTCTAATTCCAGGCAGGAGGCTGTAAATAGCCTGTGGGTGCTGGAAACTGGACCCAAGTTCTCTGCAAGAGCAGCAAATGCTCTTAATCACCGAGCCACCTTCCAAAATCCCTATAAAGAAGGCTCTTAAGTCAACTGATGTGACGGCTGGTACACTGAGAGCATTTGAATCTCCGACATGGTTTTGCAGTGCCAGGGATGAAACCCAGGCCTCGGTGCACCAGGCACCTGCTCTGTGGCTGAGCCCCCGCCCCCCCGCCCTGATCTGCACACAGCCTGGACTCCAGAGGGAGCCCCAGTTGGCCCTGTGGCTTCTCACTTGAACAGGGTGCGCAGGTTGATGACTCTGCACACGCGCTCGGCGATCTCCCAGGCGATGCGCTCCATGAGCGGGATCATCCTCTCGTCCTTGTTGTAGTGTCTCGAGATGGTCCACACCATGCGGAGGGCGCTCATCATGGATGGGATGGTGTCCAGGACCACGTGGAAGTTGGAACCGTGTGTGATGTTCTGCCAAAGCCACACGGGGGACAGAAGAGGGGCTTAGCCTCTCTCTCTCTCTCTCTCTCTCTCTCTCTCTCTCTCTCTCTCTCTCTCTCTCTCTCTCTCTCTCTCTCTCCCTCTCTCTGGATTTTTTAAAAAGGGTGCTCAGGCTAGCCTCAAAATTACTACATAGCAGAGGACCACCTTCAGCTCCCGATCCTCTCTCTTCCACTTTCCAAGTACTGGGATTCCATGCATGTACCACCACCACACCTGGTCCTGTAGAGTTTTTGTTTGCTTGCTTATTTGTTTATTTGAAACAGGATCTCACTATGTAGCACAGGCTGGCCTGAAAGTCTGGATTCTTCTACCTCCGCTTCCTGAGTGCTGGGAGGATAGAGTGCTATGGTGGTTTGAAAGAGAATGCCCCCCCCCCGGGAGTGGCTCTGTCAGAAGGAAGCGTGCTACTGTGGGAGTGAGTTTTGCCGTCTCTTATGCTCAAGCTATGCCCAGTGTGGCACACAGTTCACTTCCTGTTGCCTGCCGATCAAGACATAGAACCCTCAGCTCCTTCTGCAGCACCATGTCTGCCTGCATGCTGCCATGCTTCCCACTATGAAGATAATGGACTAAACCTCTGAAACTGTAAGCCAAACCAATTAAATGGTTTCCTTTCTGTGGTCATGGTGTCTCTTCACAGCACTAGAAACCTTGACTAAGACAGGTGCATCACCATGCCTGGCTTCACTGATACACTGTCTAGATGACTTAGTGAACACCTGAAATGAGGGAGAAAGCCCTGTGGATTGCCACACTGGATAATTTAGGGGATAGTGGCAAAACAGCTCTGGTGTTTTTCCCCAAATATATTCTTTATCTGATGTTAGTTAAATTGGTAGATGAAAACTCACTGTCTATACATGGAGCACGCACATACACACACAGACACAGACACACACACACAGACACACACACACACACACACACACACACTAGAGTAGTGTGTTTTTCCAAGCACAACTATTAGTCATCTATTTGTCCTCTAGAACTAAATTAAGATGGAGGAGTGTGACCACTCTGCTACCCTGAAACCAGCAGGCTGGGAGGTGAGCAGTTCTCCTGGAGAGGCCCTGGCTCTGAGCCTCCATGTGGAAGGAAGCCAAGGACACCCAGGCAGAAAGGAGCATGCAAGAAAGACAGCCATTCTAGAAGGGGATGCTCTACCCAGTCATCCAATGGATGCCCTGGGAGGCAAGATGAAAGTCTCTATGGAGCCCTTGCCAGATCCTGACCCATTAAATGGGAAACAGGGGTTTTTATCAAGAAAACAATCGCACACCAATACACCAGCACAGTGACTATCCTAATTAATGCCATCTATCAACTTGACATAGCCTGGGGTCATCTAAAGAAGCCTCAATTCAAAGACTTCCTCGATCTGATTGACCTGTGGCCATGTCTGAGGAATTGTCTTAGTTGATCATTGATATGGGAGGGATCAGCCAACTGTAGGTGGCACCATCCCTAGGCAGGTGGGCCTGCACTATATAAGGAAGAGAGTTGGAAGGCTAGAGAGATGGCATGGGGTTAAGAGCACTGGCTACTCTTCAGAGAACCTTGGTTTGATTCCCTGCACCCACATGGCAGCTCACAGACATCTATAACCTCAGTCCCAGCGATCTGATAACCTCTTTTGGGCTCTGCAGGCTGGACCAGGCATGCCCATAGTGCACAGAAATACATGCAGGCAAAACATTTATACACATAAAAAATTAACATAAAGATTTAAAATGAAGAAAGCTAGCTGACTGAGCAAAGAGTGAGGCAGAAAGCCAAGCTCCCCCATGGTCTCTGCTTCAGTTCCTGCCCTGACAGTGATGGGACTGCGGTCAGCAAGTATAAACCACATAAGCTCTCTCCTCCCCACATTGCTTTTGGTCAGAGTTGTTGTGGGATAAACTTTTTGTACACTGTGAAGAAGTGTCTCGGCCAAGGCACCTTCTGATTGGTTTAATAAAGAGCTGAAAAGCCAATAGCTAGGCAGTAGAGGATGGGTGGGACTTCCCAGAAGATATAGGAACTCTGGGAAGAGAGGTGGGATTTGCCAGCCAGACACGGAGGAAGTGGGATGCGTGGTACTGAGGAGAGGTAATGAGTCACATGGCAGAACGTAGATTAATATAAACGGGTTAATTTAAGTTATGAGAGCTAGCTGGGAACAAGCCTGAACTAAGGCCAAGATTTCATAATTAACAAGTCGTCTCTGTGTCATTGTGTGACCTGCTACCAAGCACTATCACAGCGACAGGCAGCAAACTGGGAAACTGACACATGGCAGATCTGATGAAGAACTTCGAATTCAGCCTTTTGAGTTGGTATCGCTACTCCATGATAAAAACAAGAGGTGAGGTAATGCGTCCTGGAAGTGAGGGGTGGAACTGAGCTGTGCACTTCCTGCCAGCCAGAAAGCAGAGGAACAGAGAGAGAGAAGCCCCACAGGACAACACCCTCCCACCCCATGGCCTACTTCCTCTACCTCCTGAAGGTTCCAGAACCTCACAGAACCCAGTACCATACGCCCATGGGAGATACTTCCATTCAAACCACAACACAGCATGTTATGCTCATGAAGACAAAATCGCGGGAACATAACTAAAAATAATAAAAGATGAATATGCAGGGGCTAGAGAGATGGCTCAGGGGCTAGCTAAGAGCATGTACTTCACCACCAGAGGACCTGAGTTCAATTCCCAGCACCATGTCAGATGGCTCACAACTGCCTGTAACTCTAGTTCCAGGCCAGAGCCTCTGTGGGCACCAGCATTCCTGTGTGCATAGACTTACACATAATAAAAAAGTAATAAAAGATTAAGAACACAGGAACAGCTAGACAGTGGTGGCGCACGCCTTTAATCCCAGCACTCAGGAGGCAGAGGCAGGAGGATCTCTGTGAGTTCAAGGCCAGTCTGGTCTACAGAGTGAGTTTCAGATCAGCCAGGGCTACACAGAGAAACCCTGTTTCAACAAACAAAAAACAAACAACAAAGACAAGGACTTTACTTATTTATTGACTGATTGATTGGCTGGTTGGTTAGTTTTTGAAACCCGGTTTCTCTGTGTAGTCCTGGCTGTCCTAGGACTATAGACCAGCCTTCTCTGAACTTAAAGGTCTGCTCCCTGCCTCTGTCCCCACTACACGCAGCTTTTGATGACCACTTCTAAAATATGATTTAAGCTAGGATAGAACATTTGCCTAGCGTGTGCAAAGCTGAATTCAATTTCCAGTACTTAAAAAAAATCTTAAATTATTTAGTTTGTTATTGTTTTGTTTGTTAAAGGTAAGGACTCAGTTGAGCGGTGGTGGCGAATGCCTTTAATCCCAGCTCTCAGAGGCAAACGGATCTCTGAGTTTGAGACCAGCGTGGTCTACAAAGTGAGTTCCAGGACAGCCAGAACTACACAAGGAAATTCTGTCTTAATTAATCAAACAAATAAACAAAAAAAGAATAAAAAAAAGACAAGGACTCAGTAAGCCCAGGCTATCCTCAGTTCACAATGTGGCCAAGAATGGCCTTGAGTTTCTGATGTTGCTGCACCCACCTCCCAAGGGCTAGGATTACTTGCAACACCACACAGGGCTAATGCGGCCCTTCGGGTGGAGCGCAGGCCCTTGTGCATGCTAGGCAAGTACTCTTCCAGCTGAACCACAACGCTAGCGCCTCAATGTAATTTTAGAAGTGACATTCACGCAGTGCTCCTCACAGGGTTGGCTTTCCAGGGTGCAGCCCACCCTCCGTACCTTGAAGTGACGTTCCACGGTGGACAGGAAGCGCACATTGTCCGAGGCCTCCATGTGGAGTTTGAACAGCTCCGTCAGGACAGGCTGCACATTGGCCATGAGCATGGATTCGGCTTCCTTTATCACATCCAAGACCTTCCTAACGAACGGAAGCTTTGTTTGCTCATAGAGAGCGCTCAACGTTGCGTTTCTTTCTCTCCAGAACTCAATTTCAGCCAGAGGACCATTGCCCTGGGAGAGACAGGAGCACAGAGACAGCGCTTGCTGCCACTGTGGGTGGACACTTGTGGTCATTTCTACAGTGCCCATCCTTTTTCCACCTGCTCCGGGCAGGCTGGTCAGTACAGGGCTTCTGGGTGGACTTCTCATCTGGCATGGTCCAATCAGAGTTGATCTCAGAACTCTAGGGAATGTAAGATCCTGCCCTTCCTGCTGGTACCCACAGGGCCAGAAACTACACATCACTGATGCAGAGGAAGCAGTCTGACAGCTTTAGTCCCACCAGCATCATTTAGGTAAGCCACAAACTGAGAGAGACACTGGCTCTCACAGAGACCTTCCTTGGGACGGTGGGCTGCAGGCCCCGCACAGGTTACCTGGGGCGTCTTCTTCAGCTGGCTCTCCAGGGCAGATGAAATCTGGTTCAGCCAGTTAATCACACACTGCTCCAAAGCCTCCAGCATTTCCGTGTTGGCCACCAGCTCAGACACTTCCCCCTCCACACTGAAGCTGGGCATCTCCAGCTTGATCTCACCTGGTGGAGAATCACTCGTTAGATCCAAGCTTGGAAAAAACCTGTAACATTCAAGTTCATCAGTCAGCTCTGCTCTCCTGTTGATCAGGTTGCCAGCCCGTCTCCTCCTCTGTCTCTGCCTCGTTCTCTTTCACAGGAATGTGGTTAAAACCCTCTGCTGAACGGCCCAGTGGTTAAGTCCCATTAAAGTGATGTCAACATAATGAATTTGATTTTTTTTTCAGTTTAGCATATGATCAGAATTCAGCTGCTACTTAAGTCCTCGCTGACAATGGTGGCACACACCTTTAATCCCAACACTCTGGGAGGTAGAGGCCGACTTCTGAGTTTGAGGCCAGCCTGGTCTACATAGTGAGTTCCAGGACAGCCAGGGTTGCACAGAGAAACCCTGTCTCGAAAAAGAGAGACAGAGAAAGAGAAAGAGAAAAGAGAGAGAAAAGAAATCTTCAGGGGCTGGGAAGATGGCTCAGTGGCTAAGAGCACTTCCTGCTCTTACAGAGGACCTGAGGTCTGCCATCAATAGAATCCATATTGAGTGGTTCACAACTCCCTGTAACTCAGCTCTGATCTGATGCCCTCTTCTGGCCTCCAAAACACACACAAATGCACATAAAGTAAAATAAGTCTTAAAAAAGGGAAAATCTCCAATATAAAATGAAGATAAATCAGGAGTTCAGGGATGTTCTCAGAGGAAATCAAGATAATGCAAAGAAGAAAATAGTTAAGTCCCAGTTCTTTGTCTCAGAGGCTGAAGGTAATATGTGTCCATTCAACAAGAACAGAATGCTATGAAAAAAGCAATGAGGTGTGCCCAACTATCTTCATAGCAGCATTGTTTACCATAGCCAGAATCTGGAAACAACCTAAATGCCTCTCGATTGAAGAATGGATAAGGAAAATGTGGTACATTTACACAATGGAGTACTACACAGCAGAAAAAAATAATGACAGCTTGAATTTTGCAGGAAAATGGATGGAGCTAGAAAACATTATTTTGAGTGAGGTAACCCAGACACAGAAAGACAATTATCACATGTACTCACTCATAAGTGGCTTTTAAACATAAAGCAAAGAAAACCAGCCTACAATTCACAATCCCAGAGAACCTAGACAGCAATGAGGACCCTAAGAGAGACATACATTGATCTAATCTACATAGGAAGTTGAAAAAGACAAGATCTCCTGAGTAAATTGGGAGCATGGGGAGGGTAGAAGAGGAGGGGAGAAGGAGAGGAGTAGAGAAAAATATATAGCTCAATAAAAACAATTTAAAAATTAAAAATAAATAAATAAAAAGAAATCCTAAAAAAAAAAAAAAAAAAAGCAATGAGGATGAGCAGTCTCAGAATCAAATAGAGCTACCAGCAAGGAAAGCTCCAAACTGAGGAACACTTCAGGCACATAAAACACCAGAGCCAGGGAGATGCGAGGATGCGAGTTCCGATCTCTGGAACTCCTATATGAGCCAAGAACAATGGTTCATGCCTGGAATCTCAAGGTGGAGAAAGACGATCCCTGGGGCTCAGTGACCAGCAAGGCTAGACTGGTGGCGACTGAGAGACACTGTATCAAAAAAGAAACTAAATGAAACCTAAAGAACAGCATCTGCACACACAGGTGTACCCACACCCCCAACGCACACAGCTACACCCCTCACCGCCCCCACCCACAGGGAGTTAAGAAAAGAGTGGATTCTCCAGAGTTCTGGTCCCACATCACTGGCTCTCCTGGCTAAGCACTCTGTCACCTTTTCCCTGGCTGGATCCCTAAACATAAGCACCCAGTTCAACTCGACTCCCTCACCCGCCAGCCTCTTGTGTCCTTGGTCCCTGCTTGCCACACCTGCTTCCCATTACCCCAGGCCCTGGAACTCAGGTAAGGGGAAGGGATCAGGCAGGTACTGCCCATCCGACGACCCCTGACAGTGGGTCACCTGAATACCACAGCAGGGGCTGCATGCAGCTTTCCGCTGAGACCCAATGCTACCTCCTCTAGGCAGCCCCCCTTGATTTCCCCGCCCTTTTGTATAGACCTCACCAGCTTGTTGAGCTCCATGTTCTGCTACAGTTGGGAGTGCATGGGGAAGCCCAGTCGCCACGGGGATTCCACCATTGAGCTTGTAAACAAGTCAGTTTCCAGCGAACATACAAATGAGGATTACTGGGCAGGAGATGTGGTTCAGTGGGTAGAGCTCTCACTTAGCCTGTGCACAGCCCAGGGTTCAAGCCCCAGGATTGTATAAACTGAGCATGGCAGTATATGTCTGTAATCTTAGCACGTGTGAAGTAGAGGCAGAAGGGTCAGAAACTGAAAGTCATGCTCAGCTATATGTCACTGATCTGGACTACAGGACACCTTATCTTAAAAACAAACATCTGGGCATTTAATCCCAGCAGATGTAGGTGGATCTCTATGAGTTCCAAACCAGTCTGGGATACATAGTGAGACCCTGTCTCGATAAAGGGGGGAGGGGCCAAGAGAGATGAGACGGCTCAGTTTTTAAGAGCTACTTTTCCAGAGGGCCTGAGTTAGACTCCCAGCACGGTCATAAGTCTCAGTGGCATGAAACTCGAGTTCCAGGGGGATCCAGCGCCCTCTTCTGGTATCTGTGGTACTGCATGTAGACATACAGGCAAACAAACACCCATACACATAAAATAATATGTTCAAAAATGCCACGAATTGTTAGGTGGTAGTGGTGCACGCCTTTAATCCCAACACTTGGGAGGCAGAGTCGGGCAAATATCTGAGTTCCAAGATGGCTAGGGCTACACAGAGAAATCCTGTCACAAAAAACAAAAAAACAAACACACACACACACACAAAAAAAAAATCACAAATTAAGGCAGTTAGATCTCTGAGTTCAAGGCCAGCCTGGTCTACAGAGCAAGTTCCAGGACAGGCTCCAAAGCTACAGAGAAACCTTGTCTCAAAAACAAACAAACAAACAAACAAAAAACAAAACAAAATACCAAATCACAAATTCAAACAAACAAAAAAAGCCTTCTGAACTTTTGCATTCTTTCTTAAGAATCATTAGTTCTTCACGGATGGGGAGGGGAGGGGGCAGAGCCGACCGACCTTCGAGCTGCTGCATGGTCCTTTGGATGTTGTTTGCAAACTTCTGAAGATTCATTAGGAATTCATCACGTATCAGCTGGATGCTGTGGTACTCCACCGTTTCCCCAGGCATGCTGGGCAACTCTGACATGTCGTAAAAAAACTCTTGGGTTTCTGCAGCTGTCCCCTGGCCTGACTCCGACTTGTGCTGGTTAAAGGACAGCGCGGGCATGAAAACCTGCAAACGCACAGCCGTTCGTGTGATTAAACTGCCCAGGGGACTCCAGCTGCCTGTTAGCTTGGCAGCTGTGCAAGCTGGCACTGGGCACTGCTGGATGCTCAACATTCAGGAGGCTGAAACAGGAGGATTGCAGTTCAAGGCAGCCTGGGCTA
Organism: Ondatra zibethicus; assembly: GCA_004026605.1. Lineage (NCBI taxonomy): Eukaryota > Metazoa > Chordata > Mammalia > Rodentia > Cricetidae > Ondatra > Ondatra zibethicus. Next base: position 155,462 of record PVIU01001390.1, read on the forward strand.
CAGATTGAGCAAGAAGGATTTTGTCACTACAAAGGTCTCAAACAACTCCCCAATTTGCTGGTTATGTGATGGATGGTCAATTAGAATGAATTTTGCTTCACCCTGAGGCTATTATTTTAAAGATGTATTTATTGATTATGAATACAGTCCTCTGCCTGTTTGTATGCCTGCACGCCAGTAGAGGGCACCAGATATCATTTAGACGGTTGTGAGCCACCATGTGGTTGCTGGGAATTGAACTCAGGACCTCTGACAGAACAGCCAGTGCTTTTAACCTCTGAGTCATCTCTCCACCCCTGAGGTTATTTTATAATGAACAACTTGATCTTCTTTAAGCAGCCAGCATCCCTGTTCTCAGAAGTTACAAGATTAAAAGATGTCATCCAGAGGCCTGTGGTCCAGCTGTGAACCCAACACATGAGAGGCAGAGGCAGGAGGACTGCCCATGAAGTCAAAGCCAGCCTGGGCTACAGAGTGAATTCCAGGCCAACCTGAGCTATAGATAAAAGATGCTGTCTTAAAACAAGCAGAGGTTACGAAATGAACGAGCACATACAGTTAGTGACCTCCTGTCCCATATCTCTCCAAGGCTAAACTCTCTGGCCCTTCTTTGGAAGCAGGGGACTGTCCTGGAAATGCCAGGGTCTCTGTAGGACCCACAGTTACCTGGCAGATGACGTCCCTCAGGAAGCGAAGCACTTGAGAGTTTATGATCCCATATTCCATGGTCTCTGGCATCATTTCCATTGCCTCCTTCATGTCGCTGGCTTCAGGGATGGCCTCTAAATGGAAAGAGACCCAGAGCATAGAGTCAGTGAGTGATGAGGGCGCTCCCAGGTGTCCCAGAGTCTCTCCCTCCTCTCAGAGGCTCTGGTAACACACTCAGAAGACAGGCTGATCTGGATCTAAGCAAACCCTGAGCAAATGAAAGTAAACTACATCTCATTGGACTTTTAAGCTGGTTTTTTGTTTTGTTTTTTGGTTGTTGGAGTCAGGGTTTCTCTGTGTAACAGCCGTGGCTGTCCCGGAACTCACAGAGATTTGCCTGCCTCTGCCTTCCTAGTGCTGGGATTAGAGGCATGCACCACAACCACCTGGATAAGTTGTTGAAAGACTCTGGGGGTTTTAAAACTGTACCATACTTTACATTATAGTATTAACAAGGTATCTTGGGGACAAGAAATTGAAAGGTTCTATTTTAAAAGTTATCTATTTAGGAGCTGACGAGACGGCTCAGCCAGTAAGAGCACTTATTGCTCTTGCAGAGGATGTGAGTAGAGCTCCCAGCACCCGCTTGTTCTCACAAGCGTCTTTAACTCCAGTGCCGGGACAGTCAATGCCTCCTTCTGATGTTTAGGAGCCCCAGGCATGCATACGGTGTGCTACAATATGCATACACGTAAAATGAAAAGAAATCTTAAAACACACATACAGCTCATCTTTAGGGTTGAAGAGATGGCTCAGTGGTACAAGCACTTGCCAGACACACAAGACAACAAGGGTTGGTACCACTGGAAACCTGTGTAAATGCCAGGTGGATGTGTGGCCCACTGTAATTCCAGCCATGGAAGGTACAGAAAGGGGACGCCCAGAGCAAGGCGCTTATAAGACTAATCCTGTCAACTTCCTCTTTGCCCATGAAGAAGTAGGGGAGAACAATTCCCAATGTCAGCCTTGCCTGCCACACGCATATGCCCCTCCACATGTACATGTGTACCCCCCCCCAACACACACACAACAAAGATACCTTTTGTGCTTCTGAGGAAGAATACCACGGTCTGTTCCAGAAACTCCTCTGGGATGGGGGTGCAGCACACATGCAGGTCCAGCCTGTTGATGATGCGCTTAACAAGCTTCTGAAACACACAGGACACCGTGGTTGGGCCGGCAGGTGCCGGCTCCACAGAGCCCACTCATCTCCAGCATGGAGGATCTCATTCCGTTCTACAGTGGCCCCAAAAGAGCTACTTCACATCCAACACCTGGGCCCTGAGTCTGCAGCTTCTGCTAGGCAGCCCAGGGACAGCTGAGGAGGTGACCTTAGGAGAGCTGGCAGCAGGCTTGGAGGGGCAGGGCCCATTGAGAGAAACTGGCTGCCTCTGGCTAGTTGGTTGGTTTGTTGTTTCTGGGACTTCGGGCGTGCGTTAAGTATTTCTTTTTAAAAGATTGATTTCTTGGGATTGGAGAGAGGGCTCTGCAGTGAAGAGCACTGGCTGGTCTTCCCAAGGGCCCAGGTACAGTCCTCAGCACCCACGTGGTGGCTCACAGCCACCTGTAACTCCAGTTCCAAGGTGCCCTGGCCTCTGAAGGCACCGGGCGTGCATGTGGCACACAGTCATATGTGCAGGCAAAACACCCACACAAATAAAAAAATAAAATAGAATTTACATATGTAAACAAATGTTTGGGGTTTTTAAAGATTTATTAATTTCCTGCGTATGAGTGCTTTGCCTGCATACTTGTCTGTGTACCGTGTATGCCACTCTCTTATGTCTTCCTCCTTTCTCTGTCAGCCAAAACTGCTGGTGGGACAGCTTTTCTGGCTCCTGGGAGTCCCTCAGTCGGTAAGGAATCTAAGGGTGTTCTGGGAAATCTCAACACAAGATTCTGGAATCCCCGCTCTAGCACATGGTCCCTCGCATGCTCTGTGCCTGTCACCCTGTCTTATGAGAGCCCCCTGAGCCACTCTGCCAACAAGTTACAGAGTAGGGCACACCTTGCTGGATGGTTTGTCTGGGCGCTCACTGTCCTGGTCATCATCATCCACACGGAACAGGGAGGGCGTCATGGATTCATTTCTCGGCTTCGAATTCTTGGCTATAATAACACAATGCAATGAATTGAGATGGTCAAGGTCTCTCACCAGCCAGATGCCTTTGTATGGTACCTCCTGTCCTCCATCACATGCTCTGCAAAGGACAGGAGTGTGGCTGTCACAGGAGTCCACACACCCAAAATCCTCCCTGTGGCTCGCAGATATATATACGCTGGCTTTGGTGCCCAGCAGACAATTTCTCCGAGTTGGGGTGTGATGTGCATGTGTGTGTTAACCTTACACGAGGTTCATGAGTAAAAGTCACAAACAACTAGGGGTTCTAACTCAGCAGTAGACACTTGTCTAGTGTGTGCAAGGCCCTGAGCTCCATCTTCAACTCTGCAAAACGAACAGCCAGGTGTTGTGGTGCACTGGTCACCCAGCACTCCAGAGGTGGAGACAGGATGATCAGGAGTTCAAGGTCATCTTTGGCTACAGAATTCAAGGCCAGCCTGGGCTATAGGAGACCCTGACTCAAAAAATATACAGATAATAGCTGAAATATTTCAGAGGTTAAGAGCGCTTGCTGCTATTCGAGGGGACCTAGGTTTTGTTCCCAGCACCCACACGGCAGCTCATTGATCTGTCACTCCAGTTCCATCTTCAGACAGCCTCCTCAGGATTCCACAGGTATTGCATACACATAGTGCACATACACACATGCAGCTGCCAAAAACACACTCAGGGGTATGCTTAATGTCACTGGAGATAGTTAAAGCTGGGCTGGGGTAGTAAGAAGGCTGCTTGTTTGTTTCCTGGCCACCCAGACTCCCAAAATAACCACACAGAAACTGTACTAATTAAATCACTGTTTGGCCTATTAGCTCTAACTTCTTATTGGCTAGCTGTTACATCTTAATTTAACCCATTTTCATTATTTTATATTTTACCATGAGGCTCATGGCCTACCGGCAAGGTTCCAACCATGTCTGTCTCCCATGCTGGCTTCATGGCTTCTCCTGACTTCACCTTCCTTCTCCCAGCATTCAGTTTAGTTTCCCTGCCTAGCTCTGCTCTACCCTATCACAGGCCCCAAACAGCTTCATTATTAACCAGTGATATTCACAGCATACAGAGGGGATCCCACATCAGGCTGGGGTTGAGGTGACGAATGGTTCAGTTGGGAAAGTGTTTGCAGTATAAGCCTGAGGACCCGAACTCAAACCCAGCACTGTAGAAAGGCAGGTGTGGGGGCACATGCTTGCAATTCCAGCACTGGGGAGGCTGAGACAGAAGGGCCACTGTGGCTCACTGGCCAGCCTAGCCTAGCCTAGTAGGTGAGTTCCAGGACAGTGAGAGATCTTGTCTCTGAGAACACAGTGGACAGCTCCAGAGGAACAACACCCAAGGTTATCCTGTGGCCTCCATAGGTGCATGTGAACATATGCAGCTTTATATGCACCCATGCACAGCACGCTTACCTGTGCGGGTGCATGTGTGTGCAAGTGTGCACATACACACCAATAAATAAACTGTTAATGCTGAGTATTATGTAGCATGAATAATAAAAATCCAGAGATAGACATTGGGGTTCATCCTGAAGATCAGAAAAGCAAAGCAGCCAGCTACTAGAGAGCTCTCATCTCTATGAAATCTTCAGACTGAAAGAGAAAGGGTTCTTTCTCATCCCGCTTTACATTCCTCCCTCATGCTGGGATTAAAGGCATGCACCACCATCACCTGGCCTCTATGGCTAAAAAGTGTGGCCACTGGGATTAAAGGTGTGTGCCACCACTGCCTGGCCTGTATGACTGACTAGTGTGGCAGTTTTGTGTTCTATTTTTCAGACAAGCTTTATTTATTAAAATACAAGTGAAATATCGCTACATTTCCCCTTTTGTCTAAAATCAAAAAAGGAAGGCTATACTAATATAAGAAAACTACATAAAATAAATACAATAACTATATACAATATATACAGGCAATAAATACATCACCAATGTCTAGTCCATTTTCATTTAACAAATTCAGAGAAAATATTCCATATCTATCCTACCTTGGTGAGTCCAAAGTCTTGTACCTAATTTACTTACTTTCTTTTTTTTTTTTTTTAAGTTTTTTGAGACAGGGTTTCTCTGTAGCTTTGGAGCCCTAATTTACTTTCTATCATAACTTATATTCTGTGTCTGGTAAACAAGGAAAACTATAACTTTTTAGTCTTCAGCTCCCTCAGAGACCCAAGAAGGATAATATTAACTGAGTAAGCAGGAAGTGTGAGCAAGCAACTTCCAAAACGTGTGAGAAACAACGGAACAGCCGGCTGCCTGGACGGTCACCCAATGTTGGGGCATCCATCTTCAGCCGACAGGCCTGGACAGACGTTTCTGTGAAGCAGGATATTCTAAAGGGCTGTCTCTCCTTGTCTTGACAATGTTTGACAGTCACTCTCTTTTATGTCCTGCCTGTCCAATTAGGACAGCACACTGTCAGCAGTCGAGACAGGGGCGTTTTCTTGCCACAAAGGAAGTAAACTTCACGTGGAATTTCTTCAATGCCCCTTATCTTCTCTGAAGTAGATTGGTGCTGCCAGGAGCAGACATGTCTCATTGTCATTTAAAAAAAAAAAAAAAGAACAAACCTATGTGATTAAAACATCTTTTTTTTAAAATATTTTTATGGTTTATTTAACTTTTATTTTATGTGCATTGGTGTGAAGGTGTCAGATCCCCTGCAACTGGATCTTCAGACAGTTGTGAGCTGCCATGTGGGTGCTGGGAATTGAACCCAGGTCCTTTGGAAGAGCAGTCAGTGCTCTTAACCAATGAGCCATCTCTCCAGCCCCGTGATTAAAACATCTTAAATGCCATATTCTTTAGATCTCTGCAGTGTTTGAAAATGACCTATCTAAAATATATCTTTGTTTGACCTGGCAAATATACCTAATGTTCAATTATAATAGGTGGACAGAATCATAAGGACTTTGTTCCATTTTTTTAAATTTTCTGATTTGTAACCTGCCTTTCCTGACTTATTTGCATCAGAATAGAATGTAGGGACATTATTGGTATGTTCCATACAATGAGAGGAATGATCCAACTAGTTCTTTTTATAAGTCAAATTCTCTTGCTTTTGGGATAATTGTTGCTAATCCTTCCCTCAAAAATTACTACAAACTCTGCCAGGGTTCACTTTCTTCCCATAATTTGTCAATTTTATCATTATTAAAAGGCACTATAATTTCTGCTGGGTCTATTTCTGCTAATTGACAAAGTCTCAATTTTCCTTTTAGAATTAACTCAGAGACCTTTTCCACATATGTTTTTAATTTTTTACTCAGTTTATGTGGTAAAAAGATCCATTCTAAAATAATATCTTCCCTCTGCATTAAAATTCCTATAGGGGAATGTTTGGAGGGTAATATGACCAGACTGCTGTTAAGATTCAGATCCACACGGTCCACACGTGCCTACTGCACTTTCTCTTCAATCAAAGCCAATCCTCTCTCAGCTTTGGCTGATAATTCCCTGGGACTATCTAAGTCCTTGTCACCATCTAAGGTTTTGTTTAAATTAATCAGGTCATCAGGACCTAGTCCAATAGTGCACCATAGATAGGAAATGTCTCCAAGCAATCTTTGGAAGTCATTAAGAGTCTGCACTCAATCTCTCCTAATTTATACCTTTTGGGATCTAATATTTATAAACCTATTTTATAGCCTAAATAGTTAATAGAATCTCCTCTTTGTATTTTTTTCAGGAGTAATTTGTAATCCCTAACAGGCAACTTTTTTTTGCTTCTTCAAACATTCTTTCTAAAGTATCTACATTTGAATCAAATAGCAAAATGCTGTCCATGTAATGATAAACTAGAGATTCAGGAAATTGCTTTCATATCATTTCCAATGGCTGACTTACAAAATATTGGCACAGGATAGGCCTATTTAACATTCCCTGTGGGAGAACCTTCTATTGATATCTGTTAGCAGGCAGAAATTATTATAAGAAAGCTCTGTAAAGGCAAATTTCTCTGTCTTTTTCTTGTAAAGGTATAGTGAGGAAACAATCTTTTAAATCAATAACTGTAAGAGGCCATCCTGTAGACAATAAAGAAGGCAAAGGAATGCCAGACTGTAGAGCCCATTGGCTGAATCACCTTATTAACAGCTCTTAGATCTGTCACCATTCTCCATTTTCCAGATTTCTTTTTAACAACAAATACAGTATAATTCCAAGGGCTGATTGATTCTCCAATATGTTGAGCATCTAGTTGCTCCTGTACCAGCTCTTCTAAAGCCTGCAGTTTCTTTGTTGTTAAAGACCATTGCTTAACCCATACAGATTTGTCTGTCAACCATTTTAAAGGTAAAGCTATTGGTTCCTTTGAAATATCAGCAGCTGTTGTACCCTGTTCTTGTACAACCTGAATGATTGGTGACTGTTCTTTATAAAACCTTCTAATATTTTCCCAGAAACATACATTGATTTATGGCTTTTTTCTAAGATTGGGGAAATGTTAATCTGAGTATTCCATTGCTATAGCAAATCATGTCCCCACAAATGCATTGCTATATTAGCTACATATGGTTTCAATATTCCTCTCTGACCTTCTGGCCCTATACACTCGACCTATCTCGTGCTTTGCTTTACCTGAGATAAAGTTTTGATCCCTAAAATCTGAACATTTGCATCCTGAAGAGGTCAATTTGGATGCCAAGATTCTGATGAAATTATTGTTACACCCATACCTTTGTCTACCAGACCTTCAATGACATCATCATTTATTCATATTTTTAATTTTGGTCTTTGTTCATTTATCTAACTTTGCCAAAATCCTCACTTTATGATTTCTCCTGATTTTTTTGTTCTCGCTTCTATAACTGTTCTGTTATCCAGAGCAGTATGGTTTTTTACAATAGGCATTAGGTTCTTTAATTGCTCTGAGAAGGAGTTTCCTCTACAATGGCAGGAAATGACTAAACCAAATTTGGCATAGGGGCCTGTGAGAGGCCCCTCATGGAGTTTCCCAATGGCAAAGGACGAACGTGAATATTCCCCGTTGACCTACAATTCAATAGTCCAATACCTTTGCCATACCTTCTGCATAATCCAGAAGGGAGGGGCCTTCTGAGTGGTTTACTCTTAGAAAAAAACATTGTTTCTAGGAACATCCTGTCTACAATCTCTTTTAAGGTGACCTTATTTGCCACAATTATAACTTTTGACATTTTGATGTTTCCTCAACCCTCTGGAAATTGCCTCTCCTATCCATGTATCATCATGTTCACAAGATTCAATATTAATTGTATCTCAAATCCATCCCTCCAAAGGTGTTGACCTTGCCTTTAATAGCCTAATTATTCTTTTGCATAGAAAACTGCCATTTTCAAAAGTCAAAGATTCAACTGACTTCGATTCAAATAATTGTTTAGCTTCTGAATTTGGTATCATTCTATTTCCTGCTGAAGTAGATCTTTATAAGAAATCTCTAAGGCTTCCTTTGGGCCCTGTATAACTTTAGTAAATGACTCAATTTTCTTTACTATCTCTCCAATTCTGTCTCAAGCATTCAAAGCTGCTGTGTGGCATAAATTCAGGGTGTGGTTATCATATACAGCTTGCCTTTCTATAGCAGCATGATCTCTTTCTCCAAGAATTTGATCTTGGGAGATTTCCCTACCTCTAGTTTACTCTGTTGTTCAATAGTCTTAGCCTCTTCTCTGAAACAGTTACTTCATTGTAATTGTGGACCAGGCTCTGAAACAGCTTTAACTAAATCTATCCAGTCTATAGGGATAATTCTATTACAAACTGACCACAACTTTAGCATTTGCATCACAAAAGGTGAATGTATGCCATATGAAACTGTTGCTTCCTTAATCTCCTTAAATCTAACATAGGCACAGGAGTCCAGTTAGCTGTAACAGAGCCTCTGCTATTTGTCAATTCCTGTATGGTTACAGGATTTATTAAAGTTGGCTGTCTGAAAACCTTAGGCTGTTCCTCTCTATTTTTATAATGCAATGCTGTAATTGGTTCTCCATTAAATTCCTCTGTTTGGATTTTAATATCTCTATGATCTGTTTTAATAGATTTTTCTAAGTCCTGTATCACTCAGATTAATCAACTTTTTTAGTGATGAAACAAAAATGATAAAGCTGATAATGTTTACAATTTACATTACATAAATTCCATCTAAATTAGATCTCTCCATTTAACTGTTCCATTTTCAAACTGTCCAGCATATTATCAAACAGAGACCTAAATCCCTCCATTATAATGGTGTTTCCCACTTTTTAATGTTGGGAAAACTTTCTCTTTTACCTAATTCCTCCCTTTAAGAATTCCCAGTTGTCTTACCAAACTTACCAAAGATGTTGATGAAGACATGAGGCTTATTGCTACTGCGTAGAACAGTAAAAGCCTGAATGGATTTCAAGGCAGCTAACTACTTTGGCAGTAGAGCAAGAAAGGGTTCAGGGAGAGCCAGCAATCCACAGGGGAGAGAGAGAGAGAGAGAGGGAGGGAGGGAGCTGTCTGAAAAATGCACAGGGGATTTTGGAAAAAGCATGTGTGGCAGAGAGCTACCTGAAGGAAGAACCAGTCAGTCTAGGGCCAGTGAGTCCTGTGGTGTTTGGAGCCCAGGTGCTTCTGGAGTTTGGGTGGCACCTGGAGACTGTTTTGGAGAGGCTACAACAGGAAAAGCCCAAACTTGCTCAGAGACTTGGGGAAAAAGGAGAACAAAGTCTAGCTGGGTAGGGCTGGAGCCCCATGTGAAGCTCCAGCTTATGCCAGGGCTTTTTCATGAATTCATACCCCAAATGTTGGGTACCAAATGTAACATGAATAATAAAAAGCCAGAGATATTGTGTCCAACCTGAAGATCAGGAACGCAAAAGCAGGCAAGCCACTAGAGAGCTCTTAACTCTTTGAAATCTTCAGACTGAAGGAGCACGAGTTCCTGTCTCATCCTGCCTTATATTCCTCTCTAGTGCTGGAATTAAAGGCGTGCACCACCACCACCACCTGGCCTCTATGGCAAACTAGTGTGGCTGCTGGGATTAAAGGTGTGTGCCACTGCTGCTTGGCCTGTATGGCTGGCCAGTGTGGCTGTTTTGCATTCTGTTCTTCAGGCAAGCTTTATTTATTAAAATACAAATGACATATCACTACAGTTTTATGCTATGGGTTTTGTTCCTTTGCTTTTTAAGACAGAGTCTTAAAAGTAGCCCAGGCTAGATCAAACTTACTACTGAGGCCTTGTCTTAAAAAAGAAAGAAAAAAAAAAAGAATACCTATTTTGTTCCTAAATTTGACCAATACACACACACACACACACACACACACACACACACACACACACCCTGCCTCAATCTTTGCCTGGGTAAGGGAAGTAGCAGTATGAGCCCAGACAGGGGCTGGTGTACCCACAAGCCAAGGGATGCCAGTGCCAGCAGAGGGGTATCACCCTGGGGACACCTTGGGCCTCTGGGCCTGAGATATTTCTGCGGCTTTCTGCTGTCCTGTTAAGGCCAAGTGACGGTAGTCCAGGGACCCTAGTGTACATATCCACCAACATCTCCACAGACCCCCATGTAAAAGTGGCTTCTTCCCCCAGTAGAGTGTCTGTCCCTCCAGACACTCACTTGTCACCTTATCGGGACCTTCTTCTTTCTGAGATTCAGTCTCATCTTCCTCTGCCTCCTCTTCAGGGATCACAGGAATTTCTTCTTTATGGATCCATAATGGGGAAGAAGATACAAAATAGTATTTATCCCCAAATGAGACAGTTGCCAAACCTTTGTTTTAAGTAGGGACACACCCCACAGGGGATACGTAAATGTCATTGCAAAACATCATGGTGCTGGGGCCAGCATGGAAAATTGTGCCAGTTGAGAAGAGGGTGAAGGACACGCCTTTGCCTGGAAGAAATGCAAGCAGGCGGTATGAGAGTGGCTTGATTCACCACATATAGCATGTTCTGCAGCACTGGGCGCAGCCTGGAGACTGTTCCAATGAACCCAGTCTGCCGGTGAGGCCTGCAGTCTCTGGGCTCCAGAGGTGGAAATGGAAATGTCAGGAGTTCAAGGCCAGTCTGATCTACACGAAGCCCTGTCTCAGAGATGCCCCAGGGGATGCTCTGATGCGAGACCGAAACACTGGCAGAGCGAAGGCACCCAGGCTGCAATAAAAGCAGACCCAGCAGGAGACAGTCACCTGCTGCTAGCTGGAGCTTCTGGAGACTGCAAGAAATTAGGGTCTTGGTGCAGGGTTTTTGCTTTCTAAATATACAGAATCCCACTAGTGTATCTGGAAATCTGTACTTCTATTTGTTTGTAATGAACGGGCCTAACCCAGAGGCCCGGGATGATGTGTTCAGGTTCAAAGTTCCACCTGGAGAAGAAAATGAAGGTGAGGATGGTTAGATTCTAGTGAGGCTGAGGCAGGAGAGCTGAGAGTTTGAGGGTACCTTGAGCTGCACAGTGAATTCCAGGCCAGACTGGGCTATGAGCCCGTCTCGCAATGTAATAAATGATGTAAAAAAAAAAAAAACAAAACAAAACAAAACGTAAATGAGAGCAGAGCGCAGTGTATCCTGACGCTAGGTCCCTCCCGCTCTAATCTTCTCTCTCTCCCTTTCCTGCCTCTCGAGTTCCGGTGATCCTCGAACTTGCGATGGTCCTCGGGTGATCCTACCTCAGCAGGGATTGCAGTCGGGCGGCACTATGGCCTGCTGCCACTTTTTAGAGTAGGGGGCTAGGCTTGGAAGGTGAGCTCCCCTGAGCCTCTGCAGACCCTGGCCTTGGGACTCTCCCGCTGGGAGGCATCTTACAGGACAAGAGATTCTGGGCCTCCCTCCTCTGTGTCCCCAGCAGATGTGCAACACTGCACAGTTGAGAGCGAGGATGGCAGCGCCCCCCTCTAAGGACCCCGGTCGCATAGTAGGGCTAAATGCCAGTAGGGTGCTGACTGTAGGCTGGCCTTTACCCAGGCTCACCAATCTCCACCTCCACCTCCTCGGGCACCAGGACGCGGTAGAAGAACAGCGTGGAGGCGCAGTCCTCGTCGGTTGCGTGGTTGAGGAAGTGAAGGATGAGGTCCTCTGCCTCACTGTCGTTGCGACTCAGCAGCTCCTCGAACAGTTTGGGGTTGTTGAGGCCAAAGGCCGTGTACACGCGGTCGCGCATCCACAGAACCCGCAGGTCGTCCATGGCGCAGACCTGAGCGGTGCAGGACGCAGGGAGGTCAGGGCCGGGCGGCGTCCGTGGCAACGGCGCCCCTAGCAACGGGCACCTGGGCGACGGCGTCAGCGCTGGCAGCGCCAGCGTGAGGCTGAGGGCCCCCCATTCTGCAGGTAGGAAAACTGAAGTGCGAGAAAGTTGGTTACTGAGGCGTGACAAGGGCACGGCTCTGAGGCAGAGCCAGGCAGGACTAGAAGCAGTGAGCTGTTGATGCAAACCTACACTTAGTTGGGAAAAGAGAATCTCAACTGAGGAATTACCAACATCAGATGGGCCTATAGGACCTTTTCTTGTTTGCTGGTTGACGTAGGAGGGCCCAGCCGGTGCTGGACTGACAGGTGAGCAAGCCATGGGGCGCAAATCAGCTCGCAATGCTCTCCTGCAAGGTCTCCGCTTCAGTTCCTGCGGCGGCTTCTGCCCTTAATGATGGAGTATAACCTAGGATCAAATGAACCCTTTTTTCCCCCAAGTTGGTTTTGGTTGGTGTTTATCACAGCAACAGAAGCAAACCAAGCGGGACAGGCAGGCAGGACTGGTCTCAGTGATTAGGCACTGTGAGGACTGGCTCTTCCTGGCATAGGGGGTTAGGGAACAGGATCACAAGAAAACAAGACACTGGCATCTCAAAAATATAGATTTATTTGTCACTAGCAAAAGGGAAATTCCATACATCATGCGTCTGCACGACGCAGTCCTGACTGGCTCCCGTAGTTCCTGTGGATTTCGTGGTGTTCGAGCAGAGCTTGGCAGCAGCAGCCCAGGGCCAACTCACTCCAAACTCCCGACTTAAAGCATCAGGGCAGTTCTTAAGGTCTGCCTGAAGAGTACGCACACCCGCAACCCCAGATTAAAAACTTCAGTAGAGAAATAAACGGCTGAAGGTTTGTGGTTTTATTTCCAAAATGGGTCAAACTCTAAATCACATCTTGATTCGCCAGGCCCGGAAGTTATCAACAGATAATCTGTGGCCTATGCCAGAGCACTGGGCCCGAATGCCATTCTGGCCACTCCCAGTCAAGCCCAGCACTGCACACCTGCGGTGCCAGCTGAGAGTCGAGGCAAGAGAATTACAAGTCCAAGGTCTGCATGAGTGGCATTAAACATCTCGAAACATACAGACCCGTTCTAGAACTGAGGCCAGGAGAGGACTTGGAGGGAAACGGAATCCGTCCCAGGCCCCATGGTGGAAGAGTCCAAGTGCTCAAACCCCTTTGCATGCTTCTACTGGCCATATCCGGCCTCTCCACCAACAGAAGCCTATGTGACACAGTGAACACCTAAACAGATGGCATGGCTGTTGTGATAGGGAAGACAAACATCACACCACCCAGGCAGTTGCTTGCTTCCCTCTGTACGATGCTAGCAATTATATTTCCAGAGGGTTCACAAAAGGAGTAATTTGTTTATGTAATTACATTCCTTATAACTGTGACAGACTTCAGCTGAGAAGTCACTCTCTCACCCCGGTAAGAGATGCTAGTTACAACGGAAAAGTGGCCCCATCACAACTGCCAAGAAGGACAGAGAACATGGCCAAAACTGCATCTCCTGTCCTCATCCCTGGAATCAGTTATCTCTGTGAGGACCAAAGACCCTGGGGGAATAGTAACGAGAGTGACAACGTGGGGGTGACAATGGATATGAGTAAGAGCAGGTTTAACATTGGGCAGCACCACCTCATCCCAGCCGCCAGTAGGTTTGGCATCGCAGCTGCCAGGAAGCTGGCACACAGGGCACAAATGCTGGAGTTCACTACCCACCAGTGCAGACTCCGCTGAAGCTAAAGAGGAGTGACTTACAGTCCAGCTGCGGCACGGGCAGTTCCCTGTCTCAGCAAGCAAGCCTTAAAGGACCCAAAAAGCTGCTAAATCCCAACTTCCAAAGGCTTGGCCCCACTCTCTACCACAGAGTGGTGGGCGGGGATGAACAGGACCTCTATAGTAGCATGTGACTCAAAATTTCAAGAGGGCAGAAATACGTAAGATTCCTTTTTCTCTTTAGGATGTCATGTAGCCTGGACTGGCCTCAAGCTTACCACACAGCCAAGGGTAACCCCCTGCCTCTACCTTCTGAGTGCTAGGAATACAAGGTGATTCTGGGGATCTAGCAACCAAGCCACACCCCAGCCACAGACTTCTTTTCTGAAATACTTAATCTAAAATCAGTTAATGTAAAATGTGAGACTGAACATAATTTATGAGACTATGACATGGATCAGAGCTAAGTGACTCAAGACTATAAATGAACAGATTAGTGAGAATTAGTTTTCAACTGACCTGAAGAGTTTTTAGAAATTAAACTGTGGCCATCAAACCTTTATTTAGAATTACTGTGAAAGTAAAAAATTACACTGTTCCCCAGTAGAAGCAAGGTCTCTGTGGCAAAATAGCTTCATTTGTTCTTTGCTACAAAAATACGCATTACTTTCACCTATCTTCTTTGCAGCCGCACCGGGATTTAAGGCTCTGGACAGTTATCTTTCCAAATGTTCAACTGTCATGACCGGTCTGACATAAGGGTAACAGGGCAAGACTCTTGTAAACAAGCAGGAGAGCCATCTGCTATGTTATATTGTCCCATTTCCCCTCCTTGTCACTCTGAGAGCATCCAGGCAGAACACATACACATTCTTGAGCCAGCAGGGTGTGGGGATCTGCTGATGGTCCAGCAGAATGTCTGAAGAAAACCATGGTATCTGGCGTCGTCTTCTCGTGATGGAACAACTTTGTGTTTTTTTAAAGTTGGAAGGGAATCAAGAATCTAAAAACAATTTTAGTTAGCCATTCAGTGGCTTTTCTCCTCCAATCTTAGACTTATTAAAAAAATACTTTAATGTAATGTTGGCATAGCTTATATTTGCTCATAATAAAAACCAATGAAATTTCCATGTCCAAAGTGGTGAGCTTTACAAAATCTTCAACACGAGGAGAGGTGTATCTTACAGAATCATTTGGCTGAGTCGTAAGGCAATCATCGAGGGTGGAATTTTCCCGTCAGAAACCTGACTTGGGGAATTCTGTAACATGATCATTCTCCATAACCCTGAGAGCGGACGGCTGCAGCTATTGATCATGCAATGTCGTCATCATCACAGAACTTGGAGGAGAGCAGACTGAAGGAGAAAGGAACAAATTTGGTGCCTGCACCAACGTAGAATTTGTTCTGAAATTCAACCCTACAGAAAGAAAAACAAATATGTATTTAAAAAGCCACGCCTTCCCCACCATGGACTGCACACAGAACTGTGAGTGAAATGATGTTCCTACAGTTCTTTAAAGAAGAAGTTCCTGGGCTAAAATCTTCCTATTTCTTCACATTCTTGTCATGAACATGTTCCCCTGTCATTCTCTCCTGAGTCCACACTGGCTTCCCCATCCAGCCAGGCTCTCATGTTGTCACTCAACACCCTGTCCCCCACTCCTTCCACCCCTAGGTGTCAGAAAGTCAAGCACACTTGCAGCTCCCATAACCAGACACAGAGGAAAAGACACTGGGACTCCCCTGTCCCACTGGCTACCGGAACCACAGAGCAGCAGCCAGGCACACAATACTAAGTAGCACTGAGAATACCCTGAAGGTTGCCAAGACAGTTGAGGGGGCTTAGGGGGTACAGGCATGTGACACCAAGCCTAACAACTGGCGTTCAATCCCCAGGACTCACACAATAAAGAGAGAACCAGCTCCTGCAAGCTGACTTCTGCCCCCACAACATCGAGGAAGGCACTAATCCAGAAGCCATGAGTGAC
The DNA here is from genome assembly GCA_004026605.1 of Ondatra zibethicus. Classification (NCBI taxonomy): domain Eukaryota; kingdom Metazoa; phylum Chordata; class Mammalia; order Rodentia; family Cricetidae; genus Ondatra; species Ondatra zibethicus. The sequence continues at coordinate 171,201 of PVIU01001390.1, forward strand.
ATTTGCCAGTCCCAATGTAAATAAAAATGGGAACATACACAAGCTGGGCATGGTGGCACCTGTCTGTAATCCCAGCACTCAGGAGGCAGTGGCAGGCAGACCTCTGTGAGTTCGAGGCCAGCCTGGTCTGCACAGCAAGACCCTATCTCAAAAAAATAAAAACAACGACAACAACAAAAAGGGAGAACACACACAATTGTTTCACAGATAGAAATTTTCTTTTACTTGTGATAAATTGCATTGTGGTTCTGAACTGCTAATTCACAGCTGGGTGGGAGGAGCTAGCCATCATAAGCACTGCATTTAGAAAGGGGTTTTACATACATGTATTTTTTCCTTAATGGGTGGCTTTTTAATTCTGTATTAGTTACTAACATGTGCACATGTGTATGTGTGGGTGCACTTAGGCAATGCACATGTGACTGTCAGGGGACAGCTGTTGGGCATCAGTTCTCTCCGTCACCATGCAGGTCCTGCTGACTGAACTGGGCTTGGGAGCAGGTATCTGTACCCACCGAGCCTTCCTGCCAGTTCCTGCACCCTTTTCAAAAGATTTTATAGCACTGTATGTCCTGTGTATGTGCACACGAGTGCAGGTTCCTGCAGAGACCAGAAGCACCCACTGGACACCTTAATGCTAGAGTGACAGGAAGCTGTGAGGCACCTGATACAGGCGCTGGGAACTGAACTTGGGTCCTCTGAAAGTGCAGCTCACTCTCAGCCACTGAGTCATCTCTCTAGCCCTCATTTCCACTTTTAAAATATGTTCTGAGGACACATGTCACACTCACCAGTGAAGGCGTATGGCGTGGAGAAATGCAGAAAGCCCTTCCATGACCAGAAGGATAAAAATAGTCAAAACTGCAAAGAAAGCCATGACAGGCAACAACAGCAAGACCCCGTAGGTGGTGTCCACACGCAGGCCCACACGCATCAGCATGGCCCACAGCACATCAGACAGCTCTGCAAAGGAAGCCGTTGAGGAGAGTTCAGTCTGAAAACATCAGCCCTCTCACCACCCACGGGACAACAGGAATGACCACCAGTCAGCCTACCCCCAGAACAGAGGACCCGAACCTCCTTGCTTTCTCTGTAAAGAACAAGAATCTTAAGGGGCTCCATTGTCCCTTCCTATTGCTAATTCAGCAAGTTCAGGGCCTGGACCTGGATTGAGAATCCTGTCTGAACCTAGCAAGGTGACCTGTTTCAAGTCTGGGTCTGCTGCCAACAAGCAGTCTCTTCACCCTCATTGTCTTGGGACACAGAACGCCTTGTTCTGTCCCAAGTTGGTCAGTACCCTCTTGTGACTACCTATCTCTGCCACATGTCCCAGGACTTTGTCATGGAATACCAAGGCAACACAACTTCACATTTCACTGTTAGTGAAGTGAATTCAGTCAGTGACCAGTTACTTCCAGGCTGGAGCAAAGGTGACATGGCTCTCATTACAATTGTCAGGTGTGTCTCACACAGAGGATGAGTCACGCTGGGCTCAGCTGCCCATGAGCAGAACCGTGCACATGAGGACTCACTAGGAGTCTGAGCTACGGCTCAGCAGCTGCCACACTTGCTTGAAATAAAGACTCCACTCAGTGAGTAAAGCAATGGCTAAATACACTCGGAAATGTGAAACGGAGGAGAGCATCTGTGCCAGAGGTCACCAGGCCCTCAGTTCACAGAGCCCTTCTGTGCCTAGGCCAGGACTGGGACCTGCGTGATCAGAAGGTGGATCAAAACAACAAAGAGCCCTGGTCCACCACCACGTGGAGAGCTTACACACTCCACAGGGCTAAGCAACATACGTGCATGCGCCAGGCTGAGGGCCCAAAGCCTCAGGTAGGATGCGGTGTTGGAGATGCAGCCAAGGCAGTACTCAATGGAGTGAATGGCCTGCGTCATCAGGATCTCCCCAAAGTTAAACTGAGGGACAAGAGAGAACATTAGACACCATATCACAAACCTGCTCCACTGTGAGTCCCTGGCCAGCCTCAAGGAGAGAGCATGCTGCCAGCTAGAAACAGCAGGTCCAAGATTGACTCCTGCTCTCAGTGGGACCGGGACTCACCGACCCCTCCCCACACTAGCTCCCCGACTCTACTCAACCTTCAGTCCCCTCTCTACGACCCAAGCACCAGCCTAGAACTGCGACTGCCACAAAGGCCCATAGTTAGCGACCTCAGTGACATCTGAACTAGCCTCAGAAACTAGCCAGCACTCACACGGACATTTCCCAGCTGCAGGTGCACAGGGGAACCTCATGTTTGAGGCTGGGGAGGGAGGGTAGAGCTGTTCCCACTGCAGCACCCTGGCTCTTCCCCACTCCGCTTGCTTTCTTTACTCTGTGAACTTGTGATGCTGTTACCTGACCCAAGTTAGAACTGCTGTATTCAGTAATAGCCAGACAACCACACTAAGCAGCCAATGACCAGCTTCCCCTCTCACCTGACCCATCAGCTGAGAGCTCACCTCCTCACACGTCACTTCCCGGCAGCCTTCTTCCATGTGGTTGCTCCCCTCTTCTATGTCCTGGCTGCCCAGCAAAGAAACCTCTTCTTCACTGTCCTTCCTTACAAGTGTGTAACCACTCTAACGATAAAAGAGCAGTGTCAGCGCCTGGGGTGCCACAGGGTTGGACAAAACCCAAGTAGCTGCTTCCCTTATGGCTCAGCTCTCTGGGAATAAGAAAACTGTCTCCAAGAAAATGTACACTTCATATGCTTTGAGACTGTCAAAGAGCAATGGCGGGAAGTGGAGAATAATAAGTGTTGGCAAGGATCAAGAAACTAGAAGCCTAGAGCACTCCTGCTCGAGTTTATAATGGTCCAGCTGCTAGAGAAGTATGGCAGGTCCTCAAAACGCAAATGCAGAACTGTCCCGTGACCTGACACCTCCACTTCTACACCCAAGAGTGTCCATGGAGAGACTTAAGGGGTGCCTGTGCGAGCATGTTATAACAGCATTATTCCTCAGGCTGCAGCCCAACAGCAACATCAAGGCTCTAAAGAAGGCCAGCTATGGAGGAATCAGAACCTCGGGACACAGGGAGCACACTTACCTGGCTCACACCAAAGCAACTGCGCCCATTGTGCAGCCACAGCAGGAAGAGTGGCTTTCCTAAGAAGAGCACAGGGACCGCCAGCACAGTGAGGGCCAGCAACACTCTTTGGACATGTGCCTGCGGGTGTAAGGGAGAAGGCAGGAAGATGGAAGGGTGGCACCATGTCATGGGGTGTGGAGTAGACTGAGGACCAGGGGCACAAGACAGATGACTGCTAAGTCCCTGTGACCATGGGACCCTCTGCACTTCTTCCAGCTCACAACATTCAGGACACAGCACTGAAATATTGCTTTGAAAATAGTAAAACACTTTAGAAAAAGTCTAAATGGAGGTTTGGGTAATGACTCAGTCTGAACTGAGTTTGAAGTCCGCTGTGGCTATGGCCCAGCCTTTGAGAAGTAGAGGCAGGAAGAACTCCTGGAGCTTGGTCACTGGTCACCCTGGCCTACTCTGACAATTCCAGGTCAGGGACAGACTATCACACACATACACGAACACACGCATGCACACATACAACAAACAAAAAAGAGAGGTGCATGGTGCCTGAGGAATGGCATCCAAATTTGACCTCTGCCCTGAAGACACAGGTACCCACACTCACACAAATTCTAAGCAGGAGCTTGCTTTGGCATCACACTAAAATATTGGAACCAAACAGAGCTCATCATGGTCCCTGCGAAAGGATGACATGTAAATTTATAAAGCATTCCATTATTTAAAAAAAAAAATCTAGCTAGGGCAGTTAGGATGCACGCCTTTACTCCCAGCACTCTGGAGGCAGAGGCAGGCAGATCTCTGAATTTGAGGCCAGCCTGGTCTACAGAGTGAGTTCTAGGACAGCTAGGGCTACACAGAGAAACCCTGTCTTAAAAATCAAAACAAACAAAAAATCTAAATGGAGCCAAACTATAGTTAATAACTTCCTGAGATCACTGCAAAAGGAAAAGCAGGAACACTAGTAGAATATGCTCACAATCTTGCTTTAGGTGTAGCCTTCCTTATCACAGACTACTTGGAGAAGGCTGAATGCAGGCGCTGTCACTGCCAAGTAGAGGAGGAGCACTCACCTGCCCGGGGTAGAGGCCATGCGTCTCACTGGACGGGAACAGGAACATGTTAATGAACTCGATCAGGATGCTGGGGGCCTCCCTAGAGGTCTCTGCTGAGTACGCCAGCCACTTGTAGATGATCATGAAGATCAGGTACCCAAAGATGGAGAGCATGAACAGGATCTCAGGGATGGACACCAGGTAGATGTTAAACTTCTTCCTAAAGTGCCTGCAAGAGGACCAATGAGGCCGCTGAAAGGCTGTTGCCATGGTGCCACAGGCTGCTCCAGGGCTCCATGCGTGCCTGCTGGTTCAAGCCAGAGCTGCAGATCCCCCCACAGAGAGAGAGCAACTACAGAACCACACACACAGATCCCCCCACAGAGAGAGAGCAACTACAGAACCACACACACAGATCCCCCCACAGAGAGAGAGCGACTACAGAACCACACACACAGATCCCCCCACAGAGAGAGAGCGACTACAGAACCACACACACAGATCCCCCCACAGAGAGAGAGCGACTACAGAACCACCCACACAGATCCCCCCACAGAGAGAGAGCGACTACAGAACCACACACACATTGCTATTGAGTCTGACTTCAAAATATTAGGGTTTTTTGCTGTTTTTTTTTAAGATTTAAAAATATTTTAATGAAATCAATTTTTAAAAATTTATTTTAATTTCTTTATGATTGTTTTGCCTGAATGTTGTCAGTACACCATGTACATGCCTGGTGCCCACAGAGGCCAGAAGAAGGTATGAGTTTCCTAGAACTACAGCCATAGCCGGTTGTGATGTGAGCCACCACGTGGGCACTGGGGATCAAACCCAGGTCCTCTGCAAAAGCAAGAAGTGCTCTTAACCACTGAGTTGTCTCTTCAACCCCCAATTTTAAAAATCATTTTCAGCCGGGCGGTGGTGGCGCACACCTTTAATCCCAGCACTTGGGAGGCAGAGGCAGGCAGATCTCTGTGAATTCAAGGCCAGCCTGGTCTACAAGAGCTAGTTCCAGGACAGGCTCCAAAGCTACAAAAAAACCCTGTCTCAAAAAACAACAAAAAAAAAAAAAAAAAAAAAAAAAAAAAAAAAAAAAAAAAAAAAAAAAAAAAAAAAATCGCCCATGAATCCAAAAATAATCAAAACAGAACCGCATCCCACTGTGAACCGTCAGATCAACTGCCCTTGGCCCAGTCAACAACCTGGCATCAAGAAATAAAATTTAGGGGCTGCAGAGATGGCTCAGTGGTTGAGAGTACTGGCTGCTCTTCCAGAGGCCCTGGGTTTAATTCCCAGCACCCATATTGATGGCTCACTGCCACCATGTATTCTCAGGGGCTCTGATGCCCTCTTTGGCCTCCATAGGCACCAGACACTTACATGGTACCCAGACACACATGCAGTTAAAACATCCACACATAAAAGAAATAAAAAGAAATAAAACACGAGGGCCTGGTGAGAGGGCTCAGGAGGTAAAGGTGACTGCCACCAAGCCTAACAACCTGAGTTCATTCCCCAGAACCCACATGGTAGAAAAAGGGACAGCTCTCCCACAAACTGTCCTCTAACATACATATCACACAAGTGCACATGTATATACACACAAATGTATGTATGTACATAAATTCTACAGGGGGCGTTGGTGGTGAAGACGCGGCTCAGTGGGTAAAAGCATTTGCTGCCAAGCTTGGTGACCTGCGTTCAATCCCCAGAACCCACACCTAGTGAGGTCCCCTGACCTCCACACACGTACTGTGATGTGCATGATCACCCTCCCCTCACCAAATAAATGTAAGAAATATGTAAATAAATAAATAATAAAAAAAACCTTAAGAGTGACAAACTTGGTTTACAAGCATAGATTTCAGAACTGCTGGCTCACTGGCTGACACCTGTAATCCCAACTCCTGGGAAACGGAGGAGGGTGTGGGGACTATTAAGGTGTATGACTTTTTGTTTTGCTGCATTTATTTAACTCTGTGAAGCTGTGATTCTTTGCTGTCTAAAACACTTAATGGTCCTAATAAAAAGCTGAATGGCCAATAGCAAAGCAGGAGAAAGGATAGGCGGTGCTGGCAGGCAGAGAAGATAAAGAGAAGAAATCTGAGCAAGAAGGGAAGGGTTCATCGGGGGCCAGCCACCCAGTCAGTCATGAAGTAAGAAGAAAAGTAAGATACACAGACATAAGAAATATAAAAGCCCAGAAGGGGCTGGGTGGTGGTAGTGCACACCTTTAATCCCAGCACTCGGGAGGCAGAGGCAGGCGGATCTCTGTGAGTTCGAGGCCAGCCTGGTCTACAAGAGCTAGTTCCAGGACAGGCTCCAAAGCTACAGAGAAACCCTGTCTCAAAAAACCAAAAAAAAAAAAAAAAAAAAAAAAACAATACAACAGGAGGGACTGCCAAAAAGAAATGAAATATGAAGAACAAAAAAACAAGTTAAAACATGTACTTACAAGTGGTTAAATATTCCCAGAATGACACCAAAAGTCATGTGAATAATTCCTAAAATAACAGACATTTTCATCTTGAAGGAATTGAGGAAAGTGAGGCGATTTGTGGCCAGGTTCCAAATCTAGGACCAAACCAAACAGAAGCAACATAAGTCCCCTTAGCAGGTTGCTCTCGTTTACAGAGGAAATTACACCTTCTCTGGTGCTTTCAAATGACTTCCCAGGCCAGGGCTTCAGTGTCAAAACCAGGGAGCCTGCCTCTCCTGAGCCAAGGCTGTAAGTAGGCATTGCTGGATCTAGCTGCAGAGTGGGGCTCACCTTCCTCTCCAGATCAAACAATGAAGCAGTTCAGAACCTGTTTGGTGTCCATGAAGAGTCACTTCTACCAGAGGAAAAGACTGGTAGATACGACCATGGCCCCATGGCTCTGCCAACCACTCCTGCACTGACCTGGCTCCCCAGCTGGCACTGGCTACACTAACAGACAGGGGTACAGCAGCTCCCCAGCTGGCAGGCCGCTCCACTGGCTACACTAACAGACAGGGGTACAGCAGCTCCCCAGCTGGCAGGCCGCTCCACTGGCTACACTAGCAGACAGGGGTACAGCAGCTCCCCTCACTCAGGAACACGGGGAAGGAAGCACTCACAGGGTCAATGCCGAAAGGGTAGGGGCCTCGAAAAACCCCAGGGATGTTCGGGTCCAGCTGCAAAGTCCTGCTGTGCCTGATGGTGCTGTCACTGAAAGAGAGGGCAGAGGATGTCGCCATGTGCAGAGGAAGGGCCTGAGAAATGTACACCTACCTGTCACATTTCCGTTCACAGAGCACTTACTTCCAAAGCACCATCCTCTTTTGCTCCTCTTGAGAGTGGCTAGAGCCGTACATGGCAGACACGTTCCACCCAGAGCCAAAGAGGTTCACAGACTTGGAGAAGCAATCATTGTAGATGAGGCCGGTGTACACAGAGAACAGCCCCATCAGCAGGAGGATATAGCGGCCGTTAAAGAACATCCTCAGGATCTGGGAGAAGGCACGGTGATGACAGACTCACCCACTGGACAGAGGCTCAGGGGAAGTTCATTCTGGTTTATTCCAGCCACTCCTCTGGGCCTTCCCAGAAAATCACAATAGCGATGTCTTACCCGGGGTGACAGGCACACTCCTCTTATAGAGCACTTATACACTCAAAGCTCTTGAGTCAGATGTGGGGCACACACCTATAATCCCAGAACTCAGGAGGCAGAAATAAGGGGATCACAAGTTCAAGGCCAACCTTCGATACGTAACAAGTCTGAGCTAGCCCAGATTACCTAAGACCACCTCAATGACTGCCCCCAGAAAAAAACAATAGACAAAGCACAGCTCTCTTCCAGTACCACAATGTCATGGCTCCCACCATGCACGGGCTGGCATGCATGCATTACCTCCTGTGACTGGCTTAATCTGGGATGATTCTCATTTAACACCAGTAAAAGGGCAAACAGGAACATGACAAAGCCGTGCCCAAAGTCACCAAACATCACAGCAAACAGGAACGGGAAGGTGATGATGGTGAAGAGAGCTGTAGAGACAGAGGGAGGCAAGTTCTCAGCAGGGGCCTTGGGTCAGCATGCATTCTCTCTCTCTCTCTCTCTCTCTCTCTCTCTCTCTCTCTCTCTCTCTCTCTCTCTCTCAGGACAGGACAGTAAGAGCATTTAAATGCTATACCAAGTTGACAAAGTGACAGTAGTGAGCCTGCCTGACAACATCTATTACATTCCCTTATCAAAAGGGACCACCAGGGTTGGGCATGGTATCACACGCCTATAATCCCAGCTCTCAGGAGACAGGGGAAGGAAGATCACCAAGGGTTCAGGGCCAGCCTGGGCGTGTGTGATTGTTACAGGCTAGTCAGAGCTATAGGTAAGACTTTGTCTCAGAATCGCAACAAAAGTCAAAGCTGAGCTGACATAAGGGCAGGGCCAACCCTGTCCAGACGCCCACCTGGGTTCACTTCTCGGTAGCTGCCGACACCATAGGCGTCCACGATGTTCTGGAAGCCCTCAGTGAACTTGTTGGTGCGGATCAGAGTGGGTGGTGTCTCTTTCGTAGGGATTGTGTTCATGAACGAGGGGATTGTAGCTCCACTCTCTCTCTTCCACGCAGAAAAGAAAAAAAAAAGAAGACTGTCCAGGAGAGCAGCTACGGATAAGCACATGACTGAGCTGGCCACGCACTGGCAGGGTGGGTGGGGCATGTCCACAGAAGTGAGTCGCCAGGCCAGACATCCACGCAGAGCCTAGTGGCATGAGGCCAGAACTTGGAGCTGGGGCCCTTGGAAGGAGGGCAGAATGGAACTAGGGAGCGGGAATAGAATGCTGGGGTAAGGTGGATGGAAACAGAATCAAGCCCAGGGCAGTGGAAAGCTGACAGGTGAGCCAGGCCAGCCGTGCAGGTGTGGGTGTCAGCGTTTGGAGGACTCGGCAGGAGAATCTCAATGGGAGCCCAGCCTAGCAACAGAGCAAGACCATGCCTCAGACAGAAAAAAATAAAGAAATAAAAAAGAGCAAGATAAAGAAAAAACCTTGATATCTAGGACTTTATCCCTTAAAAGTGGTCAAGAAAGGGCTGGTGAAATGGCTCAGTGGGTAAAGGTGCTTGCCTACAAGCCTGATGACCTGAGTTCAATCCCCAGAACCTCCACAGGCATGGTAGTACCCACATATGTACACAATCATAATAAAAGTGCTCAGCAAAGAGGAAGTCAGACACAGCTACAACACTACCTAATTTTCAAAAAAGAAAATAGGGAAGAAAAAACAAAATTTTATCTTTGTGGCAGAATCTTCTCCATGAGCTTTCAGCTCAGTTCAGTGTAATGTTTACACTTGCCCAGAAATGCACACCATCTAACAGAGGAGAAAAAGACCAACACCAGGAGAAAGAGCAATGGCGCATGTGAACAGGAAGGAAGCCAGCCTCACTCAGCAAGAGCGGGGGGGGGGGGGAAGGGGGGGAGTATCCTTCTGGAAGACCAGCAGGTGCTAAGTTTCGAAGGTCACCGGGTGTTCTGCACAGCAGTGTTTGTACCTGGTGAACTGAACACAGCTAATAAATCAAGGTGCGTGCCTATAACAAGAGTCTGGCCATAAAAAGAGACATTTTATTCAGCAGAAAGAAGAACGTGCAATCTGCTGGTTAGAGGGAGCTGATTTCAAGCAGCCATGCCAGCCGCCACCCACCATCCTTTGGACTTTCCAGTGGGACCACAGATCAAACACAAATCTTTAGAAATTACAAAGAGAGAGGGGTTTCATTTTAAAAAGCAAAATAAAAAGAAAGGCTGCCTAGCCATAGCCCTGTCTGGCCAAATGTGGTTAAGTGACAGAGGTGGGACCGAAGTGTAGTGGTGACCCTGAGGGAGGGGCAGAAAAGGCTGTGGTCAGCAGGAAGAGCTTCCACGGCCATTTCTTCAAGTCTTTCTCTTGTGGTTCGTACCACTACATTACTACTCAGAAACACAGCTTAAAATGTTCTCCCACACAACGCCAGAGAGACCAACTCTTTCATTCATTTATTTTTTTTTCTGTGCATTGTTGTTGCATTTGTGTGAAGGTGTCACACAGGTCCTATGGAACTGGAGTTACAGACAGTTGTGAGGCTGCTATGTGATTGCTGGGAATTGAACTCGTCACCTCTAGAAGTGCTCTTAACCACTGAGCCATCTCTCCAGCCCCAGAGACCCACTCTTCAAACCCTGTCTGAAAACGGTGTCTGACCAGGCCCTGCCCAGCACTCAGAAACTTTTTCTGTCTTGCTTGAGACAATGTCTCAGGCTGGCCTCAAGTTCTCCATCCTCTGCCGCAGCCTCCCTAGTCCTGGGGATCACGAGCCTGCAGTACTGCATCCAGCGACACACCCTGTCCTTGAGTGCTCTGGGTCTGGGGGTGCTAGTGGGCCGCGAGCCTTACCGAGCCTTCCTCCAGCGCTCTGCGCAAGCCTGGCAGGTCCGCCTCGGGGCACCAGACCTCCGCTATGAGACACTTGTTGGTGACGTCGAAGCTGCACATGTTGAGCATGTGGTAGATGGCTTTCATCTTCCTCACCTGCACCACCCGGCTGCACACCGACTCGGCCGCCTTGCACAACACCTGCCTCAGGTAATCCTCCGTTTTGTGCAGCACCTGTGGGGCCAAGCGGGGAAGGTCTTGTCCACCAGCCTGACCTCCGGAGGAAGAGCATTCTGGGTACCTTCTCCCATGGCAGTAACACCAGGAATGGTCAGAAACTGCCAGCTCTTCAAGAGGGCACACCAGGTGACCTCTAGAACAGAGCCCCAGGGGCACAGGAGGAGCTTGGGCATTCTGTCACTGGCAGAAGGGCGGCCTGACTGACCCACACAGCCCTTTGACTCTCGCCCACACTCAGGATGGCCTAGCCCTGGAAGCTACCAACTCCCATTTCCCTTCTGTTTCCATGTGTGAAAATCTAATCCTGATATTGCTATCCAGACTCCTCAACACCATCAAGAGAAAGTCAAATTTAAACAAGCAGGAGGGACGATGCCCAGCACTCGGGCTTGTCTTCCATGGTCAAAGGACAATCCAGTATACCAAAGAGACACAAAGGCTTGTCTAAGTCCCTTCACCACTCCTGGCTTTGTAACTGCAAAACAGACACCCCGATGTCAGGAATACATGGTGATCACCCACAACCAGCTACCAGGCCTCTCACATGCTCCCAGGCCCAACTTACTCACAGTGTAAAGGTCTTGGATCCGAGTACTGAGCCCCTCCTGAATCTCCCTGCGCTCCTCAGCCGTGTTTGGATACGGGTAGATGTGGCAGTGGTAACTAAGGACAGAATTCAACAGTCTGGTGTCTGGTGGGACAAGAAGGGCTGCCTCTACCCCAGCACCAGGATCCACTCAAGCCAGGCACACAGCCTCCAGCACTAGGCAGAGCCGTCCTCTGACGACAAAGCTACAGCTGCTATGGGGAGGCCTTTCAGGCTGCTATAGTAAATAGGTCTCAAAATGCTCTCAGATCAACCCACCCTGCCTTCCTGAAATGTACCAATATCCTGAGGTTAAGAACCATCAGGAAAGCTGAACAGTCTGCCCTGGATGGCAAACAGAGGCAGGTGGATCTCTGAGTTCGAGGTCAGCCTAGGTTACGGAGCAAATTCTAGGACAACCAGAACTATACAGAGAAATCCTGTCTCCTGTCTTGAAGAAGAAGAAAACAAAAAACAAAAAACAAAAACAAAGAAACAAAAAACACCTAACAGGCAGAAAGCACACCTTAGAAGACATGCCAGAATGGTGGTGCAGTCTGTAATCCAGCATTCAGGAGACAGAGGCAGAGACAGAGGCAGGAGGATCATAAGTCTGAGTTGGCTATTGTTTCAGGGTTGACACTGTTTAGGCTGAGCTGTGGGCTGAGGCCTGATCTGTCCTGCAGGCACCATGGCCTCAGACACCCAGAAAACGCCAGAAGCACACTGCCTTAAACCCACAGTTGCCCTACTCTGCCTACTGAGCAATGCCTTTCTCTCCGCAGGAGCTACCAGCCCTCTCCCAAGAGTAGCCTGGTAAAGGCAACAAAGGGGCTTCACTAAGCTGGCGCAGCTTTCCTGGTCACACTAAAACATGTCTACTGCAAAGATACAAGCTGGGGCTGGAGAGAGGGTTCAGAGGTTAAGGGCACCGACTGTTCTTCCAGAGGACCTGGGTTCAGTTTGCAGGACCCACACTGCGGCTCACAACAGTCTGTAGCTTCGCCTCCAGGGGACCTGACACCTACACTCTCCCCAGGTGATCACAGACTGAGTCAGGCTGACAGTGTGCCCAACCAGCGTGCGCCTGATAAAGTCCTAGATGCAGTAAATAAACAGAAGAATCAGGAGGCCTGCTGCAGCTCAGGGCAGAGGGCCCACTTGACCCAAGAGTGCCTATTCCTTTCTCAGCACTGGAAAAGAGGAAAAGACAACTTTCCTCACCAATCACAGATCTTCTTAACCTTGTGGCCAATCTGCTCGCCCCAGAAGGATATCAGGAACACGTGCCACTTGATGACTTCGCCCTAAAAGACACACAGGACAGTGAGTCTGCCCTCAGCCCCCAGACCAAGTCCACCACCAGGGCAGACGGTGCAGCGGCTCTGACTGCAGCAAACCCATGACTGCAACAAGACTGCATCACCCACTCACCAGCAACCCCCAAGCAGCATGCACACCGGCTCACAGGCATCTGCAAGCCACACACTCCAGTAAGCGGGTGAACACACGAGGCCGAGGTCTGCCTCCTCCCAGGGTGTGTGTGGCCATCTATGAGAAGTGGGAGGACTGAAGAGATGGCTCAGAGGTTAAGAGCACTGCCTGTTCTTCCAGAGGTCCTGGGTTCAATTCCCAGCAGCCACATGGTGGCTCACAGCCATCTATAATGAGATCTGATACCTTCTGGCCCACAGGCATACATGTAGATAGAACACTGTATACATAATAAATTAATACATTTAAATAAAAAAACAGGCAGGAAAGAAGGTCCCAGGAAAGATGACTGTCATGAAGGGGAGGGAGAGAGCTACATGGACCTGGGGAAAGACTGGCGCAAAAGGAAAAGTACACAGAGAAGCACACTGGGAGAGGGGTAGCCAGCTAAACATGGCCAGACAGGGCGCGAGAACAGAGCACTTGGGGACAGACAAGGCCCAAGCCACCAAAGGGCTCGGGGCTTTTTGCTGTGGAAACAGGAAGCCACGGGAAGATTCTAAGAAGAGTGAGAGGCTGAAAGGAGTCCAGGGGGAGGCGGGGCAGGTGCAAGAATGCAGGTGGGGGCTGCTGCCACCTAGAGGCAAGAAAAGTACAGCCAAAATCCCAACCAGAACAGGCTGAGCAAGGGAACCAGCATGAACCAGACTCCCTGTTTCTGAGTCCAGTCTCTGAGTCTGGGGATAGAGTGGAGTAGGGGAGAAGGCAGGTGTCCTGAGGCTTCTGCCCTGAACCTTAGACATGGAGTTACTGCTTTCTGAGGTGGGATCTGGAAGCCCAGACTTAGGAGAATTGTAGGGCTAGTGTGCACACAAGCTGGAACAGGGTCTGCAAAAGTCAAACTCCAGCTTCTGCCTGTGACAGGCACTCACCGTCTCGGGGTCCTCCAGGGACTCATCCAGCTCTGCATAGGTCACAATGGTATACCCTTTGCAGGCCCGCCACAGCATTCTTTCAAATGCTTCGACTTTGCCCTGCTGAATCAGGCCAGACACGAATCTGCAAGACAGTGAGGGGCCAGGCATCAGGACTGAGAGATCTCCGCCTCTGCCGGCCAAGCCTGCTCCAAGAGCCATCAAGCGGCACGATGCTCGCAAGATGCTCACGTGCTAGACAAAGATGGACAGCTGAGCCGCTAGCGAGGGGAAGGTCTTCGAATTTCAAGACCAAACCAGATATCCAGCGGCTCTTCTTTTTACACCGAAGACCCTGGACATGCCAGTGTGGAAGGTAACAATAAGCACCAGGCACTGGCAAGGTGAGGAGATGGGGCAGAACCCACCACAGCCAGGACTTCCTGCCCAAAGGGCTGCTCCTTAAAGGAGTAGAGGCCTGGAGGGGAAGGAGCCTCGCAGCGACTTGCTCACATCGGCCGCAGGTCTGGACACAGGAGATATCTATCCTCACAACACACACAGCACAGAACTCAGCCAGAAGTTTGGCATAAGTTTATATCACTTCCGAAAATTAAATTAAAAAAAAATAAGTCCCCGTTCTAAGAATAAAAACTGAGCTCAGGCTAACAAAGATTCCAATTACCTGTGAATGTGAGAAATCTCTCTAAAGGAACACATCTTTATACCAAACTTTCCTGATGCCCAATACGGAACGCAGGAATATGAGATCATTTTTTAAAAAGCCGTAGCTGGGGATGTAATTCAGTGACAGAGCACTTGCCTAGACAGTGCCAGGCTCTGGGGCTCATCTCCAGAGCCAAAAAGAAGAACAAGAGGGCTGGCAAGATTGCATAGTGAGAGAGGATACTTGCAGTCATGCCTACCCTACATGGTAGAAAGAGAGCCAACTCTGGAAAGTTGCCCTCTGACCTCCAAGTGCATACCATGGCATGCATGTACCAATCCCAAACATACACACTAGGTAAATGTTAAAAAAGAAAAAAAAAAAAAAAGAACAGGAGATAACTCAGTAGTCAAGAGCACTGGCTGGTCCTCCAGAGGACCTGGGTTAATTCCCAGTACCCCCGAGGTGGCTCATGATGGGCTATAACTTCAGTTCCAGGGGATCTGATGCCCTCTCCTGGCCTCTGTGAGCCTCAGGAACATTCATGGTATCCAGGCATACAAACAAGCAAAAACAACCATATGCATAAACATTTCTTAAATTAAAATTTAAAAGGTCATAAATTTAAAAAATAAAGTAAAATTTTTAAAAAGTAATGAATTTTAAAGAATTAAGTAAAATTTGCCAGGTGATGATGATGCACGCCTTTAATCCTAGCACTCAGAAAACAGAGGCAAGTGGATCACTAGTCTACAAAGTGAGTTCCAAGACATCCAGGACTGTTTCACAGAGAAACCCCGTCTCCAAAAAGAGAAAAAGAAAAAAGGAAAGAATTAAGAAAAAATTAAAATAAAAAAGAGATGAAACACACCTGCCATCCCTGCACCTGGGAGGCTAAAGCAAAAGAATCAGAAGTTCAAGGTCATCCTCAGCTACATAGTGAGTTTGAGGCCAACCTGGGCTACAAGACACTTTGTCTAAGAAGAGCATGAAGATGAGGAGCAAACAGCAAAGGAAACAAAAGAACAGAGGCAGAAGCAGTCACTGGAAACATAATCTAAAACAGCCCGAGTGAGTTCAACCCCAGAGAGCTGACCCCTGTGAGCTGCCCGCTCACTTCTGGCACATGAGTAAATAAGTGTAGAAAATATTAAAGAAAATAAAACAAACAAAAAGCCCATCAATCCAGAAAAACCCCATGTTTCTACCACAGGACTTGGTGTGTCAATGACCAATTATGTCAGGCTTATAGGAGTCAACACTGGGGAACACAGACATTGCTTCTTTCCAACTCAATAAACCAAGAGAAGAAATCCCCACAGCATTCAGCTACGTCAACCCTGTGTGATTAAGTCCAATGTACAGGAGCCCAGTGTTCTCTGACAGACGCTCACTCTGGGCCAATCCCAGGCTATAATGGCCCATTCACCCGCACCATGGCCCGTGTCTCCTATTCTATGGGAAGGGCTTGGTGTGCACTGTCACCTACCCCAGCTTGGCGCCCAGCCTCTGCATGCAGCTGTAATCCAACAGAGAATCGTTCTCTAAGGCGGGGAACTCTTCATAAGTGGGTTCAAACTGGAAAGACATGGAAGCAAGCACACCGTTAAGAGACTCCACCCTTACAAGCTTCCAGATGAGTCCACAGAGGTGCGGTACAACTGAGAGGGGCAAGTCTCCCCATAAGGAGAGAAACACTCTATCAAGCTTTCGGGTGAAGACATTCACATATGGGAGTGGCTCTAAGTGAGGTTCTACCTCTGTTCAAGAAACAATAACTGTATCTAGGGTCACAAATAGAGCAATTAAGAAGGGAAGGGCTCGATCCCCTGCACAGCCCAGCATGGTGCAGGATGAGCAGCTGTAACTAAGATGTCATGTTCTAAGCATTTGGTGACACTCGGGGCAGCCACACAAACACCCCCAGCCCACTGAGCCTCCAACGCCTGTGTGAGCCAGTCTTCACGGGTGAGGAGGCTCCTCCTGTCCCCTCTGCTCACAGATCTTTTTTTCCTCGTGACCATAAAACACATTTCTTGGGGCTGGAAAGATGGCTCAGTGGTTAAGAGCACTTGTTACTCTTCCAGAGGTCCTAGATTTGATTCCCAGCACCCACATCGTTGTTCATAACTGCTTCTAACTCCTCTTCCAGGGTATTGGGGCTCCATTGACACACTTAGTGTACAGGCAAAGCATCCATACACATAAAATAATATCTGCATATTTGGTATACAGGAAAAACACCCACACACATAAAATAATAAAATAAAATAGAAGCCGGAAAGATGGCTTAGGGTTAGGAGCACTGACTGCTCTTCCAGAGGCCCGGGTTAGAGTCCCAGCACCCATGTGACCGCTCACAGCCCTCTGTAACTCACACATGTGGGGCACAGATATATATATGCAGGCAAATTATCAATACACACAAAACAAATAAATTTAAAACATTTTAAAAGTTTTCTTTAAAACAGTTTTTTTTTAAAAAAAAAAAAAAAAAAAAAGGCCAGGCCAGCAACTTGGGAGCAGAGGCAGGTGGATCTTAGTGAGTTCAAAGCCAGCCTGGTCTACAAAGTGAGTTCTAGGATCGTTTGGGCCATTAAACAGAAAAACCCTGTCTTGAAAACCCGAATAAAAGAAAATCTTTTTCTGAACTGAAAACTAAAGCCTCTGACATTAGGAAGCAGTGTCTCTGCTAAAACCACGAACACAGGAAGAAGTACACAATCCAGCCTAGAATAAAGCAGAGGCTGATGTCTCACTTCGAACAAATGAAACAAAAACACATCTACACCAAGCACGGCAGCTCCTGCCTGTAATGCAAGCGCTCAGTAGGCTGAGGTGGGAATCAGTCCCACTTCAAGGCCAGCCTGGTCTCAAAAACAAAGACGTCAATGTTAGCAGGGCCCGAGCTGGCGGGGTACATGCCTAGTGTGGCAAAGACGTCAATGTTAGCAGGGCCCGAGCTGGCGGGGTACATGCCTAGTGTGGCAAAGACGTCAATGTTAGCAGGGCCCGAGCTGGCGGGGTACATGCCTAGTGTGACAAAGACGTCAATGTTAGCAGGGCCCGAGCTGGCGGGGTACATGCCTAGTGTGACAAAGACGTCAATGTTAGCAGGGCCCGAGCTGGCGGGGTACATGCCTAGTGTGACAAAGCCAGCCTGACCTCCAGGACGGGGAAGTGGAGGCACCGGGGTCAGTTTCAAGTCAGCTAGGGACACACGAGACTACCTCAAACACCAAAGCTGGAAGGCACTGACAACAAAGCACAGGCAGGGGCGGGGACTGTCTCCCGTGGGCGGGCACGCGACACGTACTTCCACACTCCGCCTGACGAGGGTCTTCGTGGCCCTCAGCACGTGAGTGTACTCCACCAGCTCCAGCAGGTTCTTCCTCAGCTTCTCCTTGTTCTTTGTGACTTCTCTCAGCTCCACCTCCAGCTTCTGCAGCTGCTCCTACAACAACACAGCTGCCGTAAAAGCAGGGCTTGTCTGGCGCAGCCTCCTCACCCCCAGCCACCCAGCACCTGCAGGCCGCACAGGCCCCCCACCAGAATCTGCTGCCAGCTTTCCTTCAGCTGCTTGTCCACCCCACACATCAATCTTTATTTCTTTTGCTTACAATGGAAACAACATATGATCATCTTTTCTAAACATTCTCCTGCCTCCAGCTTTGAAGTCTCTGCTTGGTCCCACCAGACAACTGAAGATGTAGGCTTCTACAGTTACAACCAAGAGTCCTTCTCCTGCTTTACATATTCAAACCACAGACACAGACTTTGTAAGACAAACCACTGAGCCAATGCAAACTCATTCAAAACAACCCCTTCCTGCTCCTCCTCCCTGTGCTCTGAATCCTCAAAACTATCAGCAGCATCGCTGTCCATAAGAATGTCATAACCTTCCAGCATCCATGTCGGAAAAAAAAAAAAGAATGTCATAACCAGGCCATCCAGCCAAACCAGAGGGCTGTCACCGCGGCTGGGAGGGTGCCATGCTTGGTGTGAGCTCAGACACCAAATGGCTGACTACTTCCTGCAGACAGACAGAACAACAGGCCACAAAGGGCCGTGGCAATACCATGGCAATTATTTCAGAAGAGTGACGAAGAGCCACTATATTTCTTCTAAGTGCCAAACTCTATCAAGAAAAGTCTAGAAGGGAAGGCATGCTAGTGCGGGCCTTTAATCCCAGCACTCAGAGCCAGAGAAACAGAGCTTTATGAGTTCAAGGCCAGCCTGATCTACAAAGTAAGTTCAAAGCTAGCCAGAGCTACATACTGGGACCTTGCCTCAATAAATAAATAAATAGTCTAGAGCCTTAGGCACCACCCAGTATTCATTGGAGAGGTGGGGTAATGGCGCCATATCCTTCGGCCTTAACATGCCAGCTACCTGGAATGACTCAGGCCTTCCCTGGGCCTCTGAGTCCTGGTGGGAAAGACATGAAGCCCAGGCCAGAAGCCCCCAGCAGTGGTGCAGGGACAGATGTGCTATGATGGATCAAGAGAGCATCCTGAAACCTGCCATGCTTCAACAGGGACTAAATCCTCCTCAGCTCCCCCCCCACAGCAGTGCCCTCTATTGCCAGACAGAACACACTACAGTTCCCTCAGGGTGTGCGACTCCACTGTTCGTTACTTTAGGCCACAGCTCTGAGAAGAGAGGTGAAGAAAGGTGGGGACTGTGAAGGCAACTAGGCAGTCCCAGGACTGTCACAGACAGCGTCTTCAGGAGGAGTTACCTGCATTTCTAGAACATGTTTAAGAGGTGGTGCGGGAGGACTGGCCTCTCCCTCAGGCAGGGGAATATCAGCTCTGGTAATTTCCTGCACCAGGTACACTGTGAAAGAAAGATGCACAGTCAGACAGTCTCACCGTGACCCTTTGCAATTAGAACCCTGGCAGCCCCCGAGTGAAGATCCTGCCTGTCCCTGTCACTTTCTGCAGTTTCTTCCAGAGAGACAGGCACACACTGGCTAGAGCTCCCCAGCTCCTTTCCTTCCTAAAACCCAGGTTATAACATGTTAGGGAAGGCTGGGTGGTGGGGGTGCACACCTTTAATCCCAGCACTTGGGTGGCAGAGACAGGAAGATCTCTGTGAGTTCGAGGCCAGCTTGGTCTACAGTGGGAGTTCCAGGACAAACTCTAAAACTACAGAGAAACCCTTCCTTGGGGAAAAAAAAACAACCCACACGTTTGGGAGTTGGGTGCATACCTTTAATCCTAGCACTCAGGAGGCAGAGGAAGACAGATCTCTTGAATTTGAGGCTAGTCTAGTCTATAGAGTGAGTTCCAGGACAGCCAAGGCTACATAGAGAAACTCTATCAAAAAAAGCCAGAAAAAAACAAAACAAAACAAAAAAGAAACATGTTTTTGGAAGACTGGGAACACACTGCAGGTGCAGACCTGCACCCCGACCAGAGGCAGCCTGCTGGCATTTCCTACAGGGTCCTCAGAGAGAGCCTGGCAGCCAAAGTCAGAGAAGAGCCAGGCTCCCCTGAAAGGAACCAGGTGGCTCTCTGCTCTGCTTTCAGAAGCCTCATTCCACACAAGTGACCTGTCCAGTGACTCTACATGAGGACTGTGATGTCACTCCACCACATAATCTAACAGTATGCAAATAACTAGTGCCTTAAGCAAGAGATTTCACATGACTAGAAGTTACTGTCCACATTAAGGTTGGAAGTTGGACATAATGGCACACATCTTCAATCTCAGGATTCAGGAGGCAGAGAGGTAAGCTGATCTCTGAGTTAGAGGCCAGCCTGGTCTACAGAGAGATATCCACGACAGCCAGGGCTACACTGAGAAACCCTGT
Organism: Ondatra zibethicus; assembly: GCA_004026605.1. Lineage (NCBI taxonomy): Eukaryota > Metazoa > Chordata > Mammalia > Rodentia > Cricetidae > Ondatra > Ondatra zibethicus. The sequence continues at coordinate 191,350 of PVIU01001390.1, forward strand.
CTTGAAAAAAACAAAAAGTCTTACGTTAGAGCTAAAGAGGTGGCTCAGCGCGCCGCTCCTGCAGAGGCCCAGGTGGGGTCCCAGCAGCCGCACTAGGCAGCTCACACCTGTACCTCCAGTTCCAGAAGATCTGATGCCATCTTCCGGCTTCCGTGAGCACTGTACTTATATGAACATACCCACACATTGACACATGATTAAAAATAATAAATCTTTTTAAAAATATATTATTGTTAATATTAAAAACCCTTAACTTAAAAAGGTCTAGTGTTGCCAGGCAGTGGTGGCGCACACCTTTAATCCCAACACTCGGGAGGCAGAGGTGGAAGGATCTCTGTGAGCTCAAGGCCAGCCTGGTCAACAAGAGCTAGTTCCAGGATAGTTAGGGCTATTACACAAAGAAACCCTGTCTTGAAAAACTAAAAAAGTTCAACAGCACTGGCTGCTCTTCCAGAAGACCTAAATTCAATCCCCAGCTCCCACACTAGGCAGCTCACAACCACCTGTTATTCCAGCTCTAGGGGATATAACTCACCTCTGACCTCCAAGGGACTCTGCACTCATGCACACACATAATTGAAAATAATAAAAACATGCTGGACGTGGTGGCGCACGCCTTTAATTCCAAAACTTGGGAGGCAGAGGTAGGCATATCACTATGAGTTTGAGGTCAGCCTGATCTACAAAGTGAATTCCAGGGCAGCCAGGGCTATTATACAGAGAAGCCCTGTCTCAAAAAGCCAAATTAATAATAATAAATCTTAAAAAAAATAGCTGGGTGTTATGGCTCAGACCTGTCATCCAAGCACACTTAGAGAAAAAGGCAAGAGGATCAGTGGTTCAAGATCAGCCTCAACTACATACTGAGTTAGGGGCCAACCTGGGCTACATGAGACTCTGATCTGCCCCACTCACCAAAAAAAGCAAAAAGGAAAGGAAGAAAAAGAAAAACAAAAGAGGAAAAAAGTCTCTAATTAAGGGAAATGCCTAGCTAAGGAGCTATCAGCAACTGATAGCAACTGGGGTAGGCAGATTCACTTAATTTAGCAGACTATGGCCACCTGTCAGTCACCCATGTCCATGAACACAAGGGCAGTACTAGGTGGACTTGGTAAGTCATCAAAGACAAACAGGACAGGAAGTTGGGAGAGGGAAATGGTTAGAGGAATAGGGAAGAGCAGCTGGAGGAAGAGATGGGGTGAATATGGTCAAATGAACTGTATAAAATTTTCAATAAATTAAAAAAAAAATACAATCCCTGCTGGGCTCACACCTTTAAACCCAGCACTCGGGAGGCAGAGGCAGCCAGACTATTTTGTCTTGCAGGGTTTAGAGGTGAAGGGAATGCCGAGGGCTACTGAGTTCCAACACTTAAGCAGAGAGCACCAACCTAGCCTGCAAAGACACCAAGTGATATCAGGGCAGCTACCAGACATTTCCTGCCTTTCTTGTTGCCAAATAAGGTCTTAAATTAGGTAATATCTTAACAAATATATATAAGGTTTTTCACTTATAAGAAAAAACTATACAGGACTGGCTGACTAAGCCTCGACACATCAATATCAGGAAATACTACTCTGCTGCCATCAAATGATGAGCCCAAGTTTATACTAAACAAGAGGGATGTCACAGCAAGGATCATTAAATGAGAGAGCAGTCATGTAAAATACCCTTCCTTCTACAGTGTATGGAACAAGTAAAAAAATAAGATACACTCGTAACAGTGCCTACCTATGAATTACAGGAAAGTGAACAACCTGCCCCTCCCTTTTCTTTTTCTTTCTTTCTTGTTTGTTTGTTAAGACAGGGTTTCTCTGTGTAGCCTGGCTGTCTGAGAACTAGTTCTGTAGACCAGGTTGGCCTTGAATTCACAGATCCACCTGCCTCTGCATCCTGAGTGCTGGGATTAAAGGTGTGTGTCAATACCGCCCAGCTTGTCTATAGTTTTCTAAAAGAAACAGATAAGTTTATATTAAACTAAGTATTAGGATTATTAAAATGGAAGACAAACTTACCCAATATTCTTTCCAGCTCTTCACACCTCTTCACCTCGCCAACAAATTTTCTTTGAAAAGAACTTACATTTTGGTTGAGCTGAGAAAAGGAAGAAAATTTTGTTTTAAGCTCATAAAATTTTAAATTTGTTTTTATTAATCTAATTTAAATTTTTGATGGTGGGATCAAATGCAGGACTGGTTAAATTAAATTTTATTTATATTTACCTAGTCATTTGAAATGTATTGGTGTGGGGGTCACACCCTGCCACTGAGCTAAGATAGACTCTGTTGAAGGAAAATATTACTGCCAAAGGGTTGGAAGGAGTCCATTGTCATCAGCCACTGACAGAGAACTGACAGGGCTTTCCTGAACAGCAAGTAACGTCTAAATAACAGCCCTTGGCTCAGAAGTAACCCAGGAAGAAACATGGATTTAAAGAAAAACATGAATATGGATATTAAACTGGTAAGGACAGCAACCTCAGAGAAAATCTACACCAACATCCAACAATAGGAAACTGGTGGGGGAGCAGGTCAGTTGGTGAGCGCCCACCCAGCACCCAGGGGGCACATAAACATAAAGCTGGGTGCCTGCGGTGGCACACCCCTGTAATTTCAGCACCTGGGAGGTGGGGCAAGAGGAGCAGAAGTTCATGGTCATCCCCAACTGTATTTGGAGTTCAAGACCCTGCCTCAAAATAAATAAATAAAGCAGATTAAATGAGTTAGAAATTAACATGTTAACTTCTTTCTAAATTACACACAGTAATTTTTTTTCTTTCTTTCTTTCATTTTTTTTTTTATTTTGGTTTTTCAAGACAGGGTTTCTCAGTAGCTATGAAGCCAGTCCTGGAACTCCTGGAACTAGCTCTTGTAGACCAGGCTGCCTCTGCCTCCCGAGTACTGCGATTAAAGGGTGCACCACCACCGTCCGGCTACTTTATTCTTGACAATAATGGCATTACCTTACTTTTCTTTTTTTTATTTTTATTTTTCTAACTAGGGTTTCTCTGTGTAGCCCTGGTTGTCCTGGAACTCATTTTGTAGGTCAGACTGGCCTCAAACTCACGGATCTGCCTGCCTCTGCCTCCCGAGTGCTGGGACTAAAGGTGTGCGCCACCATGCCCAGCTAATATCCTACTTTTCTAATAATCATTTACAAGGACAGGCATTTAGGGCACAAGCCGCATCTGTGTGGACACAGCATCCGCACTGGGCTCAACAACTAGACTTGGTGTGAGACTGCTCCTCTCTTGCTGGGGATCCCCCAACCACTTTTAAAGCATTAAGCTGAAGGATCAAAACTGGAGCATCACTTCTCTATCTCATTCCCTTTCACTTCTGGAGGTCACGCCCATCCAGACGACTCAGCCATCGTGGCTGCTGGGGAACTGAGAATGGGAACCTGGGGCGGGCACCAGCCCTGCCTGCCACTCCACTTGCCAGTTTCCTTTCAGCAGTGGCTTAATCCTCAACCCAACAGCAGCTCTTCTGTGAAGAGGTGTGCTCCTGCCACAAGGATATAAACATCTACAAGCAGCAGCAGCAGCTTAGACAATCACTGTTTTCTGTTGGGTGGGTTACCAAATGTTTTATTGGGGGGGGTGTAACTTAAGGTTGCAGTTACCTTAATCCAAAGCTAATGGTGTAGAAGTACATTCCAACAGACCCCTTTGTTTGATTTTTACGATTTATTTTATTATTTCTGTGTGTCAGGGTGAGGGCTCATGAGTACAGGTGCCTGAGGAATCCAAAGGAGCTGGAGCTACAGACCACTGTGAACCTCCTGGTATGGGTGCTGGGAACTGAACTCTGGACCTCTGCAAGAGCCCTAAGGGCTCTTAATTGCTGAGCCACCCCCCTGCCTCCCTTTTCCTTTTATCGAGATAATTCCCTATAGAGCCCAGGCTAGCCCTGAATTCTACATCCTCCTGCCTCAGCCTCCAGAGTGTGGCAATACCACGCCCTGCTCCAGATCCTATCTATATGACTGGCATTGAACCCTGAAGAGCAGACAGAGGAAACAAAGCTACAGCACCCACTGTCTTTCCAGTCCCGGCAACCACAGGACCAAGAAGGAAGTTGTCCTCACTGTAAAGACGGAACTGAGCCCACCTGTCTCTTCAAGGCCACAGCACCTCTTTGTCCAGATCTCCCCACCGCAGTCGCTATGGAAAACCTTCAGCTGCCCCACCCTCCAAGGGTGACAAGCAGAAAGGCCTGAGTAAGTCAAAAAGGGTTGGTGATCCTACCCCATAGATGAGCCTGGGACCCGTCACAAGCTCTAACATCAATGCCCAAGCTTACAGGCACCTGGCACGGAGGAGGCCTGAAGGCTCAGCAAAGCATGTTCATTTTACTTCCCTCCTGCAAAGACCAGCTGCACTTTCTCTTTCCATCCGCTGTCCCTTTAAAAGGATCCCGAGTCCAGCCTGGAGCTCATGTAACGGCACTCAGTGGAACCTGAAGCTCTGAGCTGATTACAGGGCTTGTTGGGCCCTTGGGATTGAAGCATGATAAATGCCTGGGCCTGAGTCCTAACAGGATGGAACAAATTAGACCTGATGTAAAAGCCTGTTTCCCTTGCTACTGCTGCCTCGATCTTCCTGGTGCCACTCACAGCACCACACCCTACCTGTCAGGTACGAAGACCAAGGACTGTAGTCCAAGAGGCTCTGGGACCCAGGAAGAGCACCACACCTTACCTGTGCCCTCACCTGTCACTCAGGAGTCCCCATGATGTAAGGGTCACCCATATCACATCATGGGAGTATGGACCCATCAGAAAAATACAGAGAAATGGCCAGAAGCCCAAACTAGTGGGGTTCAATTTCATCAGTAGGTACCGGGGCCTGTTTGGCAGCCCTTCTGCACCGTTCTTCGCCTCCATGACACTTATCATCATAGCTCATGATCAGTGTTTACCCAGTGTCCTCCCAGACTGAACTTCAAGAGCACAGGGTCTTCATCTGCCTTGCTCAGAGTCTCCAAGGCCAGAAGTTGCTCCATAAAAGCTTATGTATTCATCCAACATTGTTTATTAATGCCAATAAATGCCAGGACCCGTGCCACTCGTGGGAAATGAGGAAAGAACAAGTTGGGCAAGGTTCTGACCCTTGGAGGTTGGTAGTGCACGGAGGTTGAAAACAAGCCAATGGCTGTGTTCGCAAGTGTGTTATTACAGTTGCAGAGAGGGCCTCCATTCCACACATACTGTGACCCAGGTCCTCGTCACTTGTCAACAATGCCGGTGCATCATCATACAGGAGTCTGAAACTCAAAAGCTCTCTCCCTAGGGACTCACAACCTGTCACACTTCCCCATCCCTCTTCCAGCCTCTTATCCCACCTATTTCTGTTCAGAGGGGCCCCTCCCTAGATACCCAGCAAAACCACCTCTGGGTCCCGTCCTCCTCCACATCTTCCCACTGCCAGCTCCTGTTCCATTCCGATCTCAGCTCAAAGACCACCTCCTCAGAAGGGCCCTCCTTCGCCAGCCTGCAAAGCCACCTCCCGGACCGGGTCCCCACGACGTCAGCCGACTTTGTCGGCGCCCAGCCCTGGACTGCACAGGTACGCAGGCCGCGGGACACTTACGTCTCGGAACTGCACCAGGCCCTTCTCGCCCAGCGCACTCAGACACTCGTATGCGGTGCCCGACTGCAGGAAGAGCTGCGCCAGGCACATGCTCTCGCTGCGGAACAGGGAGCCCATGGCGGCGGCGCCTCACTCAGCCGCCGCGGCCCGCGCACCGGCACCATGGGGCTCCGCGCCGCTGCCACCGCGGCCACCGCTCAGCCGCCGCCACAGCTAGCCGCCACGCCCCGCCCACCGCGGCAGCCGGTTCCGGTTCCGCCCAGGGGAACCGCCCATCGCAAGCTAACCAATGAACGAACAGGATTGTGGCAGTCCGTCACTACGACTCGTCCAATCGGTGCACAAGAGGCAGGAACCCTAACCGGGCGGACCCTTCGCGACTTTTAGTGTTTATTTCTTTGGTGTGTAGTTTTTTTTCCTCGGATGGGATCTCCCTGTGTAATTCAAGCTGGCCGGGAGTTCGCAATCCTCCTGCCTCAGCTTCTCCAATACCAGGATTGTTGTCGTGCCCCACTACGATCAGATCCTTTTGAAGACTTGTTTTTTTGAGTCAGAGTCTATGTAGCCGGGCTGTCACTTAGCTGACCTCATATATAGATCACCCTTCCTCTACCTAAAAGTGCTGAAATTAAAGGTGTGCACCACCACCCCCGAGGACTTATTTTCGTTATTTTTAGAATTTCATACATGTATACAGCAAAAATATATTCAACCTGTTTTCCCTTCCAATTCCCACATTATTCCAAAAACGTTCCCCCTCCAATTGCTTGTCTTTTTATGTGTGTGTGTGATGATCCACTAAATCCAATTATTGCATGTGTGGGTATGGGGCCATGCACCAGAGGACGAGAGACCTACTTTTTTGTTTGTTTGTTTGGTTTTTCGAGACAGGGTTTCTCTGTAGCTTTGGAGCCTGTCCTGGAACTAGCTCTTGTAGACCAGGCTGGCTTCTAACTCACGGAAATCTGGCTGCCTCTGCCTCCCGAGTGCTGTGATTAAAGGCGTGCGCCACCACTGCCGGCTGAGAAACCTACTTTTTAAATTTATTTGTTTGTTTGTTTTTGAGATAGGGTCCCATGTATTCCAGGCAGGCTGCAAACTCCTTAAGTAGCTAGGGGTGACTTTGAACTCCTGATCCTTCTGCCTCCACTCTCCCACCCTCCCACCCCAGTGCTGGGATTACAGGCAAGCACTATCACATTGAGTCTGTGTTGGCTGGAGATGGAACCCAGGATTTCATATATGCTAGACAAGAACTCTTAATAACTTCAGCAGTTTTGTTGTTGTTATTGCTGTCCTATGATCTGGAGATAGCTCAGGAGTTAAAAGCACCTACAGCTCTTGCAGTAAGTTTTGGGGTTCCCAGGACCCATATCAGGTGTCTCACAACAGCCTGTAACTCCAGTTTCAAAAAATCCAATGCCTTCTTCTGACCTATTAGGCTTCTGCACATATATACACTCAAGCACACATACAAATAAACATTTTCAAATGATTTTTATTATCTTAAAGAAAGTGTGTGTGCACTTGCACATGGCTTGCAGAGGCCAGAGGATTTAGATCCCCAGGAGACAGAGTCGCAGCGAGACTCCTGGTATGGGAACCAAACGCAGGTCTTCTGAAAGGGGAATATGGGCTCTTAACCACTGAACCATCTCTCCAGCCCCAATAAATAAATATATTTTAATGGGGGTGAGGGGGAGTGTCTTTTTTTGGGGGGGGAGGTCGAAACAGGGTTTCTTTGTGTAGCCTTGGCTGTCCTGGAAATAGCTCTGTAGACCAGTGTTGGGGAATATTATTTTAAGGTATGTTACTTGTGTTTATGCTGTAGAACATTGGTTTAATGATGTAAAGGTGTGTTGCTTTTGCTTATGCTGCATTTGTTTAACTCTGTGAAGCTGTGATTCTTTGTCTAAAACACCTGATGGTCTAATAAAGCGCTGAACGGCCAATAGGGAGGCAGGAGCAAGGAGAGGCAGGGCTGGCGGGCAGAGAGGGTGAACAGAAGAAAGGAGGAAGTGGCGGACACTAGGGGCAGCCACCCAGCCAGTTATGGAGTAAGAGTGAAAGTAAGATACACAGAAGAAAAGGAAAAAGCCCAGAAGCAATTAAGAATAAAACTCTTCCGTGTGTGATTTATTTGGGAGCTGGGTGGCGGATACCCAAAGACTAAAGAGTAAAACAACCAATTACATTTTGACGTTTCAACATGGGGCTAGAGTAAAACCAACCACAGACCAGGCTGGCCTCAAACTCACAGAGGTCCGCCTGCCTCTGCCTCTGAGTGCTGGGATTAAAGGCGTGCACCACCACAGCCAACGGGAGGAGAGTCTTAACCACTCTGTGTGGCACTTTACCGTTCCAAGTAAACACCCTTTGGCTCTTAGTGGAGATAGAGGGTGCAGCCATCATGCTGAGCTAGTCTGAGAACTCTCTGTTAACCCCAGGACACATGCTCGCTTGCAGTCAGCCACCACCAGTTGGCTTGTCACAGTGGATTTGCCAGCCTGGAACATGTACAATCCATGGAACCCTATGTGGTGCAATGTGTGGCCTCTGCAATCCCACTAGCCACACGGCCAGCCTCCACCCAGCGGTCATGTGACTTCTGCACTAACATACAATCCGATGTGGCTTCTCTCATTGTATTCCAAAGACAATCTGAATCCCTCACCGTAGTTCTGGATCCTTTCACTCAGCCACACTCCTCCCTTTTTCCTGGTCCACACACTTGAACTCTGAAATCCCTCAGTTTAAAATACTGGCCCACTGGACCTCATCAAAGCTGACTCCTTTAGGTTTCAGCTCAAATGTCCCTGTACCAGTTTTTACTGTCAACATGACATGATGTCATTTGAGAAGAGGGAATCTCAACTGAAGGGTGACATAGATCTAATTACCCTGTAAGCCGTGTCTATGGTGAATTTTCTTGATTGCTGATTGATGTGGGAGGGCCCAGCTCATTATGGGCAGTACTGCCCTTGGATAGGTGGTCCTGGCCTGTTTAAGAAAGCTGGCTGAGACATTGTAGTGCATGCTCTTAATCTCAGCACTCAGGCAGCAGAAGTAAGCACATCTCTGTGTCCTAGGCTGGCCTGGTTCTACACAATGAGTAATATAGCATTTTAAGACTATAGTGATGCTGAGATGGCTCATGGGTAGAGGCAATGCCTACACAATGTCACCCGCCTTCCAACCTGGGTCCAAATGGCAGAAGGAGAAAACTGATTCCTAATGGTTGTCTCCCATGTACCCACACCTATGCTCACTCAAACACACACAGACTTGCATCATCATCATCATAATATAATTTAATTTTAATTTTAAAAGCCTTTTAAGCATTTTCTAACCCTTTCTTTGGAATATGAGACAGCAATCAATCAATCCTTTCTTAATTCTTATATGTTTGCATTAAGTATGGTCAAAATCAAAACTCCCAGGATCCTAGGAATTTGTGCTAGGCTTAGGTCTCTGACATTCAGGGACACTAGCAACTCCCCTGAAGCCAGCCGGCAGCAAGAAGGATCACTCTGTGCAACTCTGAATATCTGGATAATTGATTTAAATTCACTTAACACCAAGAATTTCTATAAAAATAAACATTTTGTTTATTAAAACGTTTCAGGGAGGCTAGGCATGGTGGTACACACCTTAAATCTCAGCACTCTGGAGGCAGAAGCAGGAAGATCCCAGTGTACTTAGAGGCAAGCCAGGGCTACATAGTGAGACCCTGTCTCAAACAAACGGTTTCAGAGAGGAACACAGGCCTACAGGGAGCCACTGAGTGCACGCTGTGAGTCTTCGAGCAAACAGCCAAGGATGGCTGACAAGCGTGGCCAGCAGGAGGAGCAACAGCAGCATTAGGCCTTTGGCAACACACTGGGAACGGGGCTCCCCTGAAAGACAGCAAAAGACAACTTATTGGGATCACAAAGGTCCTTGCACCCACAGACCACCAGGGAAACCAGGAATGTTAAGCATGCAGGATTGTCCTGTCCGAGAAAAGGGGGTGATTAATAGCCTGGTGGTCTACATTATAATCTATGTTATCTGTAGGGCCAGACGATATCAAGCTCCCCCAACCAGGACCGGAGGTGGCTGACAGTCTAAATGACCCTTACATTATCTATATAGCCAAGGGCCCCCCAAGCTCCCCCACCCAGGACGGAGGCGGATAATAGCGCAATATACTATCCGTATGAGGCAGACACACCAGGTCCTTCCCTAGGCCCTTCAGCTAGAACAGGTAGCCTGGCTCTTCCTATCTTGGAAGAAAGGACAAGCACTTTGAGTTGAGTTGCAGTGTACTTACGCCTCCTTGTGAACTGGGAATTGTATTACACAGGAAACTTTCTTCAAATTGTACTGTGTTTACTGGCAATAAACCTCCTGGGGCCAGACCCCCAGAGTTTGATCCAGCCGGGCTGAACTGAGTTTTCATTTTCATCTCTTTGAGGTTTATTTCCCTGCCCGCCATGACACTGGCAGGGGCTCCACCCCGTCCATCCCCACAACAACTGAGCTGTATCCTATCTTGACTCTGAAGGTAATTATTTAGTGATTATTCATAACAATTAATAGTTGGTAAAACATCAGCAGTGGCGCAGTTTCTTCTTTTAAGTCTGTCTGTGCGTCTTGCCTACGACATCTACCCATGGACTCAGCAGTTTCAATTGGCATGGCATACTGACAACAAGCGGAACCTGCCTGCCCTACCTTGGTAATATTGGGTCAGAGGGTACAGAAGTTGAGGCCAACACAGCTCATTCCGGGTACAGTCATACTCTGTGAAGTTGATCTGGAATCTACAAAAACACATGAGAAGGTTTCTGGGAGAACAAGTGAGAGGCAGGAAGGAACCTGCTAGCCTGTCAGCCATTGGCTCACCTCGTTGGAGGGCGGGGCATCTGCGCAGGGATTTTAATGAACTGAACGGAAGCACTGAGAGGGAGAAGAGCGGCCTTGTCCTCACAGCTGAGCGCACACTGGTACTGCCAGGTCACTGTGGAGAACCTGGAACGGGAAGACTGTAAGGCAGAGTGGCCACCATTCACCAGAAGTCTGACTCAGGACCCCAGAAAATCCAAGTGTCACATCCATTTCTCAAGTCTGGACACAAAAAGAGAATCTGCACATCCCTGTACCCGTCGTCAGGTTCTCTTAGCAAAGGTTGCTTGTCTCCAACAGTCTATTGGCAGCTGGCCATTTATTGAGGGCATTCCATGCCCACAGCACAGAACTAAGGTGCTTTTTACATACTATGGCAAGGAGTCCTCGAAACAGTACTGTGGGACTGGTGAAGCTCACTGGTGAAGCCTTGCCTAGGAAGAGAGCCAGCCCACTGGCTCCACCCCAGCACTCTGAAGTAGCTCTGATGGGGACTAGGCATTCCTTCTCCTGTTCTGGTAACTGCTCCCCAACTTCCCTTAGGGGTGAGGGACACATCACTCCCCACTCTCTGTTCAATAGATCAAAAGAGGGCAGCCTGAATCCAGAGCCTGCCTGCCAGGCTATTGCTAGCCCTAGCCATGGTAAATGGCTCCAACAGGAACATGTGACCCAGTTAGACAAATGTAAGTCTGCCCGGATGTCTCCTGACAAGGTGGCCTCTCTTTAGTAAGCCCAGGCAAGGCTGAGCTGGTGCTGACCCTGCAGGACTAAGGAGGACGTCCCTGCAAGTGAAGGTAGTCCCAGGGCAAGGGGAGCTGAGGTAGAAGGGACCCTCTCTGAGCTTGCAGCATGGGGACTCTTCCCAACTGAGCAGCATGCATCACTTCTGTTGGGTGGAACCTGAGGGAGAAACGCAACACTCAGCTGTCATCATTTCTCAGATGAGGCAACTACATATCAGACTGTCTAAAGACACACATGGTTCCATGATCTGAACCTATGGCGCCGGCAAAGCCTCCAACCAATGGCCACATTGTGCTGCCAGCGCGCCACCCAGGCTAACAGAGTTGTACACGCAGCATAGCCCTAGCCCTCTGGACTCTGCAGCAGCTCTCAGAGCCTTCCAAACAATCCTGGGAGCAGGTTCAGTCTCAAACACAGTACTGGCACCTTCCATTCACACAGCCAGATCCCTAGCAATCCCCATTTGCAAGTGTGCAGATTCCCGCCTAGCATTCCTAGTCTTTGTGGTGCTCTTGACTTTGGCAACTCTCGGGAGGAGACCACACACACCTCGTCTCCACGCCGAGGATCTCATGCTGAGCCACTCCTTCCACAGAACCAGCTTCGGCAATGAGGATGCGGATGGTGAGCTGGGCAGGAACTTCTGGGCAGATGCCCTTTGCGCTGCTCAGGGGCAGGTCAGCACCTGTCTCAGGGGTGTCAACACCTGCAGGAATGTCAAGACACCTGTTAAAAGCAGCTGTCCTATAGTGTCACACATGACACACTAAGGAATGGAAGGTGACATGGTCTGGCTCCCAGTCCTGAGGCTCTACTCTCTAGCAAGCTCTAATGTTGTCACTCCATAACTATGTGACCTCGTGTCCACCAGGCAGAAGCAGGTACTACTCACCTGGGTGGCATCTAAATGCTTCCCTGCGTGATGAATGAGGTCCCAACCCACATAATAAAACTACACATAAAGATTCAGTGTTCAGAGCTGCAGAGATGTCTCAGCATTTAGGAGCACTGGCTGCTCTTGTGGATGACACAGGGTTAGTTCCCAGCTCACAACCACCTATAACTTCAACTCCAGGGGATCTGATGCCCTCTCCTGCTTCCAAGGACACCAGAACTCATATGGCATAAACTTCCACAGAGACACATAGTCACATAAATAAAATATTTTCTTAAAAAAGAGAAAAAGGCTGGGCAATAATGGTGCAAGTCTTTAATCCCAGCAATCAGACAGGTGGATCTCTAAGTTCAAGGCCAGCCTGGTCTACAGAGCAAGTTCCAGAACAGCCAGGATTGTTATAGAGAAACCTTGTCTTGAAAAACCAGAGAGAGAGAGAGATTCAGAGTCTAAGCTTGTCCCCAAAAGCCAACAGAGTATTCTGAGAGGGACAACGAGGGACCACAGTAAAGTCACAAAATTATTCTAAACAGTCACCACCCTCTCAGAAGTCATATAAAAAAAGGATATTTAGAACTCATTCTAGCATCTTTGGTTGCTGTGGGTTAGATAAATAAGCTCAGAGACGGGAGCGAGCTAGACCAGTGCCCATCCTTAGAGCCATACCCCAGCCCCTGCCCAGTTCCCTTCAAAGTGAACAGCTCAGAGGTGAGTGATTTTTCGGACTGGTTTTGGATCTGGGAGGAAGTAGGTGCTGGGGCTCAGACCCAGGGCCCTGCACACATAGGCAGGAAGCTGAGCCACATCTCAGCCCGATTCCCTTTCAGATCAACCTGCACAGAACTCTCCAGATCACAACAGTACCTCGCCATTTCCTAGCACTCACAAATGGGATTTTTACATATCTGGGTATTGCACACAGATGGATCTGGAGGTCTGGGATGTCTGTGTCTGGGCTTTTTGCACTCAGCATTTTCAAACTGTAACAAAGTGACTTCTATAAACTACCAAGTTAGCTCCCAATGCCAATATTCTTGGGAGCTCAAAACAGAAGTGCAAACTGACGTGCCCTATAGATCTTCAAGCCCGGACTCTCAGCAAGAGGAAGTTCACAGGGGCTGCCTGGGTGAAGCAAAGCCACGAGAGAGCTGTGAAAAGCTTCCTGCCTGCAGCAGAGAGCCCTAGCCAAGTACGTCAGGCTCTTGGGCCTGGCTGGCAACCACAGGTTCAAAAGCCATAAGCCCCTGTGCGTGGCCACTAAGACTCACGTATGACCTCCAGCCAGCCATCACTCAGATCGCTGTAATCCGAGTTGCCTCTCCTCGCGACGTGAGTTGCTTGTATCAGCAAATCCAGCCTCTGGAGTACGTTCTCCCTGCATGAAAAGAAGAAGACACTTCTTAGCCTGTGACCAGCAGGGCTTGTCCTCAAGTCCTTTCCCAAGACTGGAACTTAGTCTTTGCTGGGAGCCCAGATGAAAATCTGCTTGAGGGACTGACATTAAAAACAGAGTGCAGCCAGGCAGTGGTGGCACGCGCCTTTAATCCCAGCACTCAGGAGGCAGAGACAGGAGGATCTCTGTGAGTTCGAGGCCAGCCTGGTCTACAGAGCAAGTTCTAGGACAGGCTCCAAAGCTACAGATAAACCCTGTCTCGAAAAACCAATAATAATATCAACAATAACAATAATAATAATAAATAAAAACGGGGTATATGCAGGGTATAAACAGGGTATATACAGGTGTGGGTGTAAACTGGAGGGATGGCTTAGCAGTTAAGAACATTTGTTGCTCAAGCTGGACAGTGGTAGCACATGCTTCTAATCTCAGCAGCACTCGGGAGGCAGAGGCAGGTGGATCTCTGAGTTCGAGGTCAGCCTGGTCTACAGATCAAGTTCTAGGATGGTCAGGGCTACACAGAGAACCCAATCTCGAAAGAAAGAAAGAAAGAAAGAAAGAAAGAAAGAAAGAAAGAAAGAAAGAAAGAAAGAAAGAAAGAAAGAAAGAAAGAAAGGAGGGAGGGAGGGAGGGAGGGAGGGAGGAAAAGAATACTTGCTGCTCTTCTAGAAACCCCAGGTTCAACTCCCAGCACCTACTTGGTAGCTCACAACCATCTGTAACTCCAGTTCTAGGGCATCTGGCAGCCTCTTCTGGTCACTGAAGGCACTGCCTGCACATGATGCAGAGACATACAAACCATACAAACTCTCAAACCATAAAAACAAATAAATCTTAAAGTGGAGAATGTGCTGGGAGGGGAGGGGCCAGTGAGGTGGCTCAGTGGGTGGAGGAGCGTGTATGCAGGCGTAAGAACCTGAGTTAGATTCTTAGATCCTACAGTGTGGCCAGAGAGAGCACTGGGCCCCAAGAGTTGTCCTCTGACCTCCACACATGAAGCATATGTGTGCTCACCCATCCTTGAACTCACCCAAACAAAACAAAGATGAACATAAAACAGCAAAAATTTAATCAGAAACAAGGAAGACAGCAAGTGTTGGGAAGATGCCACCACTGTAGAAAAACCACGTTCTGCAGACAGACAGGGCATTACCAGATGACCTGGCACTTCAATTCCTAGGCACAGACCAAAAGAACAGGAAGTGCTAACCACGTGGTGGTGGTGCACACCTTTGAACCAGCATTTGGGAAGCAGCAACAGGCATATCTTTGTAAGTTCGAGGCCAGCCTGGTCTACAAAGGTAGTTCCAGGATAACCAGAGCTACATAAAGAAACCCTGTCTTGAGAAACCAAAAGAAGAAGAAGAAGAAGAAGAAGAAGAAGAAGAAGAAGAAGAAGAAGAAGAAGAAGAAGAAGAAGAAGAAGAAGAAGAAGAAGAAGAAAGAACAATAAGCAATTCAAAGAAAAAACTAGTACAGGCCTGTTCGCAGCCGTGAACACAGCCAAAGAGTGGAAGACGCAGATGTCTAACAACCCAGGGGGATGAACAAGGTGTGGTATGTACAGACACACAAAGACAGTCAGTCTACGGGTCACCATAGGAACGGAGGGAGTTCCAGTAGATGCTGCGACATGGAAGAACGGCAGGGTGGGTGTGATTCCATTTGAACACCCAGAACAGGAAAGCCACAGGGGCAGGAAGCAGGGTGCGAGGTACCTGAGGCTTTGGGGAGAAGACCTGTGGGGTAGCTATTTATACAGACAGATTTCCATTTTTAGTGATGAAAATATTTTAGAATGGGCTGGAGAGATGGCTCAGAGGTTAAGAGCACTGCCTGCTCCTCCAGAGGTCCTGAGTTCAATTCCCAGCAACCACATGGTGGCTCACAACCATCTGTAATGAGATCTGGTGTCCCCTTCTGGCCTGCAGGCATACATGCAGACAGAACACAGTATACATAATAAATAAATAAATATTTAAAAATATTTTTAAAAAAAGAAAATATTTTAGAATGAGATAGACCCTTTCATATGCTCATGAAAGGCCTATAGATATTCAACTTTTTGCTTGATTTTAGTTTTTTAAACATTTGTGTGCATGTGTACGCATGTGCTGTGGTATATTTGGGGTCAGACAACTTAAGGAGTCAAGTTTCTTCCACCACAGGTCCTGGTCTTAAATTCAGGTCCGTTAGCAGCAAATGCCTTTACCTGCTGAACCATTGCAACAGACCCTCTTTGTTTGATTTTATGTTGAGACCAGGTGTTATATGCAGCCCAAGATACCCCTAACAACAACCCTGCCTCACTCTCTAGAGAGCAACAATGGCTGAGCAACTGTGCCTAGCTCAATCAGGTACTTTGTGAAGGTTAATTACATCATAGGAATTTTACCACCATGAAAAAAAGTCAGAGTTGGCAAGACGGCTCAGGGGTAAAACCAGTGCCACCAACACTGATGACCTGTGTTCCACACCTAGAATCTGTGCTGGAGAAAGGTGCTCCCCAACCTACACACACACACATACACATGCATGCACCTGTACTCACACCCATCTCACACACACAATAATTTCATGGACAAATGTTAAATACAAACACATGTACAAACATTTTCCAAACGCTAATCATACAGTTAAAACTACACATGGCTCTGGCCCTTCATCCAGTTTTCAGAGAAGGCTCCCACACCAGAAGCCTTGTTTAAGCATGAATGTTTCTCATCCCCAGGTCTGTTTGCCTGTGTTGATGTGCAAGTTCTCTCTGCGTGTGTGTGCGCACACCCTCACATTTCTGTCTTTAACATTCACATGATAAATTAATTTTAAAGAAACCACTCAAAATGCAGGAAAATTCACTAATGGAACTCACTGAGCCAGTCCTGGGGAGGTGGAGACAGTAGGATCAAGAGTTCAAGGCCGGGGCTGGAGAGATGGCTCAGTGGTTAAGAGCTCTTCCAGAGGTCCTGAGTTCAATTCCCAGCAACCACATGGTGGCTCACAACCATCTGTAATGAGATCTAGTGCCCTCCTCTGGCATGTGGGCATACATGAAGGCAGAATGCTGTACAAATAAATAAATAATAAATGAATAAAGAGTTCAAGGCCATCCTTGGTTATGAGACCCCGCTTCACATAAACCAACCAACATGAGACTCACCGGAGTTGTGTACAGTTCTCATTAATCCCAACCTCCAAAAGGCAGCCGGCAAGTACATTCTCTCCAAATAAAATGGGTCTGAGAGCAGCTGATGCACACAAGCCCCTTCCAGCTGCAACAGAAAGATGAGCTCTCACTGTTTTGCTAAAAGACAAAGATTTACTTCCAAGTGTTTCCTGAAAGCCCTCTCAGTGGTACTCGGGAGGTGGAGGCAGGAGCATGGCAGTTCAAGTCCAGCCTGAGCAACAGAAAATGACCCTTTTCTATCAAACAAACAGAAAGTGTTAATTTTCATATTTTTTGAGACAGGGTCTCACATAGCCCAGGCTGGCCTCAGGTTGATTATGTAGCTGAGGGTGACCTTGACCTCCTGATCCTCCTGCCTCCACATCTTAAGTGCTGGGATAACAGGAATGTGCCAGCAAAGCTGGCTAAACAATACAAAACCAATAATGGCAAGTAAAACAAAATGTTTCAGTTTCTGCAAACTGGATCATTTTGTTACTCTAATCTGGTAATTTTCAACCTGTAGGTCATAAGCTCTTTGGGGGTCTCATATCAGATATTTACTTTGCGATTCATAACAGAAGCAAAATTACAGCTCTGAAATAACAACGAAAATTATTTTGTGCTGGGGGGGGTCACCATGACATGAGGAACTGTATTAAAGGGTCACAGCATTAGGAACGTTGAGAACCGCTATTCTAATCCTTCTGATCCTTTCAAAGCCAAACAAAGACACTATTCTGTGTGAGAATTCCTGGACCAGGTTCAGTGGCTTCTTGGTAGCGGGCATTGTGGCTTCTGACACGTGTGAGCAACTCGTGCTGCAGCACTGGTGCCCACCATTCAGAGGGACCTTTTCTCTCCAAGGAGCGGCATGCTGGCCACAGAGAGCCCAGTCACGCCTGAACCGCTCTTCAAATACCCAGAACTTAGGTACAATATGCTAGACAACCTTGGGGAGGGGGGAAGCCACAGAGACAAAAAAAGCAGCCCCTCCCCCACGCCATAAGCCAAAAGGGCAGCAAATTTTCTCGCTCCAGTTTGCCAGAGGCAAATCGCCATGGCAAAGCACATCACCTGGCTGCCAGAGGTGCAACGCAGTGACATTCATCCCATCGGTACGCAGGGCTCGGACCGGCTTGCCAAGCTGGTAACCTAGACACAGCAAACAAAGCAGGGAGAGCTGGCATCTTCTCTTACATCAGACAGCAGGAGAGGGAAGCCTCGGAGGTGAAGCTTTGTAAATGCCACCCCTGTGGCCACACAGCAGCAGGTGACCCCAACACTTGAAAGATTGAGGCAAGAGGATGTTGATTTCTACTTCCGGTTTCGATGTTTTGATTTTTCATTTTTAGTCAGACCTGACAGCAGCCATGTGCAACCCCATTTTCAAGATATGGAAGGAGGAAGCTCTGAAATTGAAGGCTTTGCCACATTCCTAGCCGCAGCACCAACATTCCCCAGAACAACCCCACAGCAATGGCCAACTCAGTGCATGTTCCCACTTCCCTCTCCATCCCCCTGTGCCCATTCTACAAATCAGGGCCCAGTCAAGGTCATAGCACCACGTCTACTTCTGACCTTACTTCCCACCTCTCCTGAACACCAGCCTCCCTGATGTCCTGATGTACTTTACCTATCCCAGCATATCTAAAATATTACCAGCTCCACATGTTACCACACTGCAGGTGCTGAGTGGCTCCACAGGGCAAACCAGGCACCAAGGAGGCCAAAAGAGCAGGAAATGAGCAGGTACACAGCAAGCTGGTGTAGGCCTTGCATTGACTACATGAGAATGAACTGGAATTGAAGGGCTTGAACCCACGGCTTTGGTGCTAACTCACAGCAGTGTGGGTGACCTTAAGACAGAGACAGCTCTGAGAACCCCACCAGCACGGGTGGTGATGTCCTGCTGCATGGATGGAGTACTCCTCAGTTAGCCTTCCACCCCCTATGTGCCAGTATCTCCTGCCGCATGGATAGAGTACCCCCAGTTAGCCTTTTACCCCCTATGTGCCAGTATCTCCTGCCGCATGGATGGAGTACCCCCTCAGTTAGCCTTTTACCCCCTATGCGCCAGTATCTCCCGCTGCATGGATGGAGTACCCCCTCAGTTAGCCTTTTACCCCCTATGCGCGAGTATCTCCCGCTGCATGGATGGAGTACCCCCTCAGTTAGCCTTTTACCCACTATGCGCCAGTATCTTCTGCCACATGGATGGAGTATCCCCTCAGTTAGCCTTTTACCCCCTATGCGCCAGTATCTCCCGCTGCATGGATGGAGTACCCCCTCAGTTAGCCTTCCACCCCCTATGTGCCAGTATTTCCCAAGCAACTGGGAGGGAAACAGGCCTGACCTTACTGGGGTCTCCCATAAATATAGTCACAACTGCTCTGACTAAGGTGGTAACAGCTGCCATACTCAGAGGACAGTAGCCCACAACAGGAGTATCAGCTCCTTCAAAAGGATAAAGGTGGGCTGGAGAGATGGTTCAGAGGTTAAGAGCACTGGCTTTTTTTTCCAAAGGTCCTGAGTTCAATCCCAGTAACCACATGGTGGCTCACAACCATCTGTAATGAGATCTGGTGCCCTCTTCTGGCCTACAGGCAGAACACTGTATACACAATAAAAAACAACATCTTTTAAAAGGCACCAGGTGGTGGTATAGTGCCTATAATCCTAGCTACTCTGAAGGTTGAGGGAGGACATTAGATCCAGAGTTCAAGGCCAGCCCAAAAACAAAAACAAAAAACCCTCCTGGGAGATGGCTCAGGGGTTGGGAGCACTTGTTGCTCTTCCAGAAGACCCCAGGTTGGGTCCCAACACACATGCTGGGCAACTGACTGAAACTCCAGATCCAGGGAGTCTGACCGCCATGGGTGCCTGCACACAAGAGGTACGTGTGAGTGAACATACATGTGAGTGAACACAAACATACACAAAAGTAAAAATAATTTTTAAAAAAGGGACTAGAGAGATGGCTCAGTGGTTAAGAGCGCTGACTACTCTTCCAGAGGACCCAGGTTCAATTCCCAGCACCCACATGGCAGCTCACAATGGTCTGTAACTCCAGTTCCAGGGGATCTAACAGACACACATGCAGGCAAAACACCAATGCAGATGAAATAAAAATAAATCATTAAACACACACACAAAAGCCAGTGGTGGTGGTGCATACCTTTAATCCCAGGACTGGGAGACAGAGGCAGGCTGATCTCTTGAGTTCACAGAGAGAATTCCAGGACAGTCAGGGCTACATTGAGAAGTCCTATAGAAAAAAACAAAAATAGAGGAAAAAAAAAAAAGAACCCCACAAAATACAAAAATAAAACACCAGAGGCTAAAGAGAATAAAATTTTCATTTAAAGAAACATTGTATATTACAATATTGAGTTGGCATCCGAGAAAGTGGACTGTCACAGGATAAACAGGCCATGGAGATGAACATAACTCAGGATAGCTCCTGATAACTATGCCACAACCCAGGAGAGCCACCTTAGGACCTGAGCAGACCAGCACATCAGTCGTCCTACCTGGGTTTCCAGAAGATTCCTTCTCATCACCACGGTCATGGCTTAAAAACTTCACTGTGAATCTTTGGGTCATTGTTCCTAGAGATGAAAGAAACTGGAGACATAACATGCACCATTTCACTGGGAAAAGAAAGCAATGCCCATGTGCCAGGCATGGCGACACACGCCGTAATTCTGGCTCAGGAGGCTGAGGCAGGAGGATGGCATTGAGGTGGAGGCCAGTCCAGGCTATCATCTTAAAAAGCAAAGCAAAACAAAAAACAAAACCCAAAACAGAAACAAATCAGGTGTGTTATTACATACATTTGGTCCCAGCATTCAGGAGGCTGAAGCCAACCTGGTCTACACAGAAGATTCCTGCCAGCCTCCGCCTCCTTCATACTGGGATTAAAGGCATACACTGGCTAAACCCATACCATTTTTTCTCTTCTTTTAAAACTACGTTTTATTTATTGCGGGAGGCAGGGCAGCCAAGCCACACATAATAGGACCCAGGCCATGTGGGGCCCAGGGCAGCCTAGCCATACATGGCACCCAGACCGCACAGCTCCCATAGCAGGCAGCACCAGGTTCCAGGAAAAGCCAGAAGCAGGCACTACCAAGGAAGTTTCCAAAGGAAACTTCTAACATTCCAACCATTGTAGATAGGCTCGCCTGCCAGCACACACCCATCATTTTTCACCAGGACACCCCTAGACAAATGTCAGCCAGTCAGGGGTCCTGAACCTTAGAAATCCCTCAGCCCCACCTTTGCTATTTCTACTTTAAAAACCCAACCCCAACCGAGCTTGGGGCTCTCCGATCACTCCAGTACATTGAACACACAGAAAATCCGAGTTTGCAAACTTGTGTAAGAATAAAGGCTTTTTGCTTTTACATACAGATTTGGTCTCCTAGATGGCTTTGAGGGGACTCTGTGATCTGGGCATAACAGTGTACATGTTCGTGTGTGGGTGCACAAACAATGGCACATATGTGGAGGTCTGAAGACAACTTGCCGGAGTCAGTTCTGGGGACACAAGCTCGGGCTGTCAGGCTTGTCACAAGTACTGTCCCAGCAGAGCCATCTTGTCAGCCCAGTGATACTATTTACTCTATTTTTTTTTTTAATTTAATTCTTTTCGGAGGGGTATTGGGACAGGATTTCTCTGTGTAACAGTACTACTGTTCTAAATACACTTTATAGACCAAGTTGGCCATGAATTCACAGAGATCTGCCTGCCTCTGCCTCCCAAGTGCTGAGATTAAAGGCATGCGCCACCCACGCCCAGGGAAACTTTATTTTTAATTACATGTACGTGTGTGGACGTGCAAGCTACCACAGGTGTCTGTGGAGTGTCTGAGGTGCACTGATCTGTGAGCTGCCATGTGGGTGTTGGGAACTGAACCCCAGGTCCTCTGGAAAAGCAGCCAGTGCTGAGCCATCTCTCTAGCCTAGGTACCATTTACTTTAAAAATCACTTTTTTTTTTGTTCCTTTGAGACAGGGCTTCACTATATGTATCTATGCTGCTTTGAACTCACTGTCTCGCTGTCTCAGCCTCCAGGGCTCTAGCATTACAGGTGTGAGCCACGATGCCCAGAGCAAAATTACATCTGATGTCCAGGCGGTGGTGGCACACCCTTTTAATCCCAGCACTCAGGAGGCAGAGGCAGGCGGATCTCTGTGAGTTCAAGGCCAGCCTGGTCTACAGAGCTAATTCCAGGACACCCAGGGCTACACAGAGAAACTCTGTCTTGGGGGGAAAAAAATACTGACTCCTTGATTCAGTAATAAACACACATGATAAACAAGTCTGGCTCTACTTGAAGAGTGACAGTTACGGAAACTATGGGAAAATAAAACACTTCCAACTCAAGATTTCTCGGCCTCTCCTCAGCGTTACCTTTCTGGTGGGCACTGATCTCCGCCCTGATGACTGTGAGGTCTAGTCCGCTGAGAGAATTATTTTGCCATCTGAAAACGTAATGCTCTTCGACGCTCACATTTCTGGAGGCAGGTCCGCTGTTTAGAAGTGTGTCTGCAAAGAAAATCCCTCACTGAGTTGAAGTGTTACTGGGGCTCTCTCTGCCATCTCTCCCCCACGGCCATCTCTCCAGCTCCCTAAGGAAGCCCTCCACTGTTTCCGCCACCGAGCTTCCTGTGGTCCCAAGTCAATTAGCCACATCCTCTATTCCACCTCGGCTCCCTGAATGATTCTGTCCCTTTCCTTTAATTCCTGTGTCCCCAGTGCTGAGCTCTGCACTTGGGGACACTCATGCATCCGGAAGCAGAGACCTGAGGCCTAGCAACTCTTAAGCTATTAGACAGTATGAATTTCAAACACACAGCCAGGAACAAGGTCATAACCCACTGGAAAGGAACACAGCCACACCTTCACTCAAAACAAAGGGCGGCTGAGTCAGCCACACCACACAGCTGCTCTGGCTGCAAAGTTTAATTACCAGGAAACGCAAGAAAGGGGGCTGGAGAGAAGACTCAGATCCCCAGAACCCACAGAAAGCCAGCTGAGATGAGCTCAGCTTCAGTTCTGCTAGCCTAGCATTTGCATCAAAGAACAAGACACCTCTTTCAAATAAGGGGGAGACAAGTACCCACAGCTGAACTTGCCCTGATTTCCATGCACATGCGCATGCACACATATTTTTAAATTTTTAATTACTGTGTGTTTATATATGTGTAAGCATTCCTGTGTGTGTTTGTGTACAGTGCCCATGGATGCATGTAGAGGTCAGAGTTCAGAGCTGTGTATCTTCCTCAATCATTCTCCATCTTTTCTTTTTTCACATTTTTATTTATTTATTTATTTTAAATTTTATTTATTTATTTATTATGTATACAGTGCTCTGCCTGCATGTATCCCTGAAGGCCAGAAGAGGGCACCAAATCTCATTGCAGATGGTTGTGCACCACCATGTGGTTGCTGGGAATTGAACTCAGGACCTTTGGAAGAGCAGGCAGAGCTCTTAACCACTGAGCCATCTCTCAGCCCCCACATTTTTATTTATTAGTGTGTGTTCCTGCAAGTGCACACACACCCTTGCATGTCCCCCCCCATACACATGCAGGCTTGTCACAGTGCACAAGTGGAGGTCAAAGGACAAGTTTCAAGAGTTGGTTGGCGCCTTTCACCACATAGGTCCCAGGAATTGAACTCAGGTACTTAAAGCTTGGCTGCAAACACCTTTACCCACTGAACCATCTCTCTGGCCCATCATCTTATTTTGTGTTTTATTTTGTTTTGAGACACAGTCTCTAATATACATATATATATGTATACACACACACACACACACACATATATATAATTGCTGTCCTGTAACTTGCTATGTAGACCAGGCTGGCTTTGAATGCATAGTGATCTACATG
The DNA here is from genome assembly GCA_004026605.1 of Ondatra zibethicus. Taxonomy (NCBI): domain Eukaryota; kingdom Metazoa; phylum Chordata; class Mammalia; order Rodentia; family Cricetidae; genus Ondatra; species Ondatra zibethicus. The sequence goes on from PVIU01001390.1 coordinate 214,936, forward strand.
CCTCAGTCTGCCAAATGCTGGGATTAAAGGTGTGCACCACCACATCTGTCTGACCTGATTTTTTTGAGGCAGGGTCTCTCACTGAAGCTGAAGTCCACCAGCTCTGCTAACTCAGCTGGCTGCTGAGATCTAGGGATGCTCTTGTCTCCACTTCCCTAGAGCCGAGGTTGCAGTGCATGTCATTGGCCCAGCCTCATACACATGGTGGGGACCACACGAAGGTCCTACCTGCATGGCAAGAACTGCTCTGAGATGGGGCTGGAAAGATGGCTCAGTGGTTAAGAGCACTGGCTGCTCTTCCAGAGGTCCTGAGTTCGATTCCCAGCAACCACATGGTGGCTCACAACCACCTAGAATGAGATCTGGTACCCTCTTCTGGCATGCGGGCATACATGGAGGCAGAATGTTATATACATAATAAATAAATAAATCTTTAAAAAAAAAGAAAAAAAGAACTGCTTTGAGCTATCTCCACAGCCCCTCCTCCTTCAACTCATAATGAAAATACATTCTACACTGGTGATGTGCCACATGAGGAAGATCTGACACAGAAAGCCACTCAGCAGCAATCAAGAGTCTAAGTTGTGATTGTTGTGCTACATGGTGAGGCGCTGTCTCAGAAACACAAACAACAGGGCTGGAGAGGTGCCTAGTACTTAAGAGAAAGAACTGCTCTTCCAGAATTTGGTTTCCAGCACCAGGGTCTGGTAACTTACAACTGCCTCTAACTCCAGCTTCAGGGGATCCAACACCCTCTTGTGGACTCAAGAGCATCTGTACTGATGTGCACAAGCTCAACCCTAGCACCCCCCAAACGTAACACATAATTTTCATTTGTAAGGGGCTGCAGAGGTGGCTCAGTTGTTAGGGTGACTGCTGCTCTCGCAGAGGACCAGAGTTTGCTTCCTAGCACTCATGTCAATCAACCGTAAGTAAGGCTACAGGAGCTCTGATACCCTCTTTTGGCCTTAGGACACACCACACAGACACATAGATAAAAATCAATCTTTAAAAATTTGTTTTAAAACGCTGGGCAGTGGTGGCACATAACTCTAATCCCAGCACTCAGGAGGCAGAGGCAGGAAGATCCCTGAGTTCAAGGACAACCTGGTCTAGAGTGAGTTCCAGGACAGCCAGGGCTACACAGAGAAACCCTGCCTTAAAAAAAAGAACAAAACCAACAACCCAGATATAGTGTGGCACACCTTTAATCCTAGCACCTAGAAGGCAGAGGCAGGTGGATCTCTGTGAATTCCAGGCCAGCCTGGTCTATATAGGGAGTTCCAGGGCAGCCAGGGCCACAGAGTGAGGCCCTGTCTCAAAAAGAAAATAAAATAGAAAAGGAACAGCACTGTGTTTTGTAGACGTGGCATGAACAAGTGACACTGTACCTGGACTGGAGATGAGCTTGTCCAGGTCAGCAGCTTCCTTATGGCTTACTGTCGGTGTGACCAGACCTAAAAAGACACAGAATCAATGCTGTTCCTTATGGCTTACTGTCGGTGTGACCAGACCTAAAAAGACACAGAATCAATGCTGTTCCTTATGGCTTACTGTTGGTGTGACCAGACCTAAAAAGACACAGAATCAATGTTGTTTTAAGCTTCCTTATGGCTTACTGTCGGTGTGACCAGACCTAAAAAGACACAGAATCAATGCTGTTCCTTATGGCTTACTGTCGGTGTGACCAGACCTAAAAAGACACAGAATCAATGCTGTTCCTTATGGCTCACTGTTGGTGTGACCAGACCTAAAAAGACACAGAATCAATGTTGTTTTAACTTGGCAAGTGGCTGCACCTTAATCTGCTGCCATTTCAGCCAGAAACTGCAACTCTGCTGCTAAAGCTAAAGGTAGCTTTAACTAAACCTCTATCTCTCTATTTATAAATAAGACCCGAGATTCAAAGGCTGGGGTGAAAAGCTGCTAGCTCAGAGAGGTTGAGTAGCAACTGGCTAACCTTCTCTCCTTGCTGGCATCTCTGAAAGAGCACATCCTTCTTCTCTGCCACAAAAAAAAAAAAAAAGCTGCACTACTCCAAATCCTCCCTACTCCTTCTGGTATGTCTCTCTATCTCTCTTGGATGCTCTCTGATACTCTCTGATCACTTTCTGTCAACTAGTTGCTAACTGGGCCTTCTGACCCAGGTTAATTTTATTTAATTACCACAAATGCAAACTTGTGGTTCACAGTGTGATTGAATATCCCCTGACAAATGAACTCCCACAGAGACTGTGGTCCATCATGGTGTCACTCACCTACTCACAGCAGCCAAGCTTTGTGACACACGCCAGCAATCCCAGCACTCGGGAGGCAGAGGCAGGCGGAGCTCTGTGAGCTCGAGGCCAGCCTGGTCTACAGAGTGAGTTCTAGGACATGCAGGGCTACACAGAGAAACCCTGTCTCAAAACTACCCCCACAAAAAAAAAGAAGAAGAAGAAGAAGAAAAAAGAAAAGAAAAAGCTACTGGGCAACCAGGCCTGTGTTGAGATCCCCCTCTCTCCCCCTTACATCATCAGAGGCAACCAGGCCTGTGTTGAGATCCTCTCCCCCTCTCCTCCCCCCCTCCCCGCTTACATCAGAGGGCAACCATGCCTGTGTTGAGGTCCCCTCCCCCTCTACCCCCCTTACATCATCAGAGGCAACCATGCCTGTGTTGAGATCCTCTCC
>PVIU01001391.1:0-217444 GCA_004026605.1 Ondatra zibethicus
ATTCTCTGGGATTGTGGTTTGTAAGATGGTTTTCTTTGCCTTATGTTTAAAAACCACCTATGAGTGAGTACATGTGATAATTGTCTTTCTGTGTCTGGGTTACTTCACTCAAAATAATGCTTTCTAGTTCCATCCATTTTCCTGCAAAATTTAGGCTGTTGTTATTTTTTTCTGCTATGTAGTACTCCATTGTGTAAATATACCACATTTTTTTTTTTATCCATTCTTCGATCGAGGGGCATTTAGGTTGTTTCCAGTTTATGGCTATGACAAATAAAGCTGCTATGAACATAGTTGAGCACATGTCCTTGTGGCACGATTGAGCATCTTTTGGGTATATACCCAAAAGTGCTATTACTGGGTCCTGAGGAAGGTTGTTTCCTAATTTTCTGAGAAATCGCCACACTGACATCCATAGGGGTTGTACCAGCTTGCATTCCCACCAGCAATGCAGAAGTGTTCCCTTTTCTCCACAGCCTCTCCGGAACACCCAGCTCAGGGGCAATACTCATCTGGGCCCTTTTGCATCAATCATCAATGAAGAAAATGCACCACAGACTTGCTCACAGGCCTATCTGGTGGGGACATTTTCTCAAATGAGGTTCCCTTTTTCAAAATGTCTCTAGATTATGTCAAGTTCACATAAAATGAGCCAGTATATTGTCTCTCTGTGACTCAGCTGTCCCGGAGCCTGACAAGTTTGCACCCAGGTTTCCTTCCCAGGACAAAGTGCTTCCTAGCGTCTTCCTCCTTTTCCCAGGGCAGTTTCTGATGACATGGACACCAGGTGAGCTGGGGAAGCATGGGATGACTGCTGCCCTGGAGAGATGAAGCTGGTCAGAAGCTCACAGTGCCCACAGAGGTCCTCTCAAGATGCTTGTGGTCACTGTTCAAGAGCCTCTGGCCTCCTCCAGAGATGTAATTGGAAATGCAGTAAGATCCCATTTTGTGCTCATTGATTTCCTCCTTCTATCTTCTGCTTAGCCAAAGGGCACATGGTCCTCCCCTTTCAAGAGAAGAGAGAAGACAAGCCACATCCACAGAAGCCTTTCTGTAAACTCTGTTTCTCAAGGCTCTTTCCCAAGGCAGGATTTTTATACCCTTTTCCTCATTACTGTATTAATCCTTGTCAACATTTCTTTCTACATTTTCTGTCTTATTGGTTGAGATAGTATCTCACTCTGTTGCCCAGTCTAGCTTTGAACTCCTTGGCTCAAATGCCCTCCTTCCTCAGCTTCCCAAGTAGCAGACCCTATAGGTGTGGGCCAGTGTACCCAGCTCTAAGAATTTTGTGCTTTATTCAGGCAAGTGGAAGAGAAAGAAAAATGATGGATTTTACTACTTCATGGTTAGTCAAGGAGTATGCAAACCACAAATAAAAGACTGGAAAAGAGGCGTGGAAGCAGCTGGGCTAAGGCCCAGTTTCCACAAGAGGATACTAAAGGAGGGAATCCCAGGGTCTAGAAGACCCACATTACATGGGTCCTTATTACAATTATGCCATGGGTCCTTATTACAATTATACCTTTGGTTTTCATTTTCCTTGTATAAAAATACAAAGAATGATATATTTCTAGCTTTTTGAGGAACCTCCACACTAATTTATGAAATTTGTAGGTAACTGGATAGAGCTGGAAATAATCAATCATTTTGAGTGAGGTAACTCAGACCCAGAAAGAAATGACACACATTCAGTTTCATATGTGGATGCTAGCTTTAAATCTTGAGGCGTGTGTGTGTGTGTGTGTGTGTGTGTGTGTGTGTGTGTGTGTTCAAACTGGAGTGCCCATGGAAGGCAGTAAACTGATGATGGGCCATGGAAGAGGGGGAGGTTTCAAGGGGGAGAAGATAGAGAGCAGGTGGGATGAAGGAGGAAGAGCCGGAAGGGATAACTTGGGGACCTGATGGGAGGACAGGACAGAAAAGGTAATGTGAGGAAGGACAGCTAACACTAAGAGTCTCTGAAAAGGCCATAAAAGGAGTGTAAAGAGAGTTTCCCTGAAACAGAGGGGCAATGCCTCTTCAGTTTACATTAGTTATCAAATAATAAGTAAAGTGTCAGGTATGGATGACTTCCTCTTGAGTTATTTGTCAGTGGGTCCCACGGACTCCCAAAGACTACAGGCTGTCGCTATTGCTCTTGTTTATTCTTCATAGCTTGTTGCTAAGACCCTATTCATCAAGACACTACTTACTCCAAAAGACATGGAGAAATCAAGGCATTCTGACCTGGAAAGTGCAGTCCCGCTGGCTAGATTTCATATGCTGAAAGATGCTATGCACACTACCAGGGGAATAGTTAATAGTCTTGTCCAGTTGTGAACCCTTCAAGCTACAATAACAGCTGGCCCAGAAGTAGATGCCCACAAATGCAGCAGTGGCATGAATGTTATGGGGGTATGAATCACATTGGGTTTTGAGGTTCACTCCACCAGACAGAACTCATGCCTGGCACAGTTAATGGGACTAAGAACCCATGGCTTGCTAGGTCATAAGCCCTAGCGGGGAAGCTGTTAACTATTAATGTGCTAAATAGACATGGAATTAAAGCCATCTTGTAAATTCTTGTCTTTATACTTAGAGATTAGTGTATCTCTCTACCAAGACAAAATACCAGCATAAGTAGGGAGAACAGTCATGAAGTCCCATTCCAAAGAGCTAGTGGTAACTTATGGCTGCCGGGAGAGAGAGACAGAGGCAGTTTTCTTCAGGGATGTGGCCCATGAGAGGCTCACCGTCAAGCTTGCCTTAGCTGGACTACTGGTGACCGCTACCGCTTCTGGTTCTCCCCTGTGCTCCTGAAGTTCTCTCAGTAGACAGGCTCCCTTCTTCTGACACAGACCCTCAGAAATCAAAACTTGAGCTGTTGATAATTTACTCGGTCAGAGACACCTCTTCTGGCAGCAGAAAACAAGCAAGGCAAGGCATCAATAACATGGTTTCCTTAGGAACCAAAAAGAAAAATTCAGTTTCAGGATCGGTTGCATTTCAATAAAAGCAAACTACAGGTTTCCTTCACACCAGGAAGCCCTGCCTGTCCCAGAGCGGAGACCAGCTGTGAACTGAGCTATGCAAGCACTGAGTCACGGCAGCTCAGAGTGCTCTGGCGATAAGGGCTGCGAAAACTAAATCCGAGTGCCATGGGAGCTGAGGGAAGGGAGGGATTTCAATTTTCTTTGAATATTGACTTGCTGCTGCATAATAACTGTAGTATCTTTTAATAATGACAGCCAGACATTTCTCACAAGGGCTAATGAATCACTCCATTTAGCTGTGACAACAGCAAAGGAAGACATATCTTCAAGGGCCCAGGCGCGATTTTCCTAGCCTTGTCCCAGAGACATAATGTGCTTAAACCTTATGACAAATTGACTGCTTGTGGCGAATCTACATGAACCCTTTCAAGAAAAAAATGGAAGTCTGGGCCTGAGCTAACGGGTTATTATTGGCAAGGGAAATAAAATTTGGGCAGGGAGGGTATAGCTAGACAGAAGGACTTGGAAAAGCTGTAGAGTTCATGTTTTGCTTGGGAAGTTGGGAACCGGAACTGTTCAAAAGGCAGGGGGCAAGCCTTCCTTCAACCATAAGCCATCGCGTGTTCGATGCGCAACGTTCATTTCGTGTACTGAGGCTGAGGGCAAAGCCACCAGACAGTTGCCAGTTGCACAGAATAGCGGAAAGGAAGTTTAAAAATTGATTAAAAAACGAAATGAAATAGTAGGGGAGAGTGCGGTGCCATGGATTGTTTTAGCTATCTTTTGTCTTAGTGATACTGTTTTTCTAGAAAGGAGCAACCACTCATTGACACTGCCAGTTAAGCTTTGATGTGCCCAAGTTCCAGTTGGGATGTTTGGCCAATGGTTCATTCTGTGCCTTTGCAAAGAGGAAGTCAGGGCTGTATTTGGACTACTTAGGAAGTATAATCTTGTCTTGGCAGAAGCATGAGTCCTCATATTCACATCATCTTGTTTAGTTAATGAACATAATGAACAAAAATCATCATTGTTGTTGTCTTTGCCATCTTTACGTCCTCATCACTCTTGCCCTTCAGTAGCTTCAAGTCTTGGGTACCCTGTGGTCAGGAGGCACGTGCTGCAGAATCAAGCAGCCTGGCAGAGAAGGAGCAGGCCTAGGTAGTCTTTCAGAACCAAAGTGGCTACAGCTTTGTCATAGTTCCTTGGTCCCTACCCACATCTCTTTTGTTAATGGGACTCAGCCATCCTGTGTCAGCTCTTTCCTCAGTCTTTCAGCTGTCTCCCTCACATGTCCTCTGACTTCCTGATCTATAAATCCATGGTTATAGCCTCCTCATAACCTGGCCTTTTCATGGCTCATGGTGGCTGCAAGTCTTATCTTACAGACATGGCCTTTCCTTCCTTCTAATATCTGACCCCACCATAATTGAAAATGCAGTCGGACCAATTTTTTCTATTTTGTAGCAACTAAATTTATTTTACAGATGGGGATAATCGGTTCCTGTACAAATTAGCTCCCAGTGGGTTACATGGTGTTGATCTGTGGGAGAAAAGGAGGCTCAATCTTTTGGGGTTGGCACTGGGCTGACCTATAGCAATATAGTGGTATGAATGAGAAAGACTCCCATAGGTTCATGTTTGAATACTTGGTTCCCAGTTGGTGGAACTGTTGGGAGGGTTAGGAGGTGTGGTCTTATTGAGGGGGTGTCACTGGGGGTGGTCTTTGAGATGTCAAAAGATAAGTACTATTTCCACTGTGTTCTCTCCGTCTTCCTGTTTGAGAACCATATGTGAGCTCTGAGCTGTTCCCGCTGCCATGTTTTTGTTCTATCATCATGGACTCCAGCTCTCTGAAATGCTATGCCCAATTAAATGCCTTCTTCTATGAGTGGTCTTGGTCGATGTTTTATCACAGCATTGGAATTGGAATGGTAACTGAGACGAGCAGGGACCTCAGGCAGATACATAAAAGGCGCATGGAACATCTCTCAAGGAACCTTCCCTCATCTGTTCCCGTAGCCTCTCTGCCAGTTAGGAGGACCAAGGTCCAAGCCTCTGGATACTGGAGCTGGTGGTTCAGGAAGCTCTTGTGTAATTTCTACCCATCAGTAGTCATGACAGGTCAATACTCTGAGTAGATGTCCTTGAAAGACTTGCCAAGACCCTTCAATACTGGGCAAATTGGTTTAAATGAATTTGTCACTGAAAATGATCAATGGCAAAACAGAGCAGACAAAGATGTCTCTTACAGGATCCTTCTGTCACTCTACTTATGAGAAATGGGTGCACCACAGATCATCAGCCTTGGTGGTGATGAGGGAAGGGTTTTACAGCAGGCATCAGGCTTGACAGCAAACCCAACACTGGCTGGCTTAATTCAGAACAGATGTGTTTTATGGGCAGCACAGTGTTCTGGGAGTTGCCCCAAAGCTTCAGAAACCATGTGTCTGTATATAACCCAATAATGTCTCTGTCATGACCACTGAGCCCCCAGTTCAGTTTGCTCCTTAGCATTGTAGTTAGAGTTTCTATCTCCGCACTAAACTTGGAGAGGAAAGGAAATTGTATTTCAGCTTACAATTCTTAGATAACCCTCCACCACCAAGAAAAGTCAGAGAGGACCTCCAGGCAGGATCCTGGAGGCAGCAATTGAAGCAGAGACCATGGAGGGATGATGCTAACTGGCTTGCTCCTCATGAGTTGCTCAGCCTTCTTTCTTGTAGAACCCAGGACCACTTGGCCAGGGTTGGCACCGCTCTTAGAAGGCTAGACCCTCCCACATATATCATTAATCAAGAAAGTGGTTGATAAACTTGCAGACTGGTCATATTTACAGAGGCATTTTGTTAATTGAGGGTACCTTTCCCAGATGACTCTAGTTTGTGTCAAATTGACAAAAACCTAGCCAGAACAGCTCTACAGCCCAGGACTCCTGCTGCTAAAATTGGGCCACACTTGCTTCTAGGAAACAGGTATCTCTCCCATCATGTTTTATCCGATCAGACTTTCTAAAGCCCAGGTCTTTTCCAGTTGACAAATGGAAGAGGGCTAGCCGGATGATAGTTCTGGGTTACTGCCCCATCCTTGCTGTAAGGAGAGCCAGTAATACAGGGGCTTGATGGTTTCAGCAGGGAGCAGCTGAATGAAGGGCCTTTTCCCAAACATAGATCTGAGATTCTCACACTGGGAGAAAATTAAACAAGGGTTCTCCCCTGAAGTTTTGGGCAGCCTTAGGACAGAAGAACACCATGGCGAAAGTGTTTTATGAAGATGGTCTGGCCAGCGTTTGCAGGGTAGCACTTTAAATTATTTGTTTATTTATTTATCTGTCTAATTATTTGCCTGTTTGTTTTTTGTGTGTGTGTGTGTTTGTGTGCATGTGTGTATACACGTGTGCGAAGATGTGCTTGTCTCTCCATTCTCTTTTCAAAGCCTGAGGATGACTTTAGTATCTTCCTCTATAGTTCATTGTCTTTTAGGGGGACAAGGTTTCTTATTGGACCCAAAACATGCTGTTTTTGGCAGAACGCCTGCAAGCTCCAGGGATCTGCTTGTCTTTACACTCCAAGGCACTGCCGGATTCAGCTTGTATATGGGTTCTGGAGACCTGAACTCAGGTCCTGGAGCTTGCACAATAATCACTTAACCTACTGAGCCATCTCCTAGACCTGCGGGATATTTTACAAGTAAGATTTATAGCCGGGAATTTACCAAAGGATACCTAAGGAGAGTTAGGAACAATATGCAGGGTCCGCACACCTGCGTAGGAGACCTGATTGCTTTATTGTGTCTCAGCAGGGAAGGGGACTGTAGGTCTAATATATATAATACCTTCTTAAATGCACTTTCTAAGTAGTTTCACCTTTCTGTTCTTGTTGAGAAGAAGCTAGGACAGACTGGAGGCTACAAGGACAGATACACAAATAGAACAATGTGCAGAGGTCATGTCGGAAAGGAAACTTCAGTTCAGGGGCCTGAGCTGAGCTTCATGACCATATTCATTTGATGCTTATGGAGACTTAGGTAGGGTAATCCTCCTATGAACCACAGATGCATGATCTATATCACAAAAGTAATAGCACCTACTGTGTAGTGTCTCACTGAGAGTTAAGTTAATGTGTGAAGAACTTGGTAGAGGAGCTTATCCAAAGTGGGCTGCTCATAAGTGCTAGTATTAATAATGCTATTCCTGTGTGCAGTCACTAAGGGTGGGCTATTTGGGTACCATGGAGGTGGGGCGGGGGAGGGAATCTGAGAGGGATGGGAAAGTTGAAACAGACAGGAGTTGGTGATGGACAGGATGATGGATGGATGCGTGTGAGATGACTCATCAAAGACGTGTCTATGATTTATTGATGAGCCATCTTCTGATTGGTTCTCAGCATTAAATTATTTTGATTTCAGCTGACACTTTTCAGATAAAATGAAAGAACAATTGAGAATTTGTTCTGATACAATGGACCTTCTGAGACCCCCAAAGACTAGCTTAGCTATATCAGAGAGAAACTGGGAAAGGGTCAATTTCTTCTCTAGAGTCTTTATAAAGAGAAAATGACTAGAAACAGAGAGAAAAACTTTACATCTGGCTTTTCTAGTCAGCGCCCCCACCCAGAACCAGTCTCATCGCCTTATATCCGCATTCTAGGGCAATAGGTTATAAACTGCAAACACATAGCTAGTTCACCTTAGGGACTGGGTATCTCACGAGTGAAAGAGTCAGAGCCCCAGAAGGACAATGGTAGAAAGTAGCCTAATGTCCAGATCTCATCTCTAAGCTGAACTGAATGCCCCTGTGCTGTCACTCCAAACAGGGCTCCCAGATGTCTTTGTCTGTCATTACCAGGGAGAGGTGACTGTTACTAAGTCACATGCTTGTCACACTAGCTGCTTTCACACTGGGCTCACCTCCTCTAGCTGAGGGCAACTTGGGGACAAAAGGCGGAATTTGTAGATAACCTGAAAAGGCCTCAAATTACTCGATACCTGAGTATTCAGAGTGTGTTCAGGAACCAGAAATTTCAGCATGAACTTGGGAGCTTGGGAGAAACAGAGTCTTTGGGCTGCTACCTGAGATCTACTCAGCCCATCTGTACATTAACGCAGTCCCCAGAAAACAGGGATATCATTAAGTTCTGAAGGAGAGAAGGAAGGAGACAAGCTTTCTGGAAGGTAAAACGATGAGGCACCAGAAGAAAGAGAGCATAGTGAGTAGTTATCTTGAGAAGGAACGTTTGGCCTTGAATGTAAGAACCTTCCTTCCCAAAGTTGTCTGGGACCTGCAGGGAGTAGCATGTCACCTAGCTCCAGGTGCAGAGCCACCTGCTGAAGCAGGCTTATTGAGCTCAGCGTGAGCTGGGCACTTGCCTTCCTCCCTTCAGTGTGAAACAGATTGCGGGGCTGCAGGCTGTGCCATGGAGACAGTGGCAACTGCCTGCTCTCTCCCCAAAGTCACCGCAATCCTGATGGACGCTACCAACCCCAGGTCACCCTGCCTGGGATTTCAGACTCTTGTGTAGTGTAACTTTCTCAACAAGGTGTTCCTTTGAAAAACTCTCTACGTTAGTAACAAAGCAAAACATCCTCACCACCCAGGAGCTTGTCAGGGTGTAAAAGCCCCAGGGATTTTACAGAGTACCTTGCAATGGAGCCCAGAGATCTGTTAATTCACATATGGAGCGTCTAAGACCAGCCCAACTCCAAACGTGAGATGGAAGTGAAGTAACTCTCCTTTGGTCTGACCTCATAGGGGTTGCTCACCAAGATTTTCTTCTCTGATGGCTGTTACATTCCTAAACCAGCAGCAAGAAGGAAAAAAAAATAGCCAAGTTCTCTGTTTTAGTATCTTTGTAAGTAAGGTAGCTTCCTAATATACGTACACATGCTCCTTGCCCCTCTCTCCCTCTCTGTCTCTTTTCCTCCCTCCCCCTGTCTCCATTCTCTCTGTTACACACACACACACACACACACACACACACACACACACACACACGCACAGTTTTGTGGACTGTCCCCATCAGGTTCTTCATCACACATAGACACATACAAACACAGACACACAGACACAGAAACATACACACACTCTCTCTCACACACACATGCACACACACACACACACACACACACACAGAGTTTTATGTACTGTCCCAATCAGGTATTCAATCCCTGTTCTTCATCTAAATAAATAAGGAGATGACCGCAAAACCATTCAGTAACATCTGTGTGACCTGGGAGTCAGAGGTGATTTGGGTTTTGCCTCGTCAGATTAAGTTATCCCAAAGGAGACATCCCCCTGAAAATGAGGCCATCTTCTCTTGCGCACAGTGAGGCTGTGTAGTATTTTGGTGGGGTCTGTTGGAGTAACTGCAGACATGGAAAACCTCAACTATTTTCTTCCTTATTCGTGAATTCCCTTTTTATTACAGCTCAGTGATGCTGCTATGCCTCCAGTCCTCTCCAAAGAAGAACTTCAGCTGCCTGCACCTGCTTTCTGGTTCCCCTTTCCTGAAATGTGAGAGGCCGTCTTGAGAGGCCCTCTCAAGAGGCATAGCAGCAGTGTTGGGCTAGACGCTGGGAACTTACTGTTCTTTAAGGAACAGGATGCTGGTCTTTGGAGGGTCTTAGTGATGCCCTGCTCTATGTCCAGCTCCGCAGCTATAGTGTACTTTGATGAGCGCGTGAGTGTGCATTTGACCTGTGATGGAAAGCAAGTAGGTCATAGAGCAGCCAATAGGAGAGCGAGTGCAAAGGCAGTCCCTGGCTATGCAGCTCCTAGATCTAGGAGCTTTGAGTAGCTCCGGAATGTTGGAGAAAATGTGTTTAACTAGGATGAGAAAACGTGGGCTCTGGTCCTTGACCAGAATGCAGATTCACTTCCTGTAGAAGTCTGAGCATTATCCTGTTACATCCCATCAAATGGTGATATTAATACGTGCCCCGCCTATTCCACAGAGATGAATACACCTAAGTCATAGGTGCAGTCCTTCAGTGACTGCAACCTGTCTCCTGGGAAGGGCAGAAGTGATGAATGGATGGGCTCTTCCAGCTGTGTGGTCCCCAGCCTCTTAGGGGAAGGACTCTAACTCTCTGGTGTTGGTGAACAAAACTTTCTTTCAGAGTGTCTGCATGAACCTCCTGAAACAAAGCTTGGTTCTTTAGCAAAGCCTTTGTTTGTGTGGACTCAGAGCCGTCTAGAAGAGCCACAAAAAAGGATCCCTCACCCCTGAGCGCCCACGAGACCCAGCTGCCAGTGTCCCCTTCCACCCAAACATGATGTCCAGCCTCATGAAGACAGTCTCTGTTCTCAGGATCATATCTGCCCTCCATGAAGTTGAATAGTGCCCATTTTCTGCCCCTTGCACCTTTATTTCAAAGGATCTCAAGGCCACGATGCACTGTGCAGCCTGCTTCCTGCTGGGAGACAATAAGGAGTCTTTCATGGACTGCCCCAATTGAAATGCCACCACCTCAGCCATGCAGCCTCCAGACAGCTGCTCTGGGCTGTGCAGGAAACATCTCTCCATTGCAGATCATTAGAATGCTATATGCTAACAAGGGCTCAGTAAGACAACATACAATTATAAAGTGTGGATTTTTACAAAACTCATATACCCAAACCAACTTTTCCACCTATCCCAAGAAACCAGAATAGTCTCATTAAATGAAGATGAAAACTTAGGTCCTGTTTGTTTTTGGTCTACGGCAAATGGCCCTTTCTATAAACAAGCAGACCTCTTAAAACGCATCTGTATAAAGACACTTACGTGTAATAGAATAAACTTCACTCGTTTGGGTTCCCGGATACCTTTGGGTAGCAATGTGTTTATCCTGAAGCAGTTCAGCAAAAGGCTCACTGTGTGTCAGACCTGAGCTAGGAGCTGGGACCCCGACATAAATGGATGTTTATCTTGGCCCAGAGTCTAGGGTACCAATTGTGTATGGAACTGTCAAACCACATCCAGATGATCACATTTCCTATGGTAAAGGAGAAAACTTGGGATAACTTCAGACCTCTGACTTGTGGTCTTAATAATAAGTGGACTCTTGGGAAAACATCTCTAATACTCAGTGCCACTTACTGTTGTATAAACAACCTGAACATCAGCTCTGAATGTGCCTCCTGATGTTTCAGGGTTTTTTTTTTTCTTGCACCAGCAACACTGGAAACACAACTTTTTTGTTGTTTGCTTCAAAAAGTGTTCAAAATTTTGGTTTGATGGGATATATATACACATGTAATACATGTGTATATACATATATAATACATATGTATGTATTATATATGTATCTTAAAGTTCCTAAGCAAATGCTGCTCAGATGAAGAAATTTAAGAGTGATTAATCTACTGATCCACATGCTGGTCTAACCAAGTGCCTGGAAGCCCTCACTACCTCAGCTCTTTGGTTTCTGTACTTTGTGTGTGTGTGTGTGTGTGTGTGTGTGTGTGTGTAGCAGGTAGCTACTTTTAAGATTATCATGACTCTTTCATAGAATCCCTTAGGTCTATTGTGGGGGAAGAATAAGGAAAATAGAGATCGCTGGAATGCTTTTCAAAAACTCAGATTCATAGTTTTCAGAGAATTCTATAAATGCAAGCATCAATAATTCATTAAATGTCGGTTTCTGTCAGGGCCACAGTGTGACTCATCAGGCTTGTGGGCTGAAATTCATGGTGGCGGGGGCTGTGTGAAAATGTGCTGGGTACCAGGAGCTGTTAGGGAATGCGTGAGACACTCAGGCAGGAAGAGAAGGGTGGATTGGTGTCATTAGTACAAGTCTGCGCACGATGGGGGACAACCTGGGCTTAAAAAGATGGCGTTCTGTAGTTGGTCTAGGACCAGCAAAACCTAACTTATCTTGGACAGGAGTTGGCAGAGTGGCGGCCTAGGGGTACTCACTTGATAGTCTTGACTGAGGACTTTTCTGTTGGAACAACAGTTTTCAGATGTTTAATTGACCATAAGGACGGAGCATAAATGGGGGAGAGTGGGGAACCTGGGCTTCTTGAAGCTCAACCTTCCCCCTATTACCTCTCCCCCGCCAAATTCCATCTTCCCAGGAGACAGTTTCCTTAGAGACAATTGATTGAACTGCAGATGACATCATCTTAGATGCAAGGGATGGCATATTAAATATTCATAAGTCATATAATCGAGCACTCCTCACACCTGGGGGACTGCCTCTTGCTCAGTCTCTGACGCTAGGGCCTGGGATGGAACCGGATGCAAGTAATATATTTACCAATTCCCGGTCTCACCGCCAATGCTGGTCCAGCGGCCGCAGTTTGGAAAACATTGATCTATCACAATATCAGTTACAATAAACTATCACATTAGTTTACGAAGGAGGGAACGGAAGTTTAATGTGTGCTTAGGGTTTAATGAGGCCATCAGCAGACAATTACTGACCACTTCCCCACTGCTCACCCTGTGCAAGGTCCGGGGTTGTTCTCAGTCCACACGGAGCAGCCCCAACTTTGTTTACCCTCAACTGAGAACTGACATCTCCAATATCAGACACAGTTCCTGAACACTGTGAAGTGGACCTTCTCAAAGGCAAGGGGATAAACTAGCCAACTTTGAGATGTTTAAGGCTTATGAAAACGTCACGTTAATAAAACAAATCTGTAAATTAAGCATTAATTTACTGTCGTCCTAAGTGGATGGCCTGTAGGTGGCAGTGTCTTCCTTCTCTATGTACAGCCCAGTTCCATTTCCCCCAATGCTCAGGGAGTTGTAGATCATACTACCGACCACTGCCTGGGATGAGTGGGACGGGCAATGGGGTCTAGAATTCGAGAACCGTACTGTTCCTGACTAGCACATGAGGATTTAGAGGTTTGAAATGTTTTTATTTTCTACTTTAACAAAACGACCTAGTTATCGTTTATCCTCTGCACAAGGTTCTCCTACTGTGACCGGCTGAAAACTGGACGAGGAGCAGCACCGCGCTCTGGCACTAGGAGTTCGCTCTGTGGACGCTCTCACCGCAGAGGCTTCTGGCCGCCAAAGCATCCTTTGATGCATAAAAGCTGGGGGTGAGGAGGGAGATTCAGGGAAAACTATTCTAGGAACGGCATCACAGAAATGCCAAAGGGAGAGGAACAAGCCCGTGATTGTTCGTTAAGAACGGACAATGATTTGCCATGAATTCCCTATTTCCATATGACCCGGGCCTTGCAGATGGCCTGTGGTCACAAGGTTTCCATTTTGTCAGCCGTCATTGACGCGGAGAAAGAAACTTCCCTCTGCTTTCAACCCTATGATGCAACCATCCGTGCAGCATCGGCTCTGCACTCAGTACTGTCTCCTTCTCAAGAGACCCCCTGGTCCCCTTTGCCTGCTTGCCACTGAAAGCCACGGAACTTGGGCCACCTCTATGTCGACTTCTCCTCTGTCTCCATCAAGGAAGTCACGGAGACCACTGTCTTCTCTCAAGCCGTGCAAACATCAGTGTAGTCCCTCCCGGTTAATCCTCCTTGACTGCACCCCATTCTTACAAATTTAAACTGTTGTCTCCAAGAGTGAGCAGAAATAAATGTAACTTTCCTGTGGTCCTCCAAGCAGGAGGAGTCATTTCCTTCTTATTCCCTCAAACTCATCTCATTTATGGAACCCCAAACTTCAAAAATAATTTTCAACATTTGCTTTTGTACATTTTGCTCCTATATAATTATAACACCGTAAATTATAATATATTTAATATATAATTTTATATGTTAAAACATCAAATTTATAACAAATATATATTTATTTGTATGTTTGATATAATATGTATGTCAAATAAAATTTATTAATATAATTTAATTAATAATAATATTTGCTTTTGAAGATCAAATGTCCACGTGGGGAGCACT
The DNA here is from genome assembly GCA_004026605.1 of Ondatra zibethicus. NCBI lineage: Eukaryota > Metazoa > Chordata > Mammalia > Rodentia > Cricetidae > Ondatra > Ondatra zibethicus. The sequence continues at coordinate 13,828 of PVIU01001391.1, forward strand.
TTCCACAGTCTCTTACACGGCAGTAGCCCATCATTCCACAAAGCCTACAGCATTCTGTGGTGTGACGTGCCTTTACCACACTAGTGTGAAGCGCCTGTAGCCCACTGCAGTGTAAAGTGACTTCAGTACACTATGGTACGAAGTAAGTACCTTCAGCCTGCTGTAGTGTGATGTGGTGATGCGTCTTCAACATACTTTAGTGTGCTGTGCATCCAGCACGCTGTGGTGTAACGTGCCCCCAGCACGCTGTGGTGTAACATGCCCCCAGCACGCTGTGGTGTAACGTGCCCCCAGCACGCTGTGGTGTAACGTGCCCCCAGCACGCTGTGGTGTAACGTGCCCCCAGCACGCTGTGGTGTAACGTGCCCCCAGCACGCTGTGGTGTAACGTGCCCCCAGCACGCTGTGGTGTAACGTGCCCCCAGCACGCTGTAGTGTAACGTGCCTCCAGCACACTGTAGCGTAGTGTGCCTCCAGCACGCTGAAATGTGTCATGCATGTTTACCAGTTGTTTCCAACTCTCAGCCCTGCCTTACTTCGTTACGTTGCCCACTGATTGCCGTCATGATGTGTTGCAGGATGCGCGGGCAAGACCCTCCTACAATGATGCAATGACTTAGCATTGCATCTTTCCTTAGCATTTTCATTTATTTCATCATTAGAGATAGATATATACTTAATTCTTTAACAAATTTTATCCTAAAATACTTGAATTAATTAAATTGGTTGTCCGGCATTTCATATGCTTATACAATGTACTCCCACCTCCCCTCCTGTCTGTCTCTCCACCTCCTTTTTCCAAATGTCCTTTGGTTTCATTTTGTGACCTCTGAGTCTGTAGCCATAGGCTTGGAACTCTCCACTGAGGGGCTCACCAGTGGGCACAACAGAAAACAAGGACTCTCCCTCTCCCGGATTCTGTCTGTAACCAGCAGTTCGGCAGGGATGAGGGGAGTCCCACAGGACCCTCCCCACCATGCTGATTGCCTACAGGGCCAGTCTGGTGCAGGCTCAGTGCAGGTAATTGCAGAAAATAAAGAGAAAGAAGAGTGTCTTATTCTTCTTCATATCCCCGAGGCCCAGCAGAGAGATAGGCAGTGGATGATAAATAAGTGTGCCGTGCTTCTAATCAATTAATCCCACTCAAGATAGCACTTTCTTCTGTATCCCTAGAGAAACCTCCTTTTCCTACCCCAGATGTTCCCTTCTGGGCATTATTTGACTTGGCAAGTCAATAGATGGCTTGACTTCTGTAAGAGAGAGGATGGTATGAAGAGAAAGGTGGAAATGATGAAGCAAAAATGTGTGGGTAATGAACTACCAGTTTCCACAGGTCCTGAAGTCACCAACACCCTTTCAGCTTCTTCACCGACTGGACCAGCTGCCTTTTGGGCCTTCCTAGATAAATTGACCTTTCTTTAAGTATCACAATTCATGTAGATTAAAAATAATTTCTTTCTTTTTTCCTCTTACCGCATTCCCTGTTGGGTGTTATATCGTATTAGTATTACAGTGTGACCATTATCTGCTTTGCCTGCTGTCTTCTACAACTGACCTAAAAGTGAGGTTTTGAACATGGCCCTGCTTTTAATGGGAGGGTCTGACTCAACATGCATTTAAAATCATCTGTGCGATCGTCTAGCTCGTCCATGGGGCCAAAGGCCTCTGTATCTCAGGACGTGCCACGGCGCTCATGATCCCTGAGTACACACCACTTTGATACCTCCCAGCAGCGTGCATTTGTACTCCCTGTGATGATGAGGGTGAAATATGGAAAATATTCAGAGGCAGACCTTTAGAAGAAGGCTTTTGGGGTCCATGCCAAGGCTACTAGAATGGCGTTTGATCATCTAACTTGGGCCATCACTGTCAATGACTGATAAAGCACAGCTCTCATCGTAGCCATGGGAAGTGAAGAAAAGACTCAATATGGTAACACATCCCTTTCATTACAGCATTTGGGTAGTGGGAGCCAGAGAAACCCCAGGCCAGCCTGAGAGAGCAGTGACTGTCATGATGGTCTGCAGAGTGGGGTTGTGTGGGATGATGGGTGTTCACCCTGGAGAGGCACAGCAGACTCAGCAAGTAAGCCAAGGAAGTCTGGACCTGTGTGTACCACTTCCCCTAAGAACCAGTGGAGTGGGAGTCAAAGCCACGCAGCAGCGCCCTCTAAGGAAGCAACAGTTGTAGCATGCGCTGGGCTTGACAGTGCTACAGGCCAGAGTTCACCACAGAGAGCCTCTCTGTGCAGAAGCTGTTTCCTCAAGGACACTTTCTTTTTGCCCCAGATCCATGGCGATTTCTAATACCTTCCCAGCATTGCAATGCCGGTTACCTGCAGTCATTTCGTAGAGATGGTCCCTGCTGGAGTGAGATGAACTTGGAGGATTTCAGCTTCGTGTGACCTAGAAGGCAGCAAATGGTTACAAATACCTGGAGTGAGGGAAATGTTCTAAACAGAAACTCTACATCCTGGGAAGGCTAATGTCTAGCCATTGCTAACTACACTGACAGATATTTGAGATTTACACACATACAATATATATTATGACCAATAAAATAGTCCAACACCTACATTTTTACTAGATGAGATATGTAATGGGTATGTATTTAAGGTGTTATGGTAACAGGAACACCAAAGTATCCACTCCGAGCTTAACGACATCAGATGCTCACAAGCATCCTCCCCGCTGGGATCACTCTTCTTCATCCACATCTGGAATTTTACTCTTCCTGTCAGTTTTCTTCATGGTTTTTACATTTATGTCTCTAAATAATCTAGTTTGGAGCTTTATGCAAATGGAATATAATACTATATGACTTGATGTGTGTGTGTGTACATACATATGTATCATCCAGAAATATTTTCCTTTTTATCCTTTTGCTTTGAGAATTCTTTATATTTGTTGCTTTCTGATACTTCATGAAAACAAAATAACAAGTTATTTATGTAAACTCTCATCAATGGACAGTTAACTTTTTCCAGGTGTAAGGATCCCAAAAGGCTGTAAGGGACATTCATGCCTTTTTTGGAGCACAGACACAAATATCTCCTGACATGAAAATACTTACACCAAAAGAAATGTCATCTTCACTTGGCTGGGTTAATGCACACGGACAGACACTCTGATAATGTGAGCATTTGGGAAGTAGCAACACTAATTTTCCCTAAAATATCTAAGTAGTGAGTCTAAGAAAGCAGTGGCTACCATGAGGCGGTCTGCAGGACCTGGTGGGGTGGGATAATGGGTGTTCAGACCCAGATGGTAAGTAGAACTGTTTCCCAGAATGATCCTATCACTGCACACTCCTGCTAGCATGCCAGGGAGTTCAGACTGTCTATACTGGTCTACATCAGCTGTTGCCAGGCTTCTACACCTAAGCCAATAAAGTAAGAACAAAGCAGTTGAAGTTTTAATTTGCATCCTACTTTTGATGAAGTTGAACACACACATATATGTGTGTGTATATATATATAAACATATAGATGTGTGTGTATTTATTGCCCATAAGTATTTCTCCCATGAAATGCATATATATATATATATCCAACTTTAATGGGAATAATGCTTAATTTTAGATATTACTTATATTTACAATTTGTTAATCATTTGCCAGTTACAATGTGTGGCAAATGTCTTCTACTAGCTGTGAGTCAAGTTTTAGTTTCTTCATAAGATTATGTTAATATTTGACTATTTACTACATACATCTATACGGAGAAAGTAAATTCTGAGCCATTTTATATCCTGGTGCCTGGCACAAAGCAGTGTTGATCTTTGGAGGATTACAGTAGAATTAAACAGCTAAGGCCTGTCCTCACTGTTTACATCCTACACAAAGGGAACACTTAGTTGGTGCTGAGTGGTTGTTCAGAAGAAAATGGAGGCAAACTGTGGTCATTTTCTATTTGCTACTAAGAGACCATTGTATCTCAGCCCACTCTTTCTGCTTCCCCTTTGAATGGAGACAGAAGTGCCCCCCACAGACAGAGAAGGTGGAAGATGAGGGTCAATAGCTGCAAGAGTTGGGGTGACCACAATTCCTGGCCCTGCCCTCTCCACTGGCCTACCAGCTCCAGCTCTTCCCATCATGACTTCCAGTGCATCCCTCACCATCTCCCACTGACCTGTTCATAGCTTATTTACTGTGTTTTCCAGAAGCTAGGACAGATTATAAATCCTAGAGGCGTCAGTCTTTTGTTGATCATGGTGTCCTGGTGGGTCTTAGAACAAAACATCAAGCAAATAACAAAATCCCCACTCATTACATAAATGAACCAGGACTCGTGTTTACCCATCCTGCCCTTTTCTATTCCCCCTGGCTGTTATCTCAGTTTGCTCTGTGTTGTTTCAGACAATCATCTCCACTTCTTCAACATAAAAAAGGATTTATCATCATTTACAGTCGAGATAAATATACTTTGATTTTCTGTCCTGCTCAACTTGTTTTTAAAAAAAAAATCAATGGCTTGGACAATGCCATTGATACCAACTAGATCGAATATGCGCCTGTGTGAATCAGGGAGGGATGGAGTGAGTGGCTGGGTCCATAGGTATAGGAGCAAATAAACACTAACATATACCTTCCCAGTGAGGGACAAAAGAAACAGCAATGGAAACTGTAGAGAAAATGTCCATGTCAGTAGTAGACAGAAGTTGTTGGACACTCAGGGCTCCTTGACTCTTCTTCAGTGAGAACGCCACATCTTTCCTCACCTTTGGGTTATTTCTTCTTTTTTTTTTATTAAGATTTTTTAAATACAATCTTTTCTCATTTTACACAGCTATTTTCTTTCCCACTCCCTTCCCTCCTCCCACTTTCCCCACATTTCTCCCACCCCACCTTCCCATCCATTTCTCAGAAAGGATAAGGCTTCCCATGGGGAGTCAACAAAGTCTGACACTTCACTTTGAGGCAAGACCAGGGCCCTCCCACCTATATCTACACTGAGTAAGGTGTCCCTCCAAAGAGAGTGTGCTCCGAGATGCCAGTTCAAGCACTAGGAATAAATCCTGGTCCCATGTCAGTGGCCCCACACAGACTGCCCAAGCCTCACACTGTCCCCCACATTCAGAGGGCCTAGTTTGGTTCTATGCAGGTTCTCCCGCTATCAGTCCAGAGTCAGTGAGCTCTCAGTAGCTCAGGTCAAAATTCCATGGGGATCACCATCATGGTCTTGACCCCTTTGTTTATATTATTACTCCTCACTCTCTTAGGCTGGTCTCAGGTAGCTCAACCCAGTGCTTCACTGTAGATCTCTGTGCCTGCTTCCATCTGTTGCTGGTTGAAGGTTCTATGATGATAATTAAGGTAGTCATCAATCTAATTATAGGGGAAGGCCAATCCTCTCCACTGTTTCTTAGAGTCTTAGCTGGGGTCATCCTTGAGGATTCCTGGGAATTTCCCTAGTACTATGTTTTTTCAATAGCCCTTTAATGGCTCCCTCAATCAAGATATCTTTTTCCTTTCTCTCCCTCACTGTCCTTAGCCCTTCTTGAGCACCCCATCACCTCATGCTCTCCTCCTCCCTCCCCTTCTCCCCTCTACCTCCCCTTCTACCCTCCCTTCTTGCCCCCTCCTAATTTTCTCAGGAGGTCTTTTCTGTTTCCCCTTACCAGGGGAATCCACATATGTCTCTCTTAGGGTTCTCCTTGTTACTTAACTTCTCTGGGATCATGGGCTATAGACTGTTGTCCTTTGTTTTATGTCTAATATCCACTTATGAGTGAGTATACACCATGTTTGTCTATCTGGGTCTGGGTCACCTCACTCAGGATGGTTTTTTCTAGTTCCATCCATTTGCATGCAAATTTCAAGATGTCTTTGTATTATACCACTGAATATCAGTCCATTGTGTAAATGTACATTTTCTTTATTCAGTCTTCAGTTGAGGGGCATCTAGGTTGTTTCCAGGTTCTGGCTATTACAAATAATGCTGCTATGAACACAGTCAAGAAAATGTCCTTGAGGTTTGAGTGTGCATCCTTTGGGTATATGTCCAAGAGAGGTATAGCTGAATCCTGAGGTAGATCGATTCCCAATTTTCTGAGAAATTGCCATACTAATTTCCAAAGTGTCTGTATAAGTTTGCACTCCTACCAGCAATGGAGGAATGTTTCCCTTACTCCACATCCTCTCCAGCATAAGCAATCATTGGTGTTTTTGATCTTGTCAATTCTGACCAGTTTAAGATGGTAGGTATCTCAGAGTTGTTTTGATTTGCATTTTCCTGATGGCTAAGGATGTTGAGCAATTCCTTCAGTGTCTTTCGGTCATTTGCAATTCTTCTTTTGAGAATTCTCTGTTTAAATCTGTATCCCATTTTTTTATTGTATTGCTTGGTAATTCGATGTCTAGTTTCTTGGGTTCTTCATATACTTTGGAGATCAGTCCTTTGTCTGATGTTGGGTTAGTAAAGATCTTTTCCCATTCAGTAGGCTGCCGTTTTGTCTTAATGACTGTGTCCTTTGCCTTACAGAAGCTTCTGAGTTTCAGGAGGTCCCATTTATTAGTTGTTGTTCTCAGTGTCAGTGCTACTGGTATTATATTTAGGAAGTGGTCTCCTGTGCCAATATGTTCAAGGCTACTTCCCACTTTCTCTTCTATCAGGTTCAGTGTGACTAGGTTTATGTTGAGGTCTTTGACCTATTTGGACTTAAGTTTTGATCATGGGGATAGATATAGATCTATTTGCATTCTTTTACATGTTGACATCCAGTTATGCCAGCATCATTTGTTGAGGATGCTTTCTTTATTCCATTGTATAATTTTAGTGTCTTTGTCAAAAATCAGGTGTTCAACGGTGTGGGGATCAATATCAGGGTCTTCGATTCGATTTCATTGGTTCACATGTCTGTTTTGATGCCAATATCAAGCTGTTTTCATTACTGTAAGCTCTACAATACAGCTTGATGTCAGGGATGGTGATGCCTCCAGAAGTTCCTTTATTTTACAGGATTGTTTTGGCTCTTCTGGGTTTTTTGTTTTTCCATATGAAGTTAAGTATTGTTCTTTCAAGGTCTGTGAAGAATTGTATTGGGATTTTGATGGGGATTGCCTTGAGTCTGTAGATTGCTTTTGGTAAGATTATAATTTTTACTATGTTGACCCTACCTATCTGAAAGCATGGGAGAGCTTTCCATTTTCTGATATCTTCTGCAATTTCTTTCTTCAAAGACATAAAGTTCTTGTCATACAGGTTCACTTTTTTGGTTAGTGTTATCCCAAGATATTTTATGTTATTTGTGGCTATCATAAATGGTGATGTTTCTCTGATTTCTTCCTCAGCACTTTTATCATTTGTATATAGAAGGGCTACTGATTTTTTTGAGTTGATCTTGTATCCTGTTAATGGCAGAAGTTACAAAATAATCCCACACTAATTCAGAATTATGTATAATAAAAGGTTATTTATTTAGGGGAGACTTACAGATCACTGTCCTAGATCACAGTCCTCTGCATGAATGGGGAACAGGAACAGAGTCTAGCAGTTGGAAGTGAGAGCCAGAAGCAAGAGAGCAAGTGCAGGCTTTACAGATGCATTTATAGTATAAGAGACCATGCCAAAGTAGGCTGGTATCTTAAAGGCTATTGGCTGAAGGAGCAGAAGGAGCTCCCATAGCATCATGTCACATTACTGAAACTATTTATCAGCTGTAGGACTTCCCTCATCAAATTTTTGGGGTCATTTGTGTATACGATCATAACATCTGAAAATTGTGAAAGTTTGACTTATTCCTTTCCAGTTTGGGTCCCTTTGATCTCCTTTTGTTGTCTTATTGCTCTAGCTAGAACCTTGAGTACTATGTTAAATAAATATTGAGAGTGGACAGCCTTGTCTTGTTCTTGATTTTAGTGGAATTGCTTTGAGTTTCTCTCCATTTGATTTGATGTTGGCTGTTGGCTTGCTGTATATTGCTTTTATTATGTTTAGATAGTTCCTTATCTCATTAAGACCTTTATCATGAATGGGTGTTGGATTTTGTCGAATGCTTTTTCAGCATCTAATGAGATGATCATATGTTTTTTTCATTCAGTTTATTTCTATGGTAGATTACATTGATATATCTTCATATGTTGAGCCATCCCTGCATCTCTGGGATGAAGCCAATTTGATCATGGTGGATGGTTTTTTTTGATGTGTTCTTGGATTCAGTTTGCTAGTATTTTACTGAGTATTTTTGCATCAATGTACATAAGGGAAACTGGTCTGTAATTCTCATTATTAGTGGCATCTTTGTGTGGTTTGGGTACCAGGGTAACTGTCACCTCATAAAAAAGAGTTTGTCAGGTTCCTTCTGTTTCTATTGTGTGGAACAATTTGAGGAGTATAGGTATTAGGTCTTCTTTGAATTTCTGGTACAATTCTGCACTGAAACCATCTGGCCCTGGGCTTTTTTGGTTGGGAGACTTTTGATGACCACTTCTATTTCCGTAGGGGTTATACGTCTATTCCAATTGTTTATCTGTTCTTTCTTTTTTAAAGATTTATTTATTTATTATGTATACAACATTCTGTCTCCATGTATGCCTGCACGCCAGAGGAGGGCACCAGATCTCATTACAGATGGTTGTGAGCCACCATGTGGTTGCTGGGAATTGAACTCAGGACCTCTGGAAGAGCAGCTAGTGCTCTTAACCACTGAGCCATCTCTCCAGCCCCTGTTTATCTGTTCTTAACTTAATTTTGGTATGTGGTACCTATCTACAAAATTGTCCATTTCCTTTAAACTTTCCAATTTTGTGGAGTATAGGTTTTTGAAGTATGACCTGATGATTCTCTGGATTTCCTCTGTGTCTTTTGTTACATTTCCCTCTTCATTTCTGATTTTGTTGATTTACATATTGTTGATTTACATATTCTCTCTGTGCCTTTTGGTTAGTTTGGATAAAGGTTTGTCTGTCTTGTTGATTTTGTCAAAGAACCAACTCTTTGTCTCATTGATTCTTTGTATTGCTTTCTTTGTTTCTATTTTATTGATTTCAGCTCTCAATTTTATTATTTTCTGGCATCTACTCATCCTGGATGAGTCTGCTTCTTTTTGTTCTAGAGCCTGCAGATGTGCTGTTAAGTCACTTGTGTGAGATTGATCCAGGTTCTTTATGTAGGCATTTAGTGCTATGAACTTTCCTCTTAGCACTTTTTTCAAAGTGTCCCATAAGTTTGGGTATGTTGTGTGGTCATTTTCATTGAATTCTAGGAAGTCTTTAATTTCTTTCTTTATTTCTCCCTTGACCTGGGGTGATCCAGCTGAACACTATTCAATTTCCATGAGGTTGTAGGCTTTCGGAAATTTGTGTTGTTATTGAATTCTAACATTAAGCCACAATGATAAGATACATGGTATTATTCCAATTTTTATTGTATCTGATGAGATTTGCTTTGTGACCAAGTATGTGGTCAGTTTTAGAGAAGTTTCCATGAGGCACTAAGAAGAAAGTATATTCTTTTTGTTTGGGTGAGATGTTCTGAAGATGTCTATTATGTCCATTTAAGTCATGATATCTGTTAGTTCTCTTATTTCTCTAGATAACCCATTTCAGAGCAAAATAAATTTTTTCTGTACCGTGGAAACTCAAGTGACACTGTTGATCAACGCGTTTTCGGATCCACTTAAAGACTTCTTTGAATGAGCAGAAATATCTGCCTGATTCTTCCACTAAATAATGAATTAAATAAAAACCTCAATACATTTTCATGGCAAGTTTAAGTGACAATCACAAGTTTATCTCATTTGGAGGATTATTCTTTAACAAAATAGAAAGGAAGAAAATCTAAATAATGGCTCCTGTGGAAAACATTTGTGGTCTTAGCGCAGTGTGAGCTACCAGAGGCTGTGACTGAGCACCGTTTCTTTGGATATTAAATACATCACTTGGAATTATTATTCTAAGCTACTGGTCAACTCTTTTCAATGGTGACCAAACAACTGATCATTTCAATAGTTTTTTATTATGAATCATTTAAAAATCTGGTGGAAAAACCATGATGATTTTCTTCCTTAACAGAATGTTTCGTTATTCCTGATAGCATTTTAGTCTAAAAAATGTGGGTTGGTTAGAGTTTATAAGACATTCATCTAGGATCTTATTGTAGAAAGTCTATTGTAGAAAGTATTTTCTAAGTCCAATACCTGGTCTTTTCAATAAGAAGCTGTGTGTGTGTGTGTGTGTGTGTGTGTGTGTGTGTGTGTGTATGTGTGTGTGTGTATGAGACAGAGAGGGAGACAGAAAAAGAGACAGAGAGAGAGAGGGTGGAGAGGGACTTACAGTTATAGTCCATTGTGAAGGAAGTCAGGGTTTGAACTCAAGACAAGATCCTTGAGGCAGGAACTGAAGCAGAGGCCATAGAGGAATGTTGCTTACTCGCTCAACCAGCTTGCTCTTTTATACAGTAAGGACAGCCTGCCCAAGGGTGGCACCTTTGATATCAGGCTGGATCCTTCCACATCAATCCGCAATCAGGAAAATATCCCCACAGACATACCTATGGGCCAATCTGATGGAGGTATTTTCTCAATTGAGGGTCCTTCTTCCCAGATAAATTTAGCTTAAGTCAAATTGACCAAAATCAAACCAAATCAATCTACCAAACAAACAAAAAAACTGCACAGTGTGCATGTGTTTGCATGTGTGTGTGCGTGCACACGTGTATCTGTATATGTGTGCATGTGTGTGTGGCTGTAGGTATGTGTATGTATCTGCAATTATTCCTCTCTTCTATTTCCTCCATCAGGAGCTTTAAATTTTATTTGAATAATTAGATTATTATGTCTTGAATTAAATAGTGATGCATTTAATGACTTTAGTTTTAATAGCAACTTTTATTATTTGCCTAGTTATTTATCATAAATGTAAGAGAATAAAGTCATTATGTCTATTTTTCTCTGAAAATCAATATTTGAATAAAGTTAATATATTTTTAAATTTACTGTCTCTCTAAATTTCAAGTGATCATAAATGGGCCAGGCATTCCTGCTTTGAAAATAGCCTCCATACATCTTAAGAACAAAAAAGACAGAGAAAAACTTAAATTCACCTTTTCTTTCTTAAAATATAGCCCGAGTAAAGGATGCTTTTAGGCATGGCTATTTTGGAATAAGAGTGTTACAAATGCTGACTAAAATTATACACTTCTCTCATCCATACTTGACCAAAAGATAATTTCAGGCATTGCTTCTGTTCTGTGACTGCCAGCATCTGGAGGTCAGGACTGGGAGTGGCCAATCCAGGGTGCTTCCTGTGAAGAGAACAGAATGCAAAAGAGTAAAGATTTGAAAATAATGCTCAAAGATGAGGCAGAATCACCCCTTTCCTAAGCATGAGCATATTTTATATTTTTCATAACTGTCATTTCTTCCTTTTTGAGAGTTGCCCTCTGTCTCTAACAATCCGTTACCTAAGTTCATTTGATCATCCTCAGTAATGTCTAGACTTGAAGGTTTGACCTTAGACATTAGGAAGTCTTTCAATCCCTCATTACCTCATTTGTAAAATAGTGTTACAAAAGGATTTTCTTGTCTCTTTGCATGGTTGTTTGATTTAGAGAAAATTTAAGCATGTTTGGTCAAAAAGATTTTTTCAATTAAAGTGTTGAAATAAGCCCTGTCTACTCTGTGGTTGCTGTGGTTCCATGTAATTACAAAAGGGTGTGCGGCTGTGCGGGTAAAGGTGCTTGCCTGATAGCTTGAGTTCATCACCTGGGACCAACATGGTGGAAGGACAGAACGGACTCTCCAGGCTCTCCTCTGACCTCCACGTGAGCACCCTGGTAAGCACACTCTCACACACTCACACACTTACACACTCACAACAAAGGTGAACACAAGTGGTGCAAATACAATCGTCATAAAAACAGGTCTCCAATGCGCATGCGCATGTGATGCAGCCAACGTCATGGTGCTTTACTGAGCCTGGGTCAAGACGTCTAGGAGGAGTGAATGTGATCAGGGTGCATTTTGTGAAATTCCCAAATAATCAATAAAAGCACAACGCAGGGAAAAAAGTCTAGGACAGAGCCAGTGGCTCTGTATTTCAGCAGATCTCAATTGATACCCGGTTCGGTGGCTAGGTCCCAAACTCTTGATGGGTCAACAAGAGACAGAGTCTAGGAAAAACTAGGCACCCTTGTATGCTCAAACATATGGGAAATGGGAAAGTTCAGTGTTGGCCAAAGCATAGGAAAAGACTCGTGGTCCTAAATCATGGTGAGAATTCACTTCTGATACCTGAACTCAAGATGAAGCTTAAGAATGCTTCCATTGTTGCTAAGGAGACAAAACCCAGTGCCACCGATCCATCCACATGTTGGAATTAAGGGCGTTCATCTGTGTAGGATTGGAAGGGAGGATGATCGACACTGCTCCTGAAATAGTGTATAAAGCTGTTTAGCCAAAAAGAACGACGCTATTTTGCCACTTGGTTTCCATTTCACATGTGGATATACATATTGAAGCTTTGTTTGCTAATGTGTCTTTGTATGCACATGCCTTCTTACACGCAAATTCATGGAGAGTCAGAGCATCTTCTGTTTTCTCTGTAGACAAACCACATGCTTTATGTTTGTAATAATATTAAAGTCAAGGTTTCGTTTCATTAAACATCAATTAGGCTCCCGAGATAGTGAAAGCAATTCCTTCCTACAGGCTGATCAGCTCTTGCTGGAACGACCACGTTACTGGCTTCTAACCCCATAAGGTATCTGCAGCAAAGGTACAAAATTGGATAAGGCCAACTTTACAGTCCACTGGCTCATTAGGTGTCCCCTCTCTCGGCGACCCAGGCACTGTTCTTGCTCCTAGTGTCATGATGACCTTGTACCAGTTTCCTTGCTCAAACCCCATTCTGCTCTCAAAAATGCCTCTTCCTTGTCTCTTCGATTTGGAGCTACTGTAACCAACCGGTCTCTAGAAGACTCCACTTTAGCCTTGACATCGTCAGCTGGAGAATCTGTTCCTTATTGCCTGAAAGGAGCTGCTGGCTTCTTGGCTGGGAGCCCTCCCTGCTCTCATCTTACACTGCCAGCTGGTCTCTTCCCTTCTGCCCTCCTCTTCCTCTCCCATCCTTCCCAGGAGTCAGCTGGACCCTGCCTATCTTGAGGCTCAGCTCCATTTCTGGGTACTCTTTGGAAGACTGCAAGCCTTCCACAATGCAAGGCCCTCTCTAAATTGTTGTTTAAAAACCCAAGGACAGTTCATTCCTTGCGGCTTTTTCTGTCACTAGTTTTCAACCATTATTTCCCCCTTGCCACTCAGCTTATAGATCCAGCCCTTTAAACACTGATGTCTCGGCTCCCTGTGCAGAAGTTTTGGATCATGTATGTTTTTGATACCAGAGTCTTGGACAAGAAAATGTTTATTAAAACATTGATGATAAACTAATTTGAGAACTTGCAGGATGAATACAAGGGGCCATTCAGCTCAAATGTTAATTGGGCCTTCTACTGGTATCTCTGAGAAGAAAGATAATTTTAGAAATCTGGATGAGGCTAACAGAGTTCTTTCCAAACACATTCCAGAGCTGACCACTGTCTGGAGCCTATTTTCCTGGGTCATCCTGATGCCATGGTAACTGCCCCTCCGTTGTTATCCAGTCTCTGAGCTGCCAAATAAGACAGGATAGAGGGGAGAATGCTTCTCAGGACTCTTTACCTGGCCTTATTCCGGCCTCCCTTCCTTCCAAGAGGAAAGAATGGTACTTTCTGAAGAAGCATACAGACTGAAACTGAAAATTGAAGTTCATCTTAGGGAGGACTTGAGGAATTTATGTGTGTAACACAGTCCCTGGCCACCCGCACCCCATCCCCAGGACCCCCAGGTTGTGCAGGACATGATATCCAGATTTAACTTCCCTGCTTCTTTGGCCAACCTCTAACGCTAGGAGGACAGCCCTAACCAGCCTGCCTGGTTCTCTGTCCCTTGCCTGAGAAGATTATTCCATGTCACTCCTACAGATAGACAGCACAGGTTTCCAGCCTTAGGAGGTGGCCAAGCCTGCTTCCCAAACATTTCCCAGCCAATAGCTTTGGACTTTGCTTCACGGGGTCAGCACTGATTTCAGAGCACTCTATTCTTTCCTTCTATTCAAACCTATTTAGGAATTCCAAACCTAGTTACATCACTAAGAGTGATTGTGCTTTAAATCATTTCCTGATTGTTGACATCTGACATACTTTAGCTTTGAGAAGTCCTAACTATAAACCAGTAAAGAGACTGGGCAGAGTCCAGCTTTATTTACCTGCCTCATTCTTTCCTGGCAGCTCTAAGACCAGCAGTAACCATGTTTCCCTAAGGAGACAGAGCTGCCTGGGCTTCTGCTCCAGCAGCTCCACCCTGCCGTCGGAGGCTTGTTCGGAGTTTCTTGTCTAGTCCTTCCTCTGAGTCCCAGAGGCTCTTCCTTGAAAGCTAAATTCTCATAAATGGCACTCTGTTTCCTAGATGGTGGAAGAGGATGGTAAAAAGAATGAAAGGAGCAAAGAAAACCTAAGTAAGAGATTGATAGGAGAAATTTAGCTAAATCAAAAAGCAGTGTATAGTCTTGATCCCTAGCACTCTGAACCAAAAGCTTGACACATTGGATTCTTATCTGTCTATGTAAGAAAATCTATATTTTCTTCCATTTCTATTGGTTTTTATGGTAAGGAATCAGCTAAATATTTCCCTATTATCTTCCTTACATTTTAAGAATTTTTCTTTTAATATTCAAGTGTAATAATGATCTAAATTTAGTTTAGTTTATGGTGTTGGTCCAGGACAGCCTCAGGGATCAGGGAAGACCATATTGGAGGTGCTGGACGTACAAACAGAAGCATATCTGCTTGCAGTACTCATGGGCACTCTCCAGAACCACAGGTGTGACCCAGATTTTTATCCCTTTGAAGGGTAATGCTTTTGAATAACTCTCCCTGTGTGATATTTGATCCTAGATGCAAGAGCAATATTGACTGAACTTAATTTGAGTATTCTTGAAATAAACTTAGAGATGCCGAGAAATTCTTTCTCAGCCCAACCCCTCCCAAAGAAAAAAACTAAACAAGAAGAGGACCGATTCACTTGCTGCTTATCACGGAGACTGAAACATATATGCTAGGGTCTTTGGAGGGGAAGGCATTTAAAAAGGGAGAAATTACTCAGAAAAAATTGAAACTTGGTTAATAAAGAAAATGGAACCCTTCTTCATAGCAGCATAAACCAAGATAAATTCAGACCATTATAATACTTGAGTATCAAAAGAAAACAATACTTAAAACACAAGGAAGAATAAGGTAAATATTTAGCTGATTCCATTCCAGAAAACCCTCTCCATAGCAATGGAGGAGAATATGGAGGAAAATACAGATTTGCTTATGTAGTGAGATAAGAATCAAATGTGTCAAGCTGGATTAGAAATAACATTAGACACCGTATGTCAGATTGGAAGAACTTGCTTTAAATAATGTAAATGTCTGAGGAGTTTTTCCAAAGCATATGAAAAACTCTTAAGGCGTTCATTGACAAATCAGTTTTTTAAAAAAGGATGAAGAATTCATATGTGAATAAATTTTCAGTTTCATGAGCAGTCAGAGAAATGCAAAATAAAATGAGGAGGGTCTACTGTTTATTAGAAGATGACACTAAAACTTAGCCAAATGGGACTCAGGTGATAGTGGGATGAGATAGAAAATGCTACACTCTGGGCAGACAGTTGGTCTGATAGCTTCCAGTTTAGAAGTAAGCATCAAAAACTTGAAATAAGTGAACATAATACACATGCACATGCACCCCCACATGCCACACACTGCACATACATATATAATATTTGAGAAATAGCTAAAGTTACCACTTATTGTAGGAGGCCGCTTGTTTGTTCCCGGCTGCTCAGACCCAAAATAACCACACAGAAACTGTATTATTAGCAATACCGTTTGCCCAATAGCTTCAGCATATTTCTGGCTAACTCATAACTTAATCTAACCTATCTCCATTAATCTGTGTATTGCCATGTGGCTGTGGCTTACTGGCAAAGTTGCAGCATGTCTGTCTCTGGTGGTAGCTCCATGGCTTCTCTCTGACTCCGCCTTCTTTCTCCCAGCATTCAGTTTAGTTTTCCTTGACTAGCTCTGCTCTTTTGCCCTATCACAGGTCAAGGCAGGTTTTTTATTCATTAATGATAATCACAGCATACAGAGGGGAATCCCACATTTTCTGTCTAAAAGAAAAGGAAGGTTTTAACTTTAACATAGTAAAACTACATATAGCAAAACATCTACCAAGCAAGAATTACAGTTACAATGTTTATATCTACTTTATCTTTTATCATAACTAACAAAAACTATAACTATCTGTTCTTTAACTCCATCAAAGACTCCAGAAGGATATAATATGACCTAAGTAAACAGGAAGTACAATGTAAACAACTTCCAAAACTCTAGAATTGACAGAGACATCTCACTACCTGGACAGTCACCCAGAGTTCTTCTGTATCATGGGAGCATCCAGTCTTCAGCCCACAGGCCCATAGTATCCAGCAGATTTTTCCATGAATCAGGAAATTTCAAAGACAGTTCCACCTATATTGGCAGTTTCTCATTCACTTTCTTTTGTATCCTACAGAATGTCTGACAGACTCTTTCATGAAGCAGGAACACCAAAGGACCATCTCACCTTTAGGCAAATTCATAAGTCATCTCCCCATGGGTCCCGCATGTCCATCTCACACAGCATAACATCAAGCAGTCCAGGCAAGAGCAGTTTCTTGCCCAGATGGCTAGCAAACTCCATAAGGAGCCTCTTCAATGCCCATCTTCCTCCTGAAGTAATTGGTGCTGCCAGGAGATGTGTCTCATTGTCATGAAAAGTTCTAATTATTAAAACATTTTAAATGTCATATTCTGTAGCTCTTTGAAGTGGTTGAAGAATACCTATCTATCTGAAATACATCTCTAAACATCTAGAAAACCTAACTAACATGTCTATAAACTTGATTATTATAGATGACTTTCTATTAACTTATATTTCTTAATTATACATTACATTTTTTAATGAGCTGCATAAACAACACCTTAATCAAGAGCAGAAATATACATATTACAAAATTGACCTTAAATTTTATCAATAAAGCAAGATTCATACCAATGAAAATCTCTATAGCATATCCCCTTTTAAATGTAAACAAACATGTATAAACAATATTTGGTAATTTGGACATATTTCTCTCCAAACTGCTTCCTGCTTTTAGTTGGGTGAAGTCATTTTTGGGGGTGTTTGGGGTATCTTGGCCTATCAAACCACAGTAGTCTGGAAGAAATCCACAGGTTCTTATTCTCTGTGGAAACAAAAGAAGAACCTCTTTTCCAAAGTGACAAATCATTAGACCCAAATTTTGAAATCAAGATACCTTTATGTTGGTTTAACTTAGCAGTCCATACAATGAAATTGTAATGGTCTGTTTTGTCTATTTAAGAGACAAGCCATTCCCACTCCCTCCCCTGTCTGCTGAGACAGGCTGATCTTCAGCTTCCAGCCTGAGTTCTCTCTCTTTTCCATCTCCCTCTCAGAGAGGCAGCTTTGGTCTCTCCTCTCTCTCTCTCTCTCTCTCTCTCTCTCTCTCTCTCTCCTGTCTCTGTTCTTCTCCTCTTTTACTTTCCCTTCCATAACCACTAAATAAATATCCAACCTCACTCTGCATGGTGTGCCTCTGTCTGTTTCTTGCCCACCACCACCACATGGCTCACCGCTAGGGATGCCACCAGGGACCAGCCACCTTCAGAGACCTGCAGCATGGTCTCATGTGCAGTCCCTGCCTAAAACTGGCTGCTCTCAGGATTCCTTGCCCACTGCCTGCCACTGCCGGGGATCCCACAGCAATCTCCTCGGGGATCCACAACAATTTTTAATAATCCATTACAGAAATGTTCTCATTATGTAGCTCTTTAACAGTCAAAAAATTCTAAGAAAACACAATAATATACATAATTCTGACTCTCTGTGTATTTTCCATCTTTATATGGCTGATTTTTCTTTATTCCTTTAATCTATAACTGTTTGTACTCTGTCTCTTTAAAGACTTTGTTTTATTTATTTTTTTAAAAAAACATTTACTTCTTTTTATAACTCTCTATACTCCTTTTCTTCTCTCTCCCAAGCCTTCATATATTTATTCAACACTGTGACCCATTTAGAGGTCTTTTCCATCTGGATTTGTCTTTATTGTGTATCTGTAATTATTTTTTGACCAGAAGTGCTTCTTAAAATATTAATCATTTTAGTAAGACTAAGGCTGCTTTTCCTTTTGGCTCCACCCAGTCCAACATGGTGAGGTGGAGGTCTGTTTTAGTGTGAGCTATGCTCACAGCCCCAGTTTTCAGGCACACAGTGGGTCTATATTGCCATTAAGCAAGTTGTAGCATTCTTCTCACAAACCCCATTTAAATGCTCCGTAGCTAGACCTCCTGAAAGAGTTAGAGCCTTTTGTGTTGGTGAAACAGGAAACCACTCTTTTGAAACCATGCAGTTTTCCTTCCTTCCTAACTTTCTTTCTTTCTCTCTCTCTCTCTCTCTCTCTCTCTCTCTCTCTCTCTCTCTCTCTCTTTGCTACTGCTGAATAAAGAAGACCTCTCTTAAAGGAGTCATGGCATTAAAGCCATGCTTAATTCTGCTCTTTTATATCTAGAATTCCTTTCCAAGCCTCTCAGGTTTTATGTGGATTTAGCTAGCACATGTTGGAGCGTCAATCTGTTGTAGGAGGCCACTTGTTTGTTCCTGGTTGCTCAGACCTGAAATAACCACACAGAAAGCATATTGTTTGCAATACTGTTTTGCCAATAGCTTAAGTGTATTTCTGGCTAACTCATATCTTGATCTAACCCATCTCCATTAATCAGTGTATTGCCACGTGGCTGTGGCTTATCAGAAAAGTTTCAGCATGTCTGTCTCTGGCGGCAGCTCCATGGCTTCTCTCTGACTCCACCTTCTTTCTCCCAGACTTCAGTTTAGTGTTGTCCCCCCGCCCCACAGCTCTACTTATGCCCTATCATGGTCCAAGGCAGTTTTCTTTATTCATTAATGGTAATCACCTCATACAGAGGGGAATTCTATATCAAACACTGAACACATGGCATTGACAAGGCTGGTCTTGAACTTCTGATCCTCCTCTTCTACCTCCTGAGGATTTGGGTTTCTGGTATGATCTATCATGCCCAGTTTTGTGGATTTATGTGGTGC
Organism: Ondatra zibethicus; assembly: GCA_004026605.1. Lineage (NCBI taxonomy): Eukaryota > Metazoa > Chordata > Mammalia > Rodentia > Cricetidae > Ondatra > Ondatra zibethicus. The sequence continues at coordinate 33,029 of PVIU01001391.1, forward strand.
AGGAAATGGAAACTAGGGTTTCCAAATGTTAGGCAAGTACTCAACCAATCGAGTCATATCTTCACCACCACCTTCCTGCCCATGTGTATAAAAGGGGTAAGGGAAAATGCAGCCAAATTATAAAAGTTGGAAATAGCTAATAAATCATAAAATCTTTGTGCCGCACTAGTAGAGCACAATATAAAAGTAAAACATATGAAATGAGAAAAATACCATTGATATAACTTTGTATTAAAAATAAGAAAAATAGGTCAACTTTAACAGCATCTATGTATTAGCTTTCTATTGCTGCAATGATAAATCACCACAGACTTAATGGCTTAATACCACGTAGTTGACTATTTTAAAGTCCCGGCATGCATCTCAAGGCCTTGACCAAACATCTGCAGAGCTGTGTTTGCTCCCAAAGGCTCTGTGGTAGAATCCGGTTTCGTGTTCACTTGAATTTGGTGGAGGGCATTCCCTGAGGTTGCTGGATGAAAGCCTGGGTTGTTGCTCTCTGCTTTTAACCCACAAAGCCCCACAGCTTGGAGAGGCCACTCATTTTCTTTGGCTCATGGTCCTTTCCTTCATCTTCAAAGCTAGCAGTCTATCAGGCTTCTGACCTACTTCAAGCATCACCTCTCAAAAATCTTTCCTTGCTCTGCCAGGAACAGTGAGGCACACCTTCAATTCCAGAACTCAGGAGGCAGAAGCAGGGGGATCTCTATGAGTTTGAGGCTGCTGTGGTCTACATAGTGAGTTCCAGGACAACCAGGGCTACTTAGTGGAATCCTATTACAAACAAACAAACCCAAAGCAAAAAACTTATCTTGCTGAATAAGCAGAAGAAAGTCCTCTTTAAAGACTTAGACTGTTAAATTGGGCCCACTTGGAAAGTTTAGAGTGAATCTCTTCTTCCATCTTAGGGTTCATAATTTTAACCATATCTATAAAATCATGATCAGTGTCTATTTGTCACGTAAGATCACATGTTCTTATGTGTCAAGGAAAAGGCATGGACATTTTTGAAGAATGTCATCTTGTTGCCACTTTATATTAAAGATGCTACAAAGATATATGCATGAATCTAGCTGAAGGATCAAATGTTCATCAGGATAAATGTTATGATTATTTAAGAGCTATAGAATTATGACTGAATCTTATTTTTAAAAACTGCCCAAGGAGGAAAGATTCAAACATGAAAGGGGTAGTTTGGAGAAGATGAAGGGATTCCAAAAAGCTTAGTGAAAATAAAATGAAAGTTGCATAAACATATTGTATGGACTGGGCAGTGGTGGCACACACCTTTAATCCCAGCAGGCAAAGACAGGTATATCTCCATGAGTTCGAGGCCAGCCTGGTCTACTAAGTGAGTGCCAGGACAGGCACCAAAGTGACAAAGAAACTCTGTCTTAAAAAAAAAAGTTGTATGAAAATCTAAGCTCTTCCAACACAAGAAGAAGCTAATAAGAGGGAATAGTGGAACCTAAGCAACATAAAGTGAGAAAAGGGCTATTTCAGTAGTTAAAGGTTTAAGTGGGGATAGGAGGAGAGGAGAGGGTAAAGGGCAGCTTAGCCAAAGCTAAGGATATGTGAAGAAGGTTTATGGAAACTCACTAGTTGGTAAGCTAATAAAATATGTAACATATTTCAAAAGGAAATTGAAGACAACTTGCATGGATGGACAATGCTATCTCCAGAAGATGTTATTAAATGAAATTCCCATTGCCAGGCATGGCATATCTATGTACCATTTCCTGGTCAGGGAGACCTTAGAGGAACCCAAAACAACATGCACTATGGTTACTGTGTTTGGTTGTCTGAAATAATTAGATAGTAAGATGCTCACGCTGGGACAAGTATGGCAAGACGGGACCACTAGTGCAGTGTGTCATGACAGTTATGGGAGCAACAAGCCACTTTCAGATTGAACACGAGGTCTGCTTCACAACAGGATATGTATGGCTATGCCATACACCTGATCAAAAGCCCATGAAGTAAAGACCAAGGGTCCAAGGAGGGAAGCTACGATTGTTGCTTAGCTAAATGATCACGCCATCAAACTGCCTTCTAAATATTTATCTTTATAAATTGATTTATGTTACTCTCAGCTTTGGCTAGAGATGCTTCTTTTTGCAGCGGTTAATGCAGAGACTCATCCTTGGCTAAAGCTCTGAATATAAAGTAGAGCGAGTGCTCAGTGATGGGTGAAACATCGCTACCTCTCCCAGCCAAGGCTGAGGTAACATCATGGAGGGGAGAAGGCAGAACCGATGTAAGAGCTGGCTAATAGAGAGGAGCGCTGTGACATGCTGACTTCTGGACGTGATATGGCTGTGGCCCACATCAACAGTCATAGCTATCTACAGAAGACAAAGACAGTCAAAATCCCCCATAGATGGGGAGGAGCCATGAGGCCCATCCTTGGTAGAGGAGTTATGGTCAGTTGATGACTACTGTGGGAAGATGAGTCACTTCTTGTGGGGATACGGCCACTGGAAGATTGCTCACACTACAGAAGATAGCCCCATACCCATGGACATAGAGACAAAACTAGTTGGACTCAGGAGGAATTTTAATAACAAAAATAGCAAGAAAAGGACATGAAATCAGGAGGAACAGTGGGCAATAGTATTAGAGAGAAGCAGTGGTTGATAGATACAATTAAAATACATTGCATAAATGTAAAGATTTTCAGAAAGTAAGTAAAATATTAAAAATTCTATAATGTTCTTTTAATTTTCCTGAAGTCAGGAAAAATATCAACACAGTGATTTGGGCTGGCTAACAGCCTAGCAGGGGGAGCAATTAACACACAGTTAGGGTCTAGTCTGTGAGTTTCCTCTTCGAAGGGGACTTCTAATGGGGGAGAATTCAGAATCCCCTGAAGATACTAATATCCTATGGAATCTGAATGCTCTTTCACTTTCCAGTGGGTATTTCCCAGAGCTTTAGACCTTTCTTGAAAGACATTGGTTCAGTGCACGGACATTGTCATGAAGGCTAGCCAGTCAACGCACGCTTGGAGATCTTTAATGTCTCACAGTTACAGGTATTGGTGGCACACAGTGGGTGAAGTCAGAAGGCTGTGTATTGGTATGTGTGGGTCGGAGAGAAGGGGTAACAGAAGGAAACTAAAGTTTTCTGCATTCTCTGATCAACACTACAAGCTCTGCTTGGTACTGAATATTTTGTCTATTTTCTGTTCCTTTGACCCGAGGTCCTTATTGGACCATGATGCTATCATGCCTTTTCTTTCTCTATATTTAAAGTGTATTAATACAACCCTCTTCTAATCCTAGAAGGTGTTTTCCCACCTACCAGCGCTGTCTACTCTACCCCTCCTTTCTGCCACCCTCCTGTCTGTCAGCCCTGAACTCCCCATTTTTATCCCCTTTATTTTAGAAACCCACACTGCCAGCATGAGTGACTTACTGAAAAACAGAATGCCAATGGCTCCCTTTCCAATAGAGCTTTCCTGATTGATGCTTTCTCCACCCCTGTGGTACCTCTGGTTCCTCCACTCCTTGGTCTTGCGTTTCTTTGGGGATTTTCATGATTAGAGTAGTGGAGAGAAAGAGGGCAGACCAGAGAGCAGTCTGGAGTGACAGTGTCCCCCACCCCAGAGCTGTTCTTTGCTGTGAAGATTCTCTCACACTAATTCCAAGCCAAGCAACTTGGTTCTCACTGCCAACCTTAATAGACACTTCCAGTAGAGAGTGACTGTTCTAAGCTTAAGGGCCATTAACTCTAGCTTCAATAAATGCATGGGCATTGCTCCCTGGGCCCATAATCAGTCCATTAGGCCACACTCGGGTTACTTGACTCCTTGCCTGGCTACTTCATTGTCTTCAGTGTTGCTCTAGACTCATGTCCCTTAGCTCTGTGTTCTCTCTGCACTGTTCTTCCCAAGCTCCCGCAGGTAAACTCTCACTTTCTCTACCTTCTGTCTCTGATCTTTGCTTGCTGAGAAAAGTCACAGTCTACACTGGCTGTATTGTACATTATTGTTCCTGTGTTGCTCAATACCAATTTTTTGATTTTCAGTTTACTTCCTATAACGAGCAATTCAAATATGTCAGAATATCCACACAGGTCCTTCAGTAACAATAATAGCAGTATTATGATTGCTATGATTTTATAGTTATTAAATTGTGATTGCTAATAATTGTACACATTATTGTTGCATGATAATACTATCAGCAAATATTGCTATTGTACTTAACCATATTCCACACCTATCCTAAGTGTTTACCAATGATTAAATCACTGACTTCTCCCACTAACCTTAGAAGATAGGGAGGGATTCCATTTATGAAGCCATAAAGTGTTTAAGCAGTCCTTGGTGGTCGGGTGCTGGGACTTGATGCTGGGTGACAGTCTGTGCTCTACTGTATCCCTTGAATGTATGTCTATCCCTTCCCATTCTCTCAGTGGACCGTTTCTCTTCTGATGTCACAGAGAAAATCAAGGCCATGTGAACATGGGCTTTCTGACTTATCTTCTCTTTCTGTATTTTATCTTTTGGTCCCTAAAACCATTCTGGCTACCTCACTTTAATCTCAGAAAATGGTATTTTCCTGGCCCATTAGGCAGCCCTGATGAGTTCTTGGCCCGCTCTCTCTAAAGAGTCACATTTGCACCAAATTGTTCGTGTTCATTCCTAGGATCTTTAGTTTTTCCTCCCTTGAGAGCCTCAGCTTTGCTATGTCTCCCCTCATCCTAAGAATGTCTGAATCTCGAATATTGCGTCTGGGAGAATGTGACTGTTCCTTTCTCCTTCTCAGGTCGTGTCCTTGTATCCAGGTATTTGCTTTGAGTTCCAGGTCTTGCCTTGCCTTTCACAACTTTGGGCTCCTAATTGTGTTCAGGGAATGATCGTCCCAGTGGGTTGATTAGCTTGTCCCTGCCTTGTCTCCTAGAGGTGATTACATCCCCTTAGAAACAGAAACTGTGCGTGTCTTCATCAATTAATTAGCCAGCTAATGGTTTCATTAAAGCATTTTTTTTTCAAATTCCTACTGTACATTAGCGATCCCGATCAGAATTAAGAACCCAAAATGAATGTGGCTGCCCTTGAATTTGGTCCCTGTAAAGGGTAGCTAGCTACCTGCAGTAACACAATTATGAAAGTTTTGGTGGGAAATCTAGACATAGGCACTATGCAAAAACCATTCTTATATCATTTAAACTTTAGGAAAAGAGACATATCCACAGTTTACTGATAAGGCAACTGGCACATGCAAAATATTTAAGTTTCCCGATGTTGTGCAGCTAAATATGAGATCATGTACCTATGATATGTGCGGGATAGAAGACCCGAGAGCCCAGAGGACAGACATCTGGGGAGGAGAGTCACTCCACAGTGTTCACCAGCATCGAATTTGCATCTTGGAGGAGGAATAGGTGTTTGGTGGACTGGAACATGATTCAGACCGAAGAGTCTCCGTGGTGTAATCCCAGGGCACACCGCTGTGAAGGAGTCGATGGAGTCAGGCACGTCAGCAACAGTTCCGCCCGGGAAGTTCAGGGCGTGAATAAACTGAGAGTCCTTAGACAGTGACTGTGTGATAGGAAGGCTTGCAGCATAAAAACATTAGAGACTTCTGTTATGTTTTCATGTTTAGCAAAGGGATGCTACACATGAATTGTTTAAACAATCTATCTCATGCCGGAATGGCAAGTAAATGCTTCTCACAGGGTTGGAGCCAGAACCTGTGCCATTCCTAGGAGTTGGAACAGTTCACAGCCTTTTAAAATCCATCATTATGTAACTTTCTGTACCTTCCATCTTTTCTTATTGTAGTTTGTACATTTTCCTCCTTGGGAATGGGGAAGGGGAAGTAATTTAAGACACTTCTTGGTCTGTTGCAAAAGGATCAGAGGCATCACAATCTGAACCCATCCTTTATTCTTGTCCATTCAGATATGCAGTGGGCTGTGATAGATTGGAATATCCAGTCCAAGCAGCTATGGTCCTGGTTGAGGAGAGGGCAATATCCAGGCAAGGGGCCTAATGCTTACATCTCTGCAGTATTACTATGAGGCTGTTACTCATAATCCTCACTAAAAGTGAGCTGACAGCTTTGGCAGGCCTAGGCTCAGGCTTCAGAACCAACCATTCCTGACTCCCTATCCAGGGGTTTTGCTTATCCTTTCCTAAGGGTCACAGTTCAGATCTCTGTCTTTAGCTTATGGCAGAGAGAACTTGCCTTTCTGCTCCTTGACTTGGTCATGCGCCTGAGAATCAGGCAGATCTTCCCAGCCTGTGTCTCTGATGCCATCAGTTCCATGGGAAAGTAATTAAACCAGGCTTAATATGGCAGGGCCACGTTTGGACTGTTAAAAGTCTTTAACTCACTACGATAAATTCTAAAGTCTCCAAGAAAGGGGGAGGATTTAAAACTGTGTTGCTCTTAGATGCAGCTTCTTTCTGGAGCAGTATTAGAGTGCTAAGTGTTCTGTACAGTAAGAACCACTGTTCTTACTGACTTAAAATGCATGACAGTAAGTTGTGGCATATCTAGGCCTTTTCCAGGTAACTAGAAAATTATATATGAACTGTGCAACTAGTATTTCTCAAAGTTTTTTTTTTAATATCTTATGCTATTTCTAGAATGTGTTACATGGTTGGTGGGCTGACAGTCTGAGATACTTCTCTCTTTTTCTGTCTTTCCTCATGTTTCTGCCTCTCTCCTCCAAGCAGGATTAGCCTTCATGAACCCACCGTCTCAAAGCAAGGTGATAAAGTAGGAAATACAAGTAGATTATGCATTTCTCTGGGATGGGTTCCAAAGGCCCATGTCCTTGGAGAAAATGAGAGGATTTTGAATTCCTTAAAAAAGAGTATCTTGGGTACAGACACACGAATGAGAAGGGCAATTCTATAAACCAGAAGCAGACGATAAAGGAAAATACTAAGGGAGGGAGGAAGGAAGGAGTGAGTGCACAGAGCTAGAGACCGAGGCAGATGAACGTGGCGAGGCTTGGAAGAAGACAACTGGGTGGCAGATGAAGGACAGGAACTGAGTGTGGCAGTGCAGAAAGATCTTCATCTTCCAAGGCTAGGTGAGATGCAGTAGCAAGCTTGGCTAGAGCTGACCTCACCTGTAACCTGTGTATGGGTGACTGATCAAGGATCCAGGGAGCAGCATATTCCTTGGGCCAGGATTTGGCATCCTCAAGAGCCTACCAGGGAACTGTGGAGTGGGCTAAAGGCTGCTGTAAAGGCTTGGATTTGAATTCCTAATCAACTGGAAGGAGAATACTATTATAAAAGGTGAGGAGAGTTTAAATTCTCTGAACCCTTGCCTTTCCTAGGGCTGGGACTCCCTACAACCAGGTCCCAAGGTGAGTATCTGTCTCCACACCAAAATTTCCAGCTTTTGAGATGTCCCCATTTTTTTTTTTTTGGTTTTTTCAAGACCAAGGCTTTTTCTGTAGCTTTGGTGCCTGTCCTGAAACTAGCTCTTGTAGACCAGGCTGGCCTCGAACTCACAGAGATCCGCCTGCCTCTGCCTCCCGAGTGCTGGGATTAAAGGCGTGCGCCACCACTGCCCAGCTCGAGATGTCCCCATTGTTATGCCTGCCTTTTATAAAATTTTCCTATCATCAGCCCAGCTTTCACTTCTTGATATTTATCATAGTTAGCATACAGCGTTCTCTACAAACCTGGTCCTCTAGTGACTGGGAAAGCAGTTAATGAAGCTCCACAGACTTCGGTATGCAGGGAAAGAATACTGGTTCTTTGAACCGGCTTGTTATCCTCGTCTGCAAAACGAGCGAGCTGCAGCAGAACATCTCTGAGCTTGACCGAGTGTGGGCATGCCATGATCACCCTGAACAGCACAGGCAGGCTTTCAGGCACCATTTTTGGAACACTTATTTTTCCCGTTCTCTTAATCAAGGCCATATTCTCATGAGACGAAGTGGCTCAGTTTGCGCCTTCTTGAAAAGTGACATTATCTAACTTATCTGTTACTCGACTTATAACCCAACCATTCGTTTACATATTATTGAGCGCTTACCATATCACTGGGTTGCAAAAACTAATACATGATTACTCTCTAAAAAAAGTTTAAGGGTGAATGCATTGATTCTCAATCTTTCCTGCGGCCGGGAAACCCTAGTGGACACTGATAAAATCCTATTATATTAGAAGTCAATATTTATTGAGCACTTACAGCCTGCCAGGCTCTGTGCTTGCTTCAGATGTACTTTTTATCCCTGGTCTCTTAGATGTGCTTTTCTCCCATTTACACATGAAGGGATGGAAACTGAAGCTCAAGTCGCTGTAGTTAATGAACTTCTAGAAGCAGGATAGGCTCCGGAGCAGCTCACGACCCAGAGCCTACATTCTCTATCCTGGAACAATACCGGGTGCTTCTGAAGCCCGCAGCTGAAAGCCACACTATACAGTGGCAGGTTCTGAGATGCAGTGTCACGTGCTCACCATTTGCTACAGTCATTGTCTCATTTAATACTAACGACAGCTCATCAATGGGCTAGTTTCACAATCTACAGATAGAAGCGAAATTCTTGACTTAAAAGGCTTAAGTAACTTGCCCCAGGGTACCCCTCTGATATCAAAGGGAGGTGAGGTGCAAAGTGCATGATTGGACACGCCTTCAGGTCCCCAGACTCCTTGTCCGATAACCAGGGGGACAAGACTCAAAAGAACTGTATTTATTAGCAGCAAGGGCAGTTTAAAGTCTAAGGAGAAGAGCAGGAATTGGTCTGTGGACTGGGGGAAAGCTCACCTGCGAGCTGAGGTTTGACAAGGGAGGAGGGACATAACCCTAGAGAGAAAGGCATCATGGGTAGAGACAGTGAAACAGAAAGTCAGGAGCAAGACAAGAATGTCAGGCCAAGAAGGTGAGAATTGGAACATTCAAGTCCCCGGAATTGAGCAAAGGAGTTTGAATGTCCTTTGGAGTCAGCTTCAGGGTGACTCACTGGGTTTCAGAAATGGGGTGTCTTGCTGGGGTGCTCTGGTAGAGGGATACTCTGTCAAGGAGTTCAGGGATGATCAGAGGTGTTTGGTGGAGGCAGGTGGCAGGTCCTGCAGGGCGTGTGTTGGAGGAGTGGAGAGACAAGAAAGAAGACCTATGCAATTGTAACCAAGGCTCAATGTGATGGGAGGCCAAGTTAGGTGGACAGTAATTTGAGAGATGCTAAAGAGAGAAAGAGCGAAAGAAAGATCTGGCTGCAGTCTAGGCAACCCCCAAGCAAAGTCTGAGAAGTGGGGCCAGGTGTCAGCTGTCTGGGGACCCCTAGGAGGTGGAGGAAGCATGCCTGAAGGGAAAATGAGATGGCAAATGGCTTGGAGCTGAATTGCATGGCGAATTTTTAGCTGGAAATGTTCCATCGTCCCCTCTCTTCACGATGCACAGGGAGCTGAAATGACACAGGGGGTTTACACTCCCGGGAGACGCGGACAAAGTGCTGAGTTGGATTCCTACCTCAGAATCAAGCATCTTTCTGAAATGAGATCATTGAGCTGGGTGTGGAGGCGCATGCCTTTAATCCCAGCACTCGGGAGGCAGAGGCAGGTGGATCTCTGTGAGTTCGAGACCAGCCTGGTCCACAGAGTGAATTCCAGAACAACCAAAGATACACAGAGAAACCTTGAATCCAAAAACAAAACAAAACAAAACAAAAAAGGAAATGAGATCATTATATCATTGTAGATGTACTTAGTTCAGACACAGTCATTCTGGATTAGGGTGACCTCTAGCCTGTTAGGACAGGTGTCCTTATGAGAAGAACCATTCTCTCTCAGACACATGCACAGGAATACCGTGTAGAGATGAAGATGAGGTCTTGTTGAAACAGTAATGACAAAGATTTCCGGAAGTGATGAGAGAGAGAGAGAGAGAAAGAGAGAACAGAGCCCTTCTGAACCTCAGAAGGAGCCAACACTGAAGACATCTCAGAACTGTAACACAGGGGATTTTTCTTGTTCAAGCTTCCACACTAATGGAACTCTGGTCTGGTAGCACCAAGTCATGGGGAAATTCAAGAGAGAAGGCTGGAGGTGGAGGAGGCCTTCGGGGGGGGGGCATGACACCTGCTGTAAGGCACACGGAGCTCAATGTGGCAATGGTAAAACCCAGGTAGAGCATTATTCCCCAAGAGCTGTGTAGAACCAGAAATATGACCCAAGGATATATACCTGCCGAGAGAGTGAAGCTGGGAGAAGATGCTGAGGTCTGAGAGGAAGAGTGCTTAGGACCTCCCACCTAGAACTGTTGCAAGCCATTGGTCATTCAGGTAGCTGTAGTGAGGATGAAGGCAGGAGCCCAGGGCAGATGGCCACCTGGTCAGGAAGGAGGCAAGCAGGAGGCAGCCTGCTGTATCCAATACGGCGAAAAGGAAATACACACACGGAGTCATCCGTGTATACAAGGCAAATGCGAACACGGAGTCATCCGTGTATACAAGGCAAATGCGAACGTTGAGTTGTCCTGCTGTGAGTGACATCTGTTCTCACTGCCTCCTTCGGTCGTGAAATTGTCCCCTGATCTAGTAGCGCCCACCCGGCTGTCCTTGAGTTTCAGGAAATGGGCTGTGCCACGTGATGGCAGCGTTGGGTTTGCAGATTCCCCCTTTCCTTTCCTTTATGGTCCAGGGGAGAGGTGGTTTATTAAGGGATTCAAGGAAGAATGGATGAAAGGAGGCCCTTTTCAGAGTGGACTGAGTGTGAGGGGTAGTCGAGGCTTGTCAGCCGCTTCTGGTGATCGTGTGGGCACTTCTGATATGAATGAGCATGCATGGCTAGATCACCCCAGTGACAGGGCAGCACCTCCCATTCCTTGAGACCTTTGTCTCACTAAGCGTGCTCACCCGGATGTACCTCATATGATCCTTGTAAGCCATTGATGTGAATTCTGGCACGAATTTACACAATCCATCATGACTGTCGGTAAGAATTCATTTATTGACTCTGTAATAATTGTCATACATCCGCTTTTCAGACCCACTGGGGATTACATTCTCATGCAGTAAGGAAATATGACTTTCAGTGAATTAAGAGATCTTTATGTAGTTTATAAAATGATCAAAAACGCTGGGCTGGGCACGTTATCTAAAGATTCAAGCAGATATCAGGCAGGGCCTCTTAGAGAGCTTTGACTGACGAGACAAATGCACAAATGAGGAGTGATGATCCAGTAAGAGGCTTTTACCAGGGCAAATGTGGGAAGCAGAGCTGCTTTGAAAGGCTTTGCTGATTGCTTTGGAATGTTCCCTGAAGAGTTTATTGAGCAGGTGGGGTAGAAAGGAACTCATCCTGCTGGAGGGAGAGGCTCCCAGCAGAGGGTGCTCTGCTCACCTCTCCACACGGTTTGCTTGTTGGAAAGAGCCAAGGATTGCTGCTAGCAGGCCCCCGTGCCTGAGAATAAGAGGGGAGTTTCCTTGTTAAGCTTTGGAGGCTCCCTACCCACCCTGGTTCAGACTTTCGATAATACCTGGGGGAGTGGCAGGGTAAAGTATTAGGAACAAAAGGTTTCCGTACCAATGCCTAGAACTATCTTAAAATATAGCTTCACTTGAAAGGAATAAGGGAGGGCAGGAAGGAGGGAAGGAAAGAACGGAGGAAGGAAAGAAGGAACGAAGAAAGGAAAGAGCAGAAATTCCTCCAACTTTTGTGCATTGGGTGATCGCGCTACTCAGAGTAGCCCATGAAGCAGCAGGATCAGAAATAATGGGAAATGTGGAAATGTAGGCTGCAAGCCTCTGGGGATTTGCTCTGTCCGAGGACACTCCAGTAGCATAGTTTTACTTAAACACAGCAAGGTTGTTCATTTAACCCATTACGGGCCTAGTCATCCCCACATAGGCCTGCCCATCAGTGTTTGTTAGGTCTGCACGGGAATGTGTGATGGGTGCAGAGGCCATCCTGGGACTTCCACCCCTCACCACCTTCCCTCTGGCAGCAGGAGCATTGTTCTTTGTCTCAAGTTAGCTTGGGAGAAATTATCCTCAATTCTCTTGAGCCAGTAGGGTGTTGGGGACATGAAGGAAAACCATGAGTGTTGCAGTTGGATATGGCTTCAAATCTAACTTACCTCTCAGAGTCTATATCCATTATAGAATAAGGCCATAAAAAGTGGGATTTTATCTATCCTGTAGGTTTTTTTTTTAAAGCTTCTCTATTATTGTATACTTTCTAGAATCTAAACACATGTAGACAATTACTGGCAGGCACATTGAGGTTTTTCGTTTATTTATTTGTTTTTTTTTTTCCAAAAGTCAAGAGCCTCACTAATTCCTACCACCTCTTCTACAAGTAGCACGAGGCTCAGCTGAGTCGGTCATTCTTCTTCTTCAAGACCTGGCTTTCTCATGTGCATCATAAGACTCAGCTGATCCTTAAGATCCTGCCCAGGATGGGACTAGAGAATGCTTCTTATTCATGCCACACACACATGCAGGGATAGGTTCCTCACTCTGTCTGTTTCTGCTCCCTCCTTCTTGGGCTACTACTAAACGCACAAGCCAACTGTATCTGCAACTAAAGCCAGTCAGCTTAGCGTAATTCCCTTGGGGTACCAGTTCTTGCCTTACAAGTTGGCATTCTAGGTGAACTCCACACGGTGAGAAGTATTAGCCCAGCCCAGATGACTGATATGAAGAGGTGGCTCCATTGAGCATCCTTGGCTGCTAACACAGAGAGCGTGGCTGGGCTGCACCCTGTTCCCGAGACATTATAATCCCACTTAGAGACAACATAGAGATCTCAAGACTTAAAAGATGCCCAGCAATGAGTCATTCTTCTTACCATGAATGTAATGAAACCTTGGAATCACGGCCTCATTCTTGGAGGGGAATGTCACAGTAACGTACACATTATCAACTTAATTTTTAAAAAGCAGTTGTGAAATTCAGCTCAACTTGGTGCTGCTGGTTAAGCAATTTTGGCTTTGGCTGGGGGTTCTTGAGGTGAGCGGGTGTTTGCTTTGTGGCTGGGGCTGCTGAGAGGCGCACAGCCAAGATGGTTAATCTATGTTTTCTCCTTTTTGCTGACATGAGGGTTTTACCTGAGTCACTATGGTCACCCCCAGTACCTCCCCTAACAACCCCCCCCCACTCCGTCCTTCCTGAGGAACAAAGGCAAAACAAAAGCAAAGCCCAAGGAGAACACAGCCCACTGCTTGTTTCTTGGAGGTCCAGTGGTGAGGAAGGAAAGAAGGCTTGCTAGTTCATTTCCTAGGTGTGCTTGCTGCTTCTGGGAGTTATCTCTCACCTCTCTGCTTCTTTTCGTTGCTATCCCACATGATTCACAACTTTGCCTGTGCCACCTGTGAGTTCTCATTCTCAGAGACACTTGGTGGCACTGCTGTGTCCACCATCTTTGGTGGGAAGTAGAGCTCTTCTCTAGGCAGCAGCTGCTCCAGAGCTAGACAGACCACTCTTGCCACTCTTCCTCAAAGAAAAATTTGATTTAAGTTAGTAGTTGTTCTGAATCTTGAAGAAACAAATGATCAATATGCCCATAAATATTTATAAATATATAAACATTTAATATATAAATGTATAAATATTTATCCAAGCGCTTAGCTTCATCAGCTCTACCAGAGGCATGGAAGAGCAAGGATCTCGGCAAGACTGCAATGTTAGGAGGAGAAGTTCCTGGGCTTCAGGTTCCAGAAAGAGCCTGGCGCAGTTCTAAGAGGAACAGCTGGGTGGGGATTGTAGCCTAAGAGGCTTGCTGCAGAATGCAGATTTCACCCAAGTTTTGACTTAGAAAACGAGACGAGTTTGCCATCTCTCTCTTTAACACATTCCCTTGCTATAGTGTACGATTAACATGTCAATTAGCCTCATGAAATAAAGCTGATGCTCCCCTGGAAAACACTCCATCTCTCCAACAGTCAGTGTGGACTGTAGTAGTCTGTTGGCCCAGTGGGAGGGTAGGAGGCCGGGAACTGAGAGAATCTTGAATCCACAATGTCTAATTCCCTGCTTCCCAGACATGTGCTTGTACTTGCAGACACACGTGACCCATATTTTCTCTCAAAAAGAGTCCCATTAGATTTCAAAGAAATATTTGTGCTCTGCCTTCAACAAGTTCCTACTGCATAGGAGCAAAATTACAGTGTGTCCAACAACTAGTACCTGACTCATTTACACAAGGAGTCCCGGATGACCAGTTGGGACATTTGGAGCTGTTTCTGAGTGGGTGGTAGAGTACCGGTGTCAAAGGGGGTTCAGAGAAAAGAAAGATCAATGCCAAGGGGTGAAGGAAAGCAGGTACTGTAGTTGAGCTTGTGGGAAGCTTCCTGTTGATGCCAGACCAAGTGCATTTGTGGTGGCAATCAGCAAAGATTCCTCGGGTGTAAGGGTGTAAAGACAGGAGCTTCTTAGCCTTTTTGAGAAGTCTAGGCCCAAAGGAGCAAAGGCCTGCATCTCAGACAGGGATGCTGTGGGTAACAAGTTCCAATTCTCCCTCATGGTTCGCTCTGCAGCAGAGGAAGGCTTTGTAGACACTATGGCTTTCATGTCCCACTACCTCATCTTCATGTCACAAGAGCTCCTTCTTGCACTGTTGCTTCTCTGTCTCCTCTCTTGGCCAACACCTCCTCAGGATTCAGTCCTGCTCATTTGGTCTTCATTTACTCTATGAGTCAGTTCTCTGAGGCACCTGTGGTGCTTGGCATCACTCATTCCCTCTTGAAGAAGTAAGGGAGCCATCATTTTTGCTCCCAAGTACAAGAGATTGATGCTAGGACTCTTCTTTCTCTCTTAAACCATCATCTACTCCAGGAATGAAGTAAGAGCTGGGTTGTGGGGATTATTATAATCCAAGAATAGACATGGAGAGAAAAAGACTGGCCTGGCCTGGAACAACATAAAATGCCTGGAGTAATTACTGAGATTGTTCACATCTGGTCTGTAGGTAGAACTGTGTCTACGGAGAGTAACAGAGCAGGTGGCAGATGTTGGTAGGGTCTTGTTCCACAACTTCTCTCTCCCCACAAGAATCTCCCTATGGGGCAGCTGCACTTTAACAGACACAAAAATCTCATGGGAAGAAAAGGATGGACTCTTGTTTCCTATGTTCAGCCTGGCCGTGAGTGGGAGGAAAAGGGTCCACTAGCTTCTTCCAACCCTTCCTAGACTCCTTGGCCATGCTTCCTTGGCCAGCACTGCTATGGTATAATTATTCTCCTTTTTGCATGCCCTCTGGGTAACTATACACTCCCTGAGGGTGCCCTGCTTTCAGGGCCCAAGTAATGGAAACAGAATGAATCCAAGTTGGGTGGAAGCAGGAAAGGCATTCCCCCAGGACACAGAAGACTAGGTGCGCACACACCCCATCCTTGTCCACTGCCTGTAGCCAGTGAGTGAAGCTTTGTCCAGTGCTGTGTTGTGAGCCTTGAAGCGACATAAAAGCCCATGTTAAGTGTGTCTGGAGACTCAACAATATACTCTTTGATCAAATCTAGATTACTGTGCTCTCCTGCAAACTCAGAGAACTGGGGTACTTAAAAGACGGCGTTCAGGGTTCCTCCCAAGCTCCTGCTTGCATCAAGCTGCAAGACCGTGGGCTGTAGTTTTGCACCGTGTGTTAGTTTCCTCGACTCTGTGCTGTGGTTGTGTAGGGCGGGGGCAATATGCTTTCTCTATTACCCATAATGCTGAATGCTTTGTCTTGTACATAGAAAGGATCATAAATGCCTGTGAGTTGGATGGGCAAATAGATAGAGAATGTTATTGAAGAACTGTTTCACAGCTGGGTGTAGTGTCAAACCCCTTTAATCCCAGCACTTATCTCTGTGAACTCCGGACCAGCCTGGTCTATGCAGAGAGTTACAGGACAGCCAGAACTGCTACACAGAGCTACATAGTGAGACCTTGTCTCAAAAAAAAAATAAAAAATAAAAAAGAAGAAATAAAGAAAGAACCATTAGACTTTTATGGGGAAAAATTATAAAAAAAAAATAATGCAAAGAGGTCATAGGTGTTGCACTATGACACTAAGGAATTTCTTGAGAGAAGGAAAATAGTCCCCATGACTTCAGATCTTGTCAGTGTGGAAAGCATCGAGTCTGTGATGACATTGCCAATGAGGACACCACCGTCGGTTAGTGTCCTAAGTGTTCCCAGCGATAACCCCAGGCCCTGTTCTGAAAAGGTACTAAGGACTAGAGGGAGGGAGAACGGAGGGAGGAAGGAGCCCTCAACCACTCCCTAGTGCAGATTACCTAGGTAGTTAGGGGCTACAATTCCTGCCACATTCTCAGGGGTCTAGTTAGCCCCTTGGCCTGACTTGCTACTTGTTCAGGCTTTAAAGAAAGGCACCCACGGTGACAGAAACAAGGAATGGGGAAGGTCTGGGATATGGAGAACGAGGTGGGGGGGTGTAAAAATGCAGTGGGCCCCTAACAAAACCTTCCTGGGAAGGAATGTGAGCGGAACGCGAAGTGGGAGCAAGCAGGAACTCAGTCAGCCGAGGTGGAATTGAGGAGACGCTCAAGGGGGCAATGAGGTGGGAAGCAGGGGGCATTAGCAAGGAGCAGAGGATAGACAGGAAGATTACATGGGACAAGGCTGAGAGGACCGGAAGGAAGGGCTGCTTCCAGCTTCCAGAGGTAGGAGCCATTAAAATGTATAATGGACCCTTGTTCACAATAATGATGGAGTGGATCTCACCAGCTCTGAGAAAAGGGGGGACACCAAGCTAAAGGCAAACTCTACCAAGAATTTCCATGCCATGACCTCACAGCCAAAAACCATAGATAACGCAAAGCAAAGGACACCTAAAAATAGCACTTAGAAGTTTTATCCCACAAATAAGTTTTCCCTATTTCTTTTGGAGAAATCCTTCACGTTTAATAAAAATTGGGAATAGTGAATGCCATCTTTAAGCCTCAAAAGGAAGTTACAATTTTAGTTTCTCGCTCTGTCACGTTTTAGTGGTATAGCTCGGCGCAAATTGCTTAATATCTCTAAACTCCAGATTCCTTATCTGTAATGCAGGCACCATTAGGATGCCCTTCTTGTGATTGGGGACGGCTGCTGAGCTGCTGCAAGAGGCTGGGAACGTGGTGGCTGTTGAGAGCAGCAAGCTTACCCCATGCTGCTCTCCTTTCCCACAGCTTCACTGTTGGGGTGGGGTGGGGCCTGATAAACTAATTTTTATGAGACAGCAGAAGGGAAAATGCAAAATGATGTAGCTTCCAATTGACTCTGTCGCTGATTGTTGGCTAACTCTGGGCCAAGCGATAGTCTTTAGTGAATGGGAGTACGAAATTTATCAAGATTAATGACTGTCACAGCTGGTAGCCAGATGTTTACATGATTCCCCCTGTTTCATTGCAAATATATCAGTGGAAAGGGTTGAAAGATAGAATTAAGCAAATAAGTGCATTATTTTGAGAATAAATAAATGTTGTTTTGGAGGGTAGGAGATTAAGAGCCTAATGTATCTTGATTAGACTAATATTAAAAATTAACATTCATAAGCCAGTAATGTAAATGAGGTATTTTTCAGCCGGAGTGACTTGTGGAGGGACGGATATGGGCGTGCGTGCTTACGGCGAGACAGCCAGCAGTCAGGTAGCCCTAGCTGTGCAGAGCAGAGAGAGTTAAATGTGACTTCTCTGGCCTCAGGTATGAAAGGGCAAAACATCGCACTTAATCGAGGAAGGATAAAATGATTTTCCTTTGCACGTATATTTATGTTCTATTTTGGCATCATAATTATTTTTGCAGCTGTCAGAATTGTACAAAACCTAATAGGGAAATAGATTGGAATCTAGAATAGCTCAGTACGTTGCAGAGGCGTCCCGTAAATAAAAACTCGGTGACTGACTGACCTTATTCATGTCACTGCTCCTAAGCTCCAGCTCTTGAGTGAATGGGGAAAAGGTTAATTGGTTGGAATAAACTCATGGGAGGTTTTTTTTTTTGACGCAGCCTGAATGTGAGTGATTACAGCAACACAAATGGATGGAGGGTAGGGCTGTGAGGAGACAGGTTTTGCATATATGATCATCTTGACCCCGTGAGGAAGATGGGAAAGGCTCTGCCCACTCTGGTCTTGAATAGTCAAGGGGCAGAGTCAGAAGTGACCACACTGTGCAGGGAGAGAGTGCAGATGGCATGGAGCAGAGTTCAGAAGCTCCAGTAATATTTTCCAAACTTAGAAAGTCAAAGCACAAAGCTCCACAGTAGCGCCTCACTTCCTCCTGCAGTAATATGAAGCAAGGAATTATCCACAGGACATCTACAAACAGCATTTAAAACTCATAACCCACAAACGCCCATGTAAAAAGTCTATTCATAGAATTTTTTTGGTCCTGTGCATGCCCTCAATGAGCTGCTAACCCAAAACTGCATAGGAAAATTTAAACACAGGAACTGTGGTGGGCAGAGACCCTGACCTCACCAAAGACATTGAAGCCCAAATCCTTGAGGCTCTGCACATATTTATGCTCCCTATCAAGGGAGGACTAAGAAGCAGAATGGAGGTCACTAATCAGTCGACCTTAAAATAGGAAGATTTCCTTACATTTTTCTAGGTGGGTTCAATCCAATCACAATGCTATTTAAATGATGGACGAGGAGAAGGCAATGTCATAATGAAACGATGTGGCGTTCTGAGGCAGGGTCTTGCACTGGGGAGTCACACTGCTGACTGAGCCATACTCCAAGCCCCAGTATTAATGTCTGAAAGAAAAGTTCATTGGCAACTTCCATTTGACTTTCTTAAGAACCACACATTCTGCGCTGTTGAGATGGCTCAGTGAAGAAAGGTGCTGGCCACCACGCCGGAGACGACCCGAGTTCCATCCCCAGGCCCCAAGTGCTGGAAGAAGAGAACTAACTCCTATAAGCTGTCCTTTGACTTCCACAACTTGCAACCCCTCCACTGACAGGATACTATTCCACTTCCAAAGGTTTTTCTCTGGAACATTCTAGCAAGCTTTGAAAGAAGCTAGGGTCACTTTCCGGCTACTCCCTCCAGTAAGCTTGGCGAGGAGGCAGCTGTGTCAGAATGGGGAAGTGACTTTTACTGATGGAATCCCCTTGCATCTAACTTTGTTCCTCCACAGCTCTCTCCAAACCTGAGCGCCAGAGATTTCAAGCCTAGAGGTACAAGTAGGACATGACCTCCTGTTCCCGTTTGTGCCCTGCCGAGCCCTCCTGCTTGGCTTGCCCACAGGACCACCCACAGGTAGATAACAAGCCCTTGGGAAATTCCCAGTGTCCATCATGGCGGTGAAGTACTGCCAACACTGGTTACTCGCTGAATGCCATATTTCTGTGCCCTTCCAATACACTGGCAGAGCGATTCTTGTGATCACTGCCAACCTGTAGAAAATTACAGGATGGATTTTTTTTTTGTGTGTGTGAGTGAAAGACTGAATTTACATAGCTTTGTCTTCTGTTGTTTATTGGGACTGGGGGAATATGCTGCCTTTTACACACAATTTGTGTGGCTTTATTGGAGGTTATTGGGTTAGATTCACCCTGCTCACTCACTGGCCTGGAATTGTTTTGGCGTGTGCTGTGTGCTGAGGCTTAGTATTGAACATCTTCTTTTTTAGATTTGCATTGCTGTTTCTGCCTGAAATTATTTTACACAATGCCCACTTCCAACCCAATACACACAGAAGCCTGGGATTTGATATATTTTAGATCTATTTTTCCATTGGTAAGTTCAGGACCCAGTAATGACATCATGAACTCAGGGCTGGGATGAATCCTCTTCACGTTGGTGTCTCATTATCACACAGTGTTTGTATTTAGTTAAAGAAACAAATAGCTAAAGGAAGATACGGAGCCATGAGGCCACGTCTGTGCTTCGCGAGACTGGCTCCCTTTGTGCCTTTCGCCAGGTGGGTATTGTGAGTGCCTCTTTCCAGTGTGGTCTTCAGCAGCATTCTCTCCTCTGCCCTCCAAATGTGCAGCACCAGCACCTTCTCTAAGTCTCAACATTAAAAAAAAAAGAGTTCAGTTATTACCAAAAGTTCCCAAATGGCAAAAGCTCCGCAGCTGAGAACCAATGCATTACAGCAATGGTTCTCAGTCTTCCTAATGTTGCCACCCTCGAATACAGTCCCTCATGTTGTGGGGACCCCAACCATAAAATTACCTTATTTCTACTTCATACCTGTGATTTTGCTACTGTTAAGGAATCGTAATGCAGTATCTGATATGCAGGGTATCTGGTATAGGAACCCAATGGGGTCACGACCCACAGGTTGAGAACTTCGTTAGAGGGCTCCTAAATGCCCAGCTTCAATCAACTTCTTAAGGCAACTTTGGGAATGATGAGCAGGCTCAGCTGTCACTCAACTGTGTGGCTCGCCTGTGGTCAAGTTGTTGACAGGCGTTACAAGGCTCGGATGTGTGGTTTTAGCTACAGGCAAAAGCGTATGTGCTCAGTAGATGGCTGGGCTGGGGAGCTGGGGAGCTGGGTTTGCACACTCTGCTTGGCTCTGCTCTCCAGCAACCGGGAAGGTGGCTGCTTTTACTTTCCAGCTGAGAGTGACCACAGCTCAGGCTAACAGTGTGACCCCAGCGTATTTGAATGTGCTAAGTAGAAATGGTCGCAACCATATTTTTTCTAAAATTATTCTTGATTAAGAAGAGAAGGTTCTTGAAGTTGGGAAAAGAGGAAGTATTTTATTGACTCTTTCTTTAACAGATATGGATCTGTCCTGACACTGACTGCTTCATGCCCTGTCCTGATGGCATCCGAAATAGAACCTGAGTCCAAGTTCATTACTATTTGCCCCCAAATAGCACTTCAAATTATCTCATATTCTGTTACCTAGCCTTGAGACAAGAGATGCCTAATTCTGTCACTCTCCTTCAGTCCTTCCAATATACAACCACCAAATAATCTCTCAGTGCACAGTTAGCACAGTGTCTTTCCTAAACCAAAAGCTGGGTTAAACTCCATTAAAAATGAAAAATAGTTCTCAGTAACTCCAGAGTTCAAAATTTATATCTCAAAAATTAGGGTCTGTAGTCTATCCATTTAACCTGTGTTTTTCTCCTTCCTTCCTTCCTTCTTTCCTTCCTTCCTTCCGTCTGTCCGTCCGTCCTTCCTTCCTTCTTTCTTTCCTTCCTTTTCTTCTTTCTTTCTTTCTTTCTTTCTTTCTTTCTTTCTTTCTTTCTTTCTTTCTTTCTTTCTTTCTTTCTTTCTCTCCTTTCCTCTCCCTTTCTTATCTTCCTGATTTTCTCCTCTCCTCTCACTGTTCCAGTATCTTTTAATCAAAGTGTAACCCAAGGTTCACCTGCATTATAATCTAGAAAGAAACTGGTTATAATGCAGGTTTTCTTCCTAATCTGAGAATGTCTGTGGTTAAGATCTGATTATCTCTACAAATTAGCGAACCTTACTGCCCACCTAGGTGTGTTCAGCCTTTTGACACTGCAACAGAACATTGCCCCCTTAAAGTTCCTGCTTGAGACCTGAAGAGCTCAGTTACATAGTATTTTACCTAAGCTGGAGATTTTGGGTGAGGCACATGCACGGCTGTCCGATGGTGTACGTAGCCTGTGGGTGGCAGGTTGAATTCACCTGTAAACTCCAAGTGTTTTCCCTGGGTGCTTTTCACTTAAGGCAGCCAGAGAGAGCTAGCTTAGTGGGAGAGATGAGAAGAGGCCAGTGGCTACAGCTCACGTGCCAGAAAATGTGGCAGGCACTTTTTCACTGAGTTTCTCATGAAATATTTGTAACCCTGCCATGCACTTTATAGAGATGTAAACAGAGGCTTGGCAAGGCTCGTGTACTTGTCTGGTGACTTGTACTCTGTATGCAGGTTAAAATCTCACTGCAAATCCATGAAGTCAGTACTCAACTATGACCCTTGCACTTCACTGGTCTCTCGATACAGTTATAGTACATATTTTACGGAGGAAACTCTTTGGGTAGGAGATCTTGACAAAATGCCACAGTGGAATGAACATTGAACATACCATCAACCTTTGCTTGAATTCTGGTTTGGGCATGTATTGGTACCCTCTAGATTGACCTAGGGCATGGCCCTGTACCTGTGGCTAGTAAGAGACCAAGTGATGGGAAGGAGAAGGGTAAAGATTAGACCTGTAAAGGACAGGGAGCCACTTTGTGGCAAGAAAGATGCCTGGAAATTTCCACCTGACTGCTGTTTACGTCCTGGAACTCCGTGCCACAGCTAACCAAGCTTGAAGGGAAGCTACATCATGTTTTTTTCATTGCTGTTACTTGTTAATTTTATGTGGTATGGAGTCCAACAAAAACTTAGGGATGAATGGATATTTGGGGGACTATTTGTCCCAACACAGTAAACATCTGTTGTCTTCTTGCGTATGCTGCATCACCTTTGCCAGGGATTCAGAACATCTGAACAAACAGCTGGAGGGGAAGGCTTTAATCTCAGCCCCGCTGCAGAGGCCACGGTTAGCTTGCTGCATCACCAAGGGTCTCCATCACCAAGGGTCTCCATCACCAAGGGTCTCCATCACCAAGGGTCTCCATCACCAAGATGCAGAGCATCTTGGCTGCAGGGAGGGGCTTCAGAGAGGAGCTGCTTGCCTCACACTTCACAGGAGGCAGGAAGGGGAGACTGGGGGCAAGATGTAGTCCTCAAAAGCATGGCTTTATATCATGCTGGGTCTCAGACCTTGATTTTCCTCTGTGCATAAGCCTTCTCCACTGGGCAGTGCTCTGGGTCCAGGGAGCCAGGGTATATGATTTGAGCCAAGCCAAACACATAAAATAGAAACAAACCCAAAGACTTGCCTTTGTCCATGGTATCTGCTAAGAAGTGCATAGACTATGAACAGGAAACTGGAGGTCCTCGGAGATTAGAGCTATCTTGGAGGGGCCAGGAGACAAGAAAAGATGGGTTGTGGTCACACCACTGAGCCCTTAGATATTTTCCTGTTTAAAGCTAGGAACTATCCTAAGTTTTATCCTGGGAAGTCTTATATACAAATGCCAATAATTTTCTTATTTTGCTCAAGCTGATCTGAATAGGATTTTATGTTTCCTATTTTTTTTAAAGAAATAGAATTCAATAAATGGTCAGTATTAAAATGCACATAATAAGATAATTTTAGCTCCTCCCACAACATACATCTTTGCACATAATAGATTCTCCAGAAGGGACGACTGAGAGAATGAAAGTAAGTAGGGAAAGAAAGGAAGGAAGAGAGGAAGGAAGGAAGGAAGGAAGGAAGGAAGGAAGGAAGGAAGGAAGGAAAGAAGAAGGGCAGGCAGACTGACTGACTCAGGCCAACCACATTAGGCTACAAGAATTTTGTTACTTTCTTTTGTTTTAAATGCCCTTTCTGGCCACATTCACATTTAGGAGCCCCAGTTATGAAAACTATTTCAGAAGACTTGAGATGTTTCTCAGAATTTATCTAAAAACCTCTAGTTACAGGATGACTGTGCCCACTCCTGAAAGAGGAGCCACACCCAAAGAGTTTGATAAGCATATTCATGACTTCCTGGTGACAGTATACAATGGGGTACACTGGAGACAGCATTTCAATGTTGCCAGTGGGCACCCTCATATAGATGACTGTGCAGTCCTGTCAGAAGTGGGCAGAGGAAATGATTCTGCAGCAGATCTTTTCAAGGGGCAGGGAGCACAGGAAAACAGTTCAAGTCCTTATTATGTAAACCCAGTTTAGTTTAGAACTGCGTGGACTTTCAATAAAAAACACACGTACCCATATGGATAAAACACAGAGAGAGAGGACAGGGGCCACACAGTCACAGCCAATTACTTTTATTAATTGCTAACCCTGGTTTTGTGGGTGTTTTTGTTTGTTTGTTTTTTGCTTTTGAGGCAGAGTATTTCTCTTAGCCCTGGCTGACTCTGATGTCAGTTTTCCTACCCCAGCCTCCCCAGTGCTAGAATTCTAGGTGTGAGCCACCACACCCAGGGGCAAGCTTCCCTAGTAACACTGAACTTCTGGAGCTTTGCCATTCAGAGTTAAACACACTGTTCTAAGCATTTAACTGATATCATTTTCACCTAATTCTCGAAGCAGCTCCTTGAAGGTTGTTCCTATTACTAGAATTTATGATAAGGAAACTTAGAATAGAGGGGCAATTGATTAGCTCATGGAAGCCAGTAATATGTGTAACAGAATACCTTTCATTTATATCACCTGAGGGGCTGCCAAACACTGGCCACACCACATATCTAACTCACTTGATGGATTCCAAGACTTTCGCAGCAACCTTATAGAGGGCCTTTGGCTTTTTTTGAAGAGAGTTCCATTAAGTACCCCTGGCAGGCTTGGGACTTCCTATATAGACCAGGCAGGTGTGTTCCGTGGAGAGTAGAGCGTGGGGTGGGCAGAGATAAGGGCGTTCACTGCACACTGTCAGCCAGGGTTTCAACTGAATCCCTCCCTGTTCTTCTGCTGACTGACTGATGACCTTAGCTAATCACTATCGTGTTCTAATAATTTGCTGGCAAATAGCTTAATGTCAGATAAACACTAGATTGCTAGCTGGAGACGTATGAAATCATTTCCCCCCTCCCTTCCAATGTCCTCTGTGAAGTGCATCATGTATCTTTTATTCGGATGTCGCTGTTTTTGCGGCTCAATATGGATGACAAAATGTTAAAATTTAAGCGGACCGTTCAGGGGCTTCAAACTGAATAACCGACAAGTGGTGGTCGGGTGTGAAATAAAGCTAAGGGACAGTGCCCATCAGACCACCTCACTGCCTTTGCCAGTCTGCAAGAAGGCTCATCAAATACAAAAGTGGACTTGGGAGGCAGGCTGGCGGCTTCTCTGTCCTTGAGCTGCAGAGATGAACTCTCTTGTTTGTTGCTGTTAAGGACATACAGAACAAACTCCCTGTCTGAGTGTCCTCAAAGCAGGAAGAAAGAGTGCTATTGTCATTCAGGGCTTGTGACTCAGGAGGAGATGGGGCACCAGCAAGTGGCAATGAAGGAATGGTACTGTTACAGAAATCATCAAGGGCACATCGCCACGGACCTGAAAATGCTATCACCTTCATTGCTTTGTGTACAATGATGTACAGAATGATTACTTAAATTCAAGTAGTATGTGCACGTGCGTGCACACACACACACACACACACACACACACGCGTGAGCGCGTGAGTGCATGCAGGTATACATGTATTAGGCTAGAAGACCCAATCCAGTAGGGATCAATCACACTTTTGGCTTACCCAACTTCTGCAAACTATGGTCATGATCAGCCTTTGTTGCACCATTTTGAACTTTACTGGCAAGGTCAAGGGTCAAATAGGAGCATGTGGCCTGAGAGAGAGTTCCCTGCCCTCTGCAGGTGGGATTTACATCTTAATCAGAGGTGTACAGGTGGTCCCACACTCAAATTACCCCTTAATCTAAATGTTTTCCCATGGGGAAAAGAATACAAAAGCAATTATCAGAGAAAGGCATTGACCTGGTTTGTACTCAAGGGAGGATGCAGTGCCCTGGTGCCTCCCTTTCTAAGACTGGCTTAGTTCTGGGGTCAACGGCTTTTGGCTTCTGTCCTCTGCTCTCTGCTTCCCCACTTTCTCTCAGCGCTTTGCTCCCCTCCTTCGTTTGTTCTTCAGCATGTCTCTTTCATCTGTCTCTTTCTCTTAGCTTCACTTTCTGTATTCCTTGTAAACTGTCCCCTGATGGTGTGTACTGTGCCCTCAGGCCACAGGGGCCATTCCCCATCCTGCTCAAGCTAATTCTATTACTTCCGGTTAACATATGTCCTATGGTGCCCCTTGAGGTCAGCATTCATTGGCTAGAACAGTGCTATTATGGCTGATAGGTGCAGGACTAGGAGAAAGCCAAAGAGGGCTTCTTTTTAGGAGTCTCATGGTTCCTAGGATCAACACATTACTGCAGCTGATGGACAGAACCCTTGCTTCCCAGCACCTCTGATTTAAAACATCTAAAGTTAATTCTATGTGGCAACAGAGGCATAGTAACTGTGAGTCAAAGGCAGTCACATCAAATCAAATAGTGCTTTGATTATTTTTTTAAAAAAATGAATGCATTTGTTTTTACTTTGTATAATTGTAAAGGGCTGATATTATAACTTGGCCCATTTTAGAAGTGGTCTCACTTCTAAAAAAGTAAAAAATAAATAAAAATACAAAACAAGTAGAAAGAATGGCAGACTGTACAGCTGAATAATTCCCTCTCCGAAGACATTCAGGTCTCACCATCAGGTTGTGGAGAGTAACCAATAGCCTTGCCAATAGCCTGGGATGTTTGGTGGTTTCCATGGGACCCCTTTGGCCAATGACCTTAACAAAATGTAAACCATTCCTGGCACTGGAGGTTTTACTTGGTAACGTAAGAGTTCTATTCTATTTAGGACATTGTCTCCCCTATTATTGGTGATTCCATTTAGATTCCTTTCAAGTGTGTCTATATTTTAGGAAATTCCGATGGCAGAAGGCTTCCCGGAGCCCTTCAGTGCTAACATCACTCCCCATAGTCCCTCCTTTGCACTTCTCTTCTGTCCCCCTCCCTGTTTAATCCTCCTGTTTTAGTTTCCCCTCTATCTCTCCATAACACTATACTCTATTTCTCCTTCCTTGGGAAGATCCTCCCTTACCTCTAGCTCCTTACTAGGTACCTAACCTCTGTGGTTATTTGGATTGTAGCACACATACTGAGGCTTAACTACTAGCATTCACCCATAAGAGAAAACACATGGTATTTATCTCTTCCAGTCTTGGTTACCTTACTCAGAATGATTCTCTTCTAGCTCCAGACTTTGGGACACTCAGTTTTAAACGCGATATCCTCATCAAACCCCTCCCCTCACGACTCAGTGATCTATCGGGGAGAGAAGGCAGAAAGATTGTAAGTGCCTGAGGTGATGGGAAACCCCAAGGAAACAGTATCTTCCAGACACAGTACGTATGATGTACGTATGAACTCACAGAGGCTACAGCAGTGTGCATATGTGTGCAGGTTCAAATAGGATGGGGTCCCAGCTCTGAGACAGGGAAGTAAGTGTGGGCTTTCACCCCTAACCAAGAAGCTATCTGCAATTGATACCCACTGGCAAAGGAGAATTAGTCTTCCTCAGTGGAGTTTAATTGGGTATATTAACCGCACTTGCCCCATGCCCAGGAACACTTGACCTCGTGAGACAAATTCAAGGTATTTTTGTAGACTTCTTTTTGTCTCCTCTTGCTTTGTTAGGACATTCTTTGTCTTGTATATTGCATCTGGCAGCTGAGAGAACTTTTAAAAGGGATAGCCTAGTCCACACTGAGCCTTTGCCTTTCACCCTGAGCCCTCCCTAAGCCTTGTATAGAGGATTTGCTTGTATATTGTAATTCTTTGTGTGGTATGTATATATGTGTGTTTCTTGTTTCTTATTTTGTTTTGTTTGTTTTTGTTGTTTGTGTTCAAAAAGAAAGAGAGAGAGAGAAAGAGAGTAAGTTGGGTAGGTAGGGAGGTGGGATGATCTGGGAGGGACTGGGGGCAAGGAGAAACATGATCAAAACATATCTTTTTGTTGTTGTTGTTGTTTTTAAAGACACCCATATCTCTTGAATTTCTATTCAAGAATGGTATGGTTTTATCAGTAAAAGGGAGTCCCTAGGTACTTTGCCTATGAGCCAGAGAGTGGTATGTCCCTCCCTCCAGGCACTCCATAGTGAGCTACTGGGAAGCCCAAATAGCCTTTGTGAAGGCTCAGGGAGGGCTCAGGGTGAAAGGCAAAGCCCCAATAGTATGGGCTAGGCTACTCCTTTTAGTTCTCTCGGCTACCAGATGCAATTCCATTTCATCTTAAAAATAATATTTTGATCCCCGACTGTTCCTGGCTAAATGTTACCTTTGACAAGCTTTGCACAAATCACCCTTCACAGCCACACTCCCTTTGTGGCTGATTCCGCTTTCAGCAGTGTCGGAGGGAAGGAGGGCTCTCAGAAGGATGTGTGTGCATTTGATATGCCTGTTCCTGCTCACTCTGAAGGTCAACTCTAGCATGGCTTCCTGGCAGGCTGACATTCCCCAGCCTCTCCAGACATCTCCCACTAGGCTCTGGAAGCTTCCTAGCCCTCCTCATCTTAGACCAAGAAGTCAGTCTAGACACTTCTCTTTAAGGCTAGCCTTGAGCCTAATGGTGCTCCTCTGTGTTGAAGAAGAGAAAGGAAAGGCAAGATTCTGGCTGCCATCTCCCTGTATGTTTGAGGATCTGTGTATGTGTGCATGTTCCCAGCCACAGAATTTTAGGAGGTTATTTTGCTGAAGGCAAAAGATAGGGTGAATTCTAAGCTCGAGAAAGAAGTGGCTCTGAACATCAAGCATCACAGCTTTTCTTGGGAACTCTATATGCTGATTCGAAGTTCACTTCATTTTTACCTTGCTTTTAGTTTTGCATGCATGAAGAACAATGACTATGACACAAACATACTTACACATGCATCCTTGTGTTTATATGCATGCATATGTTATAATATATAGCATAAAGAAAAATAAAGTGAACTCTCATGCAATATAGCATGCTGCTTTAGAAAGATGAAAACAGGGTACCAATCACTTGTATCCACAGCTCTGTATCCCTAATTGAATTTTCCTTTCTTCTCCTGTCTATTGTTTCTTTTTACTATGATATTTTTGTTAATATGCGTCATTGGCATATTTGCATATTTTAAAATATTATATAGACTGATTTCTGTGATTGAACCTCACCTTTTCTTTCAATATGATTTGAGCTTTGTCTAAGCTAATATGCATATGCAGCTAGAGTTCATTTATTTGCACTACTGTTTAGCATATGCTATGACTGCATCTCAAGTTATCGCCTATTTTATTGTTTATGGACATTATAATATGGCCTGTGCTTCTGTGTGCACACTCCCACCTTATCTCTAATGCATATAAGCCATAGTTTCTCTAGGGCACAAATTATGTCTGAGAGGGCAGGATCTCCAGGGAGATCCATCATCTATTTTACTGCCTTCGGCTAAATCACTTTCCAAAGTGGCTGCAGAGCTGTACACTGCTAAGAGTTGTCTGTGAAGCCAGTCACATGTAAAATCCATGCCAGTGTTTCCCGTTGCCACCCAAAGTGTCTGCAACGTGGAAGGGTACATCACTGAGTTGTTTATATTTCTCTGCATACTGACAGGCTTTAACATCTTTGCAAGCCTTTGTTTACCATCTGTATTTGTTTAGGATTTGGATTTTTTTGCTGTTTTTCTTCTGGGATTATTTTTGCTTTTTACTTGTCAATCGATAAAAAAATTTAAAATATATTCAGATACTTTTCTAGCATTTCCATGTGATTTTTTTTACTTTGCTTATGATGCCTTATACATTTTAATGTTTATTTTATACACTTTGTTTATCTACTTATTCATTTGAGACAGGGCTCACTAAGTTGTTTGGGTTGGCTTGGAACTCAATCAATAACCCACACGAGCCTTGGACTTATGATCCTCCTGCCTCAGTCTTCTGAGTTCTGGAATTACAGGTATACACTACCATACTAAGTGTATAATTTTAACACAGTTCAAAGACCAATATTTTCCCCTATGATTAAGTTTTTCATCATGTTAAATGAATCATTTCTTATATGAAGATCTTTAAGCTGTATGTTCTCTACTAAAAGTTTTCAACTTTCATTAGGATGCCACTGGCTGCGACATTATAACCGGTTTCATGTGAGGTGTGGGAAATCAAGGTTTTGGTTTTTTGTTTCCTTTGTCAAGTGGATGATCAAAAGTCTGTGGATCTGCTCCAGCTGAGCAGAACAAGATGCCAACAGACCAGACAGGTTAAGCAAAGGAAATATTTGGGGGTCTGTAAAATCAAAGGTGCCATTGAGCTGACTTCTAGGTATGCCTCTTGTCCTGGATTGTAGTCAGCCTCTTCTGTGGGAACTCTCTGATGCCACCTCCTCTTCTTACAGGGATTCAGGTCTCCTTCAGTAAATCATCCTCCTTTGTGACGTCATTCACTTTCGTTACCTCCTCATTGGCTCGATTTCCAAATGGAGTCACACGTGAGGATTGGGGCTGTGAATATGCATTTGGGGGAGGAGGTGAGCAAGACCGCCCATAGCAAGTGTGTCACCGAGTTACTGTTATTACACGAGCTATGCCTCCACTCTGCTGTGCGTCAGGCTTCTGCACACACGGTGTCTGCCTTAAACTCCATTCTCTGCTCTGTAGTCTAGTCAGGGGGTCTACGTGCTACACCTTTATCAAGGCCAGGTGTGTAGAGTTAAAGCCTTGCATGGAGCCATGATTTTCTAACCTCTTCACCTTATCATTCTGCCTTAGGAGTATAGGGATTTAACATTCTGTTGATCTATATAAAGTTTAGAAGCCTTTTTCTCAATTTCTACTAATAATCTTCTAAGGATGTATGTGAGAAATCATTGAATCTGTAAGTCATCTGGGGAAAATGGATATATTTATAGCATTGAAGGTTCGGATCCTTGAACGTATTTCCTCCTCCTCTCTCTCTCTCTTTCTCCCTCCCTCCTTCCATTTATTTTTCTTTGTTCTCACAGGAAAATATTCTGATATGTTTGATGTAAGTTCTTTGAACATAACCTGGTTAGCCTTAACTGTCAGCTTCACATTACATCTTAGAGCCATCCGAGCCTCAGCAAAAGAACTGCCTGGTCAGACTGGCACATCTGTGGGCACATCTGTGGTGGAGGGAAAGAAGAGAGTGTGGGAGGGTGCAGTTCTCTCTTCTTAATTGATGTAGAAGAACATAGCCCACTGTGGGCAGCATCATTCCTGAGCAAGTGCTCTTGACCTATGTAAGAAAGCTAGCCGAGTCTAAACCTCCCTAAGAGTCAGCTAGCAAGCAGCATCCTCCATAGGTCCTGATACACTTTGGCTGTAAATTGAGTTCCTTGACCAGAGGTAACTTTGTGTGGAATAGCAAGTTGGCCTGCCTTTAAGATCCTGCCTTGAATTCCTGCCCCAATGACTCCCTCAATGATGTAGAGTTAACCTGTAAGTGGAAATAAATCTGTTCTTACTCTGCTGCTCTGGTCATGGTATTTTCGTAGGAAACAATGAAACTAGAGCAATATGTATCACTGCAGCATAAGCAGTAATTTTTGGTGTATTTCTATTTGTGTGGCCGATATTATATAATATACTCTCTTAGCATTGTTCTTAGCTGTATTTGAGCACTAGTCTGTGTATCTGGACTTACGGTTGCTACATTGAGACCAAAGCAGATATCCTTTTGAACCTTTTAAACTTATCTACTTCCCTCCCCCTCAGTTACCACCGCAGAAATCTCTCACTTTCTGCTTCTTTCCAAGCTTGATAAGTTATGTATTTGTTTTAATCCAAAAATATATGCCTTTTATTTAAATTTCTGCTTCTTGGCATTACATGTTCTCCACACTTTCTTATTTAATGTAATATGCTTTGTAACTGTAGGCATAGCCCCTTTCATTCCCGATTTCTTGTGTGTTTGTCCTTGAATATTTTCTTGGCTGATTTCCCCATATTTGTTTTGTTGTCTTCTGGTTTTGTCTTTTGAACCTTTTCCTCTAAACAGTCTTTTGGATCTGTTGATTGTCTGCCTCTGTTTTCTACCTTGTCTGTGAATGCCACTGTTGTGGAAATTTTAAAACACAGCAATATTGATTGGCACAGGCCAAGTACCCTGATATGTATAACAGTATACCTTGTATGTGATCTTGTTTTCACCTCGTGATAGCTTAAAGAGAGAAACACTAGCGTTCTGACTGTTGAACAAATTAGGAAACATGAAATTCACAGGGCCACTGTGATGAGAAATGGAAATTCAAACCCAAGTCAACACTGAGTTCTTCCTCTATATTCACAAAGCAGAGCAGAAGGAGAGACAATGTGTAACTCCAGGGAATAAATTAGAGGTGGTAGGCATTAGGGTGTGTTACGAAGCCACAGAAGAGTTTTGCTGAATTTGAACTTGACTCCACATCCCGTTCCTGGCTCTCCCTCTGCAGTGCCTTTGATGCTAAGGGCGGTAGACGGAGAGAACTCAATTGCCATATGAGTCCCACGTAGCCTTTTCATTTCCAGCTATATCTGAGCCAAAAGATAATGGAACGCTTCCTGCAAATTATCAAATTGTCTTGCTATGAATTGCAATTTTTTTTAAAAAAAAATTCAATTTTTGAATTAACTCACAAACAGCTTTCCAGGCATTTTCAAAGCTGTTTCTATTTCTTACACAGCCAACAACGTCAAAAAAAAAAAAAAAAGCAGACAGGCTTTTTATTATAACCACCCCACAGATGAAAATATCAGAAGTTAAGTGACACGCTCAAGGTCGTAGACGTAGCAGGAAGTGGTATGGGTCTAGATACTCACATTGCCTACTGCTTTTTCCCCCTCATTCATACTTTTCACATCCACTGACTTTTAGGTCTCTATGTAAGGCACCAATAGGTAAGACGGTGTAATAAAAAGCTGTGTAAGTTGTAGATATGAGAGAGTTGTGAAAATAAAACATTGTGAGATTTGGATAGAGGAGTAAGGGAAATTTTCTGTGTGTGTCCTGCAAGTATGTGTACACCCAGATGTGTTTGTAGGTGGATGTGTGTAAACTATTATGAGAGATTTAAGTAGAGGATTATGGGATGTGTGTGTATGGAGGGTGTGGGTGTGCAGACGGGTACATAAGTGTGAGCATGTGTGTATGTGTGCTAGGATGCCCCTGGGGATCAAGGACAATCTTGGGTGTTATTCTTTGGGACCCATCCACCTTGTTTCTAAGACAGGTTTCTCATGGAACCTGAAGCACGCCATTTAGTCTAGGCTGCCTAACTGGCACTCCCCAGGATCCACCTGTCTCTGCCTCCTGGGTGTGACAGAATGATTGTTTTGTTTTGTTTTTTATATGTGGGGTTATTGAGCTATCTCAATTATGGACAACTTAAAAAAGGTGTAAGATTTGCTTTTGAGTGGAGAAATGAGAATTCTAGTATTTTTTCTACTACACTCCAAGTTAATCTTAAGAAGTCAACACTGTGGAAAGCTTGGAGGATCACATATAAATTTTGCAACGTAGTATGTTGCATCTAATATCCTAAGCAAGCCAGAACACCAGAGAGGTTGTACAAAAAATGAGTAAAGGCTGGCTCGATATCCATGCTAGATTTCTATGGGATGTGACGGGCATTCTCTCTGTAGCACGCTGGCTGCCTGTTTTCCTTCTGCCTTAACAGCAAGAAGGCTGCAAAAGGTCTCAAGCTTGTCCCTTGCTCTCTGTGGCTCCCGCGCTTTGGCAAAACCTACTGTATTCTTAGTCCCTTTTCAGAACAGCCATCCCTTTGTCTTCTCCCAACCTGTGTCTCTTCTGCTTCCCTTGCTCTCTCTTTATCTCACATAGACCGGAATTCAAGAAGTGGTGATTGGTGCCCTTTTATTATTGATCGTGGCTCCGCCACTTCTTTTTTCTCAGGTACCCTGAACATCTTGAAGTTTATAACTCAGAATAAGCTATTTTTAACTCTTCTCTCTAGAAATCCTTTTCTGATCCTCCAGTCACATGACTTACAGAAACTGGTGATCTACATTACTATTATTTTTGAAAAGATTCTCTCTCTCTCTCTCTCTTTTGATTTTTTGAAACAGTTTTTCTGTATATGTCTGGCTGTCTTGGAACTCACTCTTTAGATCAGGCTGGCCTCAAACTCAGAGATCCGCCTGCCGCTGCCTCCCTTGAGTGCTGAGGTTAAATGCGTGCACCACAACCACTCAGCTACATCACTATTCTTAAAATCACTTTTGTTAATAACAATTGTGTATCTGGGCTGCTGAATGGCCTGTCCTTTCAGACACTTGGCTGCCTTAGGACAATGCCTTCAAGCCCTCACCTTCAGCGACACACTCTCATAGCTGAATCCTAGACTCATCATTCATTATTGTTGGTGTCACCATCTCTAAATTTCAAGTTCAGATACACTAACAGGAGGGTGTGAAGCTCAGGTGACACAGTGTTCACCAAAGAATTTACTCCAAGGCCGTGGGTTCATTCTCTTGCACTACATAGGACTCAGTGTTGTGACACACACACCTATTATCCTAGAATTCAGGAGGCAGAGGCAAGAGAATCAGAAATGGAAGGTCATTCGCAGCTCCGTACAGACCTTGAGGCTAGCCTGATCTACACGAGCCCCTGTTTCAAAAAAGCAAACAACAGCATGCTAGCGTGATTCTCCCAGCATTTTCGCAAGTTTCCTGGCCCATCAGGAACCCCAGCTCACTTCTCATATCTCATTTGATGGATGTCACACATCTCTTCTCATTTATGTCCTTTTGCACTAAATCCTACGGGCTAGCCCTTCCTTGCACCGATCCAAATCTCCTTCCCTTTTTCTCTCCAATAGGCCTACTTGGCAAAACCACAGCCTTGGTTACGGAGGTCATCTACACCTCTCCTCCTGCTTCTCGGTAGGGTATAGCCAGAGAGGGTGAAGGAGGGGCAGAAGCTGTCACCTTGCTGCGCAGACACACTTTAAATTTACAGGCGCGGACCCCACCTGGGCCCTCGACACTGCCTCGCCAATTTCTTCTTCTCTCTAGTCAATTTACTTCCCACTCTTTGAGAAAATTATTTCACACCTTCTGTCCCCTCAGACCTAGTCCACGTTTTTCACTCGGAGCTGATAATCTCAATTCCTACCTCGCTGAGAAGCGAGAGCAATCAGAAGACGGAAAGCACCTTCCAGCACAGAGCGCAGCACGCTCGCAGGGCTCCATCTCCTACCTCTGCTCCCTGCTAAGTCCTGCGGACCACTGTGGCCTCCTCTCCACCCGCAACCGCTGGCCTCGGCACCGTTGCTTTCCTAGTCTCTGCTCGGCCCACCGTCAGGCAGACATAGAGGAGCACGCATGTGGTTAGGGAGGAGTTCCTCACCCTCTTCCCGGTGAGGGGTGGGGTGGAGGAGTACATGCTGGTGAGTGACTAGGAGACCTGAGCTTGGGTCTGCTTTCCATCTCGTTCCGCTTTCCGTGCTACCCAGCAAGCACGAGGAACAGACCTTGTCTATAACTGTCCATCAGTGCATGAGTTTCAGGAAGAGACGTCCCTTCTTCTCTGTATAATGTTACCATTTATATTTTAGTTAGTAGAACCAGACCCACCTATCAATAATTTGGTAAGTAGCAAATCATACTTTGATATTTCACTGCTTGTTTCCTGCTTCTCAGAAGCAGCACTTGGGCATATGCGAAGAGGCTGTTTTTATTCAGTTTTGTCAAACTCTTGACAAATCCTATCTTTAAACACCTTCCCCCACCCCTCAGTCTATCTTTAGAAATGCTCTTGTCCATTTAAAGCCAAGCAAAGAAATGAAGTCTCATTCACTGCTAGCTTGCCCTTGTCTTCTACCTGTTAGGCTAAAACTGGCATAAGGATGCCCCTGTATTTCCCCCCTATATAATAAACTGCAATATGACCTAGTAGTAGACTAATGAAAAACCAAGCTAGGAGTACACTTTCATAGCAAATAGTTGTGCCTCGGTCCTTCACAGCAGCAGGGCGCCAGTAAGTTACCGGTGGCCAATCACCACATTCAAACCAGGCAAAAGCCAAGTCAACCAATCAAGCTGTTTTACTACCCACCAGTCCTGCACGAACATGGGGGCTCTCCGCACCTCTTCGGCTTCAGAAAGAAGACCAATTTGAGAACCACTCTCTGCTCGATTAAACTCTGCTAAGTTTAATTTGTTTGAAGTTTTCAGTTGAACGTGCCTCTTTCAGCTTTCAATATATGAGCGAAAGTGTTCTGTCACACAAGGGACACTAGCAGATGCCACGTTCGGTGGTCAGTTCTCAGCACATGCGTCTCTCGCTCTTCCCACCTCATTTGCCACAACTGATTACCCCAGCTTCCCAGATGAAACGCTTCCTACCCTGACCCTGCCCTCCCAGAATTCCAGAACTTTCTTGGACACTTCCGAGATTGGTTCTCCTTTACTTCACAGATGAGCTCATGTCATGTCCTTCTCAGTTTTCATTTTCCTACCCTGAAGTCACCATTCAATGCACTGTGTTCTAGACTCCAATCCTTTTCTTGTACCTGCTCTTGGCTTCCTTTTGAATTTCCTCCCTCCAATCCAATCTGTTCCTTGTGTCTACTCTTGGCTTCCTTTTGAATTTCCTCCTTCCAATCCAATCCGTTCCTTGTGCCCACTCTTGGCTTCCTTTTGAATTCATAGCCTCTTTTTCTTACATCGTTGTTGTTACACAATGCACACAGGTGTTTTAGTGTGTGTGTGAGTGTGTGTGTGTGTGTGTGTGTGTAATCGACAAATATATAAATGCAACCTGCTCTGTGCATTTAATGTTATCTGGTTGCTTGTACATATATAATTTCAAGGTTGACCACTTGACAATGAATAACCTATCAGTGGGCTCATCCGTAGGGAAGACTAATTTTTCCACTTGGCATCCCTTAGTTGCCTGTAGTATTTTTTTTTTTGTCTAGGGTTGGGGTCCAGTCAGAGCCCTCTTCCATGCCAGCATGTCTATTGGTATTGTGCTTGCTCAGGTCTTGTTTAGGTTTCTGCTCCTCTGATGGTGCAGCTCTTTCCATACCCAGTGTAGTTCAGGGCACAGAAGGAGCATCTAGCTCTATTCCATGCTGCCGTGCTGTTTCCATGCTTATGGGTAACAACCTTTTCATTTGAAACCTCCCTTGGAACCCTATTACTTTCATTATTTCCCATCATCCTCCAGGTTTGGCACCCCCAGCTCACAGGTGCCGACCTCCATCTTTGGTTTTACTACTGTTTTTTCAACGTCCCTCCAGACATGCCTTTGACACATTGTCACTTTTCCAGCTGATTCTCCCCCTAGACTCTCCCATGGCTCTCATTTCACTGTCATCCTCATGGAGACACCTTCTCTGGTCACCCCATTGTAAGTCAAAAAACCCTGGAATTAGCATCCCCTGTTGTTTTTCCCATGCTTTGTTCCCAGGACTTTTCTAACACAGTACACATATTATCTTATTTACCTGCATATTGTCTGTCTCCCCAGCTAGAATACAAATAAGACCTGTGAGGACAGTGATTGTGCCTACTTGGTTTCTGAAAACAATGTCCAATCATGGTAACGCTGTCTGTATTTGTTGGACAACTCAATGGGTGACGGACTGAATCTGAGCAGAATTCAGCTTTCCACTAGGTGGTCCTGCCTTGCCTGGCTCTCTTAGACAGCGGGTCTCAGCTTCCATCTCCTGCTGCCAGTGTTATCCATCTCTCATCCATGACCCCATGTTCTTGCATTTCTCTCAACATCCTTAACTCTTTACCTCTCACCAAATGTAGAAACTTCTATTTTTGCAACATGTATATATAAAAATATTTTAAAAGTTTTAAATCAAAATTCTTTGTATAGAAACATATTCTAAGGAATGTTTTATATATATACATATATATATGCAAAGATGTTCATCTCATCTTTAATCAAAGTAGTAAAAAATTAGAAATGATATAAATATTCATTACCTGGTGAGAACATGAATTGCATAGACAGACAATTAACACAAAAGATGATTTTATATATAATATATATATATATATCAACATGGGGACATATTTATATGTTAAGAAAGGTAAAATATCAAGCTATAGGATAGTGTGGTGATTTGAATAAGAATGCCCCCCCATAGGCTCATGTATTTGAATGCTTAGTCACCAGGGATTGGCACTATTTGAGAAGAATTAGAAGGTGGCCTTGGTGCAGGAAGGTGACCTTGGTGCAGGAAGTGGTTCATTGGGGGTCGGTTTTGAGGTTTCAAAAGCCCATGCCAGGCCCAATCTTTCTCTGAGGGTCAGAATGCAGCTCTCAGCTGCTTCTCTAGCATCATGCCCAGCTGCAGCCATGCCCACCCCCCATAAGAAGAATTGCCTTGGTCATGGCATCTTTTCCCAGCAATCAAACAGTGACCAGGACAGATGGGAAGTATGCCATTTTGTTTGCTATGAAGTAATTCATATATGTCACATTGGGTATAGAAGCTAAGTCTTATAACTCTATCTGTTCTTTAGACTCAGGTTGTTAGAAAGAGGCAGTGTTTCTGGGTAAACTCTATAAGTTTAGAAATGAGAAGATATACCAGAAAAGAAAAGATTGATACAGATTGACATTACTCCCGAAGTTCACACAGATAGAAACTTCATATGCGTGTGAAGCTAGAAATATTTTCAGTAAATATGGACATGATTATATAAATACATCATTCAAATTGATAAAAAAGCACCAAGTGTTGTGGGTTATTATTTTAAGATGTGTTACATTTGTTTATGCTGTGGAACATTTATTCAATGATGCAAAGATGTGCTGCATTCTTTTAGGTTGCATTTGTTTAACTCTGAAGCTGTGTTAGTGTGCCTGTCTAAAACACCTGATTGGTCTAATAAAGAGCCGAGTGGCTAGTAGCTAGGCAGGAGAAGGAAAGATGGGGCTGGCAGGCAGAGAGTATAAATAGAAGGAGAAACCTGGGAAGAGAGGATTGAGGAAGGAGAAAAGAAGGAGAAGGACTACAGTGGCCAGCCACACAGATACACAGCAAGACATGGAGTAAGACATAAGAAAGGTATACAGTAATAGAGGAAGGTAAAAACCCAGAGGCAAAAGGTAAGTTGCATAATTTAAGAAAAGCTAGCTAGAAATAAGCCAAACTAAGACCGGGCATTCATAAGTAAGGACAAACCTCCATGTGTGTGTTTATTTGGAAGCTGGGTGGTGCCCCCACCCACAAAAGTGCAAAAAGTCAAAAGAGTTTAAAAAAAACCAACCAACTACAACCAAACCTAAAGCATGAAATGGCTAGCAAATGGTGAAGAGACAGAACTGGCAAAAGTCAGGAGTGAGCATTCTTGATCACCAGGGCTCAAACATTAGCCAAAAACACAGTGGCTTGTTGTTGTGTTAGGGAGGAGATTGTGTGACTACTGATGCTTGTGAGTGTGCATTTGTGACCAACAGAATCCATGCACATGTGTGTAGACATACCCTACCCAACAGGGACAAAACCTGTTGTGATGTAGCTGCCCTCACTCCCCCTGACTGACAGTGAAACTTCCTTGTGGTCTGTAATTGACAAGGATGTTTGTGTTCTTTTAGGCCAGTGGTTTTCCACAGAAGCAATAGAGGTATAAAAGGCTTTAGCTTGGGGAAAAATAAAGCTTTCTATTCTTCCACCTGAAAAGAAGCCTCTGTGTCTCAATACAGGCACCCCCTGCCAGTCTCAGCATCCAGGCTGTGCTGGTGCAGCAAGTGGGGGTTCCACCAAGATCTGGAAAGTGGGGATTCGTGAACAGGGTTGCTCCATCTGCCGGCTAAATCGAGGAGTGTAATGTGTTTTTTTTCTCATCCCCAGAGATACTCTGAGGGACACCCTCCAAAAGACTAGCAAGAATAAAGAAGAGGCGGGAGGGTGAACTGAAGGCCTCAAAAAGTAACTGAAACTCTTAAGGCCCAGAAGTAACAAGAAGACAGCCGAAGATTCTGTATAAACAATAGTTCAAGTTAGCCCCCCTGGTTTATTATGGGAGGGGGTTTAAATGTTCCAGACTGGGAACAAGCCAAGTCTGATTAAAAGGAGTATGTGTTTCCTCATTCCCAGAGACACTCTGAGGGATGCCCTCTGGAAGATTGGCCAATAGGGAAGTAATAAAGAGGAGGTAGGAGGGCGAATTGAGGGCCTCAAAAAGAATGTGTACAGATGTATGTTATTGTGTTGATTGTGTTGTCTTTTGTGTTCTGGACTGGAGAAAGACATTTGATTCTGGGAACTGCTAAGAAAGGTGTTTTGACTTTAAAATACAGGCCTAAAGATTTGATGCTTTGGAAAAGAGGTTTTGCTTTTGTCTCCACAGAGGATGAGAACCTGTGGATTCATTGCAAATTTATGTGGTTTGATACACTGAGACCCCCTGAAATGTTGATGTAAAATACCCCCAAGAATGCAACACCCCCACTCAGCAAGAAGTAGCCAGACAGGTTGATGATGCCCAAATTCCCTAAAAGATTGTTAAAGTGGGGCCCCTTCAATGGTTCTGGAGCAGGAGCAGTGAGCCTGCTTCCCTGAGTTCTGCTCCACTCCATTCAGCAGTTTGGATCCAGAGAAAGTGTGTCTGGGGCCAGAAGGCAGCTGGGGCAGAGCTTTGATAGGCAGCTGCGGTGAAAGGCATGTTGCCCTGGCCCATTCAGTGCCCAGCCTGGGGGACACCACAATAGTGTCAGGAGTATCAGCAAATATGGCAACAAGTGCTGGACCATAGAAGATTGGCAGAAGAGAGACCTTGGAATCACCGCAGCTGTGGTTGCCATTATTGCTATCTCTGCCACTGCCTGGTGCAGGAGAATTGTCTGTATTCTGTCAATCATGATTTAAATAAACGCTGATTGGCCATTAGTCAGGATGTATAGGTGGGACAACCAGACAGGAAGTAGAGGTGGATCAAGGAGAATAGGAGAATTCTGGGAAGCAGGAAGTTCTCTTGGGACTCCTGCCCAGACCACCAAAGAAGCAGGATGTGACCTGACCCACTGAAAAAGGTACCAAGCCATGTGGCTAACGTAGATAAGAATAATGGGTTAATATAAGCTATAAGAGCTAATAAGAAGCCTGAGCTAATGAGCCAATCAGTTTATATCTAATGTAGACTCTGGGTGATTTTCTTTGGGGCTTACTGGCTGTGGGAACTGGGCAGGACCGAAACCCTAACAAGTCGGCCCCCATGTTACAACCACAGATACTGCTGTCAGAGTTGTTCTCTCCCAGACTGTGCAGATGGCTGAGACTGTCAACCAGATGGCTGAAAGAGTCAGCAATGCTTTGGACATTCAAAATGATGTTGGTGGACATATTCAATTGGGCATATTGACCTTGAACAAGCGGCTCTGGTTCAGGAGCAAGTGGACTATCTTTGGACTTTTCAACAGCTAACATGTTCTAGCTTTTATCATGTTATGTGCGTTACTCATGGCACTGTATTGCATGCTTCTGCTACTGTTATGGAACTCAACCATCATATGAGAGGGGTTTGGAATACTGCTTTTGTTAATTTTACCACCCAGTTATTGCATGCTAGATGATTGCAACACTGGTCTGGCTCATTGGCGCTGTCAGTCCTGGGGATACTGGTTTAGGGCTATGTGTCTGGGTTGCCATGGAAGGGCAATACCTTGGGGGCAGGGTGCCACCTAAGACAGGGAATATTAGAGGGCTATTCTCCACGACAGGCAAGGTATTCCACCCAAAGTAACAAGACAGGCACCGTTTATTTTATAAAATAAAACGGGGGGGGGGGGGGGGAGTTGTTGTGATCTAGCTGCCCTCCCCCTGACCAACAGCAGAACTTCCTTGTGGTCTGTAACTGACAAGGATGTTTGTGTTCTTTCTGGCCAGTGACCTCAAAAGAAGCCTCCATGTCTCAATCCCGGCACCCCCCACCCCCAGTCTCAGCAGCCAGGCTGTGTTGGCTGCGGCAAAAACCATTTCTGTGTGATAAGCTTCTATGCGGAGGGCACCCAGCTCTGGGACTGACAAAGAGTACTCACTGAGTCTCTGCTGTGTGCAGATGCGGCTGCATTTATTGGCAACTGATGGGCATTCTAAAGGAACATTTTTCTACTATTATATCTTTCCACTTTACAAAGCTATTTCATAATTATTAGCATTGTGTGTGTTTGATTATAGCTTTTAAACACAATGCAATGCATATTAGAGGTATGGTGGCACCTGTCATCCCAGTACGAAGGGAAGCTGAGGCAGAAAAAAAAAATTGTGGACAGTTTGAAGCTACACAGAGAGAAGCTGTCTTAAAAAAAATATCCTGACCCAGTCTTTTTTTTAAAAAAAAGAAAAAAGTTTAATTATTCTGATGCTATTTTATTTGTAATATATTTTCTGTCCTTTATCAATGTAATCTACTTACTTACATCATGTTTTAGTGTAACTTACAAGAAAAATAACATGCCAGAGAAAATTGCTTTGTAAATGTAAAAATGTAAATCAAGTGAAATTCCATTGCAAGTCATTGGCGAGGCTATCTCTAACATTGATTGCTGGGACAAAATACCGTCAAAGCAGCCTCTGCCTTATTATGCCGGCTGTAAAATGAACTTTAAAAAAACTCTAAAAGGTCAATGTCTTTCTTTTTCCAATCAGGCTGGGTAAAAACAGGGCATTAGAATGAAAAACTATTAAAATTATGTTCCTTACTCTGGAGCCGAAAACTGTTTACAACACATAATTCTATAAGTGTGAGTCCCGCTTCAGCTTTGGCATTGGGATGATTTTATTGAATGTAGGCATGGGCATTGTGCAATTTGGTAAGAAGTGGAGAGGCAGGAGAATCTCACAGGGAAGGGATGGACACCCAAGGACAGTGACCTAAGGAACCTACTGCTGTAGGCCAACAAGCATCCATCTTTGAAATCTGTGGTGGAGTTCAGAGGTCAAGGGCTGCCCCAGTATGCCTGAGGTTCTGGGTTTCACCCCCAGAACTACAGGAAAAACAAACAAAACACTTATGAGAAAGCCAACCTGAGGATGCACTCTCAAAGCAGACTTTCCGCTGACCACGCCCTTCTCACAAGGACAGAAATACTTAGCTGTCAAGAGCATTCAGGAATACTGATGCTCCTGGGCATGGG
Organism: Ondatra zibethicus; assembly: GCA_004026605.1. NCBI lineage: Eukaryota > Metazoa > Chordata > Mammalia > Rodentia > Cricetidae > Ondatra > Ondatra zibethicus. The sequence continues at coordinate 75,625 of PVIU01001391.1, forward strand.
CTTGGAAAGCAGCAGACTAGTCCAAGGAAAGTAAACACAGGAGTCCAAATTTCTTAACAGGGTCTTCAAAAGACTCCTCACTTCCTGTTTGGCTTCTCTCTAGCACCTCACTGCCACACCCACAGCACACAGGTCCAGCATTTTAGCTTCCTTGGTTGGCTGTCTTCTTGGAGCTTCTATATTACCCTTATCCTGGTCCCTGGTTCTCCTACACCCTTGACTGAAGTGGCATCTCTTGATAAGAATGACTTAGAATGTTTATTCCTCAGATCTAGGGTCTGTGCTCTGATTTGCAAGCCAGGCTCTGCGTCTAGATGTTCACCTTAGCATTAATATCCTCTATATGAATATATACATATTCATCTCTATGCAGCCCTCATCACAAGACTCTCAGATCCCAGATAGTATGGGCCATAGCATTCAACTTGCTGTCTCTAGTGGATGGACACAATTTACATGACACGTTCCCCCAACTCATATGTTGAAACATAACGTCCTTAACTGTGATAGCAGTGGGTAGGCCTTGTAGGAACCTACAAAGGTAGGTCCTCCAGAATAAGACAGGCAACTGTTAAGACTGCTCTCCTCAAGACTCAAACAGTAGAACCTGATCCCTCAGACACACCAGGCCCACACCGGACACTGGGTCTTCCAGTTCCTTGATCTTTGGCGTTCTCGTTTCTCAGTGAGAACCATGAAGCATTCCATTTCCGTTCTTCATAACTTATCTAGGTTCGGGTATTTTGTTATAGTGGCATAAGCCCCTAGGATTGTATACAATATGCATTTGAGTGACAAATGAAAAGGTAATTGGTAAGTAGTCCCTGACCAGCCAAGCCTGCATGGGAGGCCTGGATGACACTAGCTTATGAGATACGGGGACAGAAAGGAGAAATTGGAAAAGATAAATCATAAGCTTAGTTTATTTCAAAACTTTGCTGTAGAGTTTGGGGAAGAAGCCAAATCTTCAGAAAAAAAAATTAGCCACAGAGAAATGCCAACCAGGCAATCCCTCTCTCTGGACTCCCAGGGGGTTATCTTCACAGCTTGTTTTCTCAGAAGGCCCCCCTTCTCAGATGCCTTTCTGATAGATTAAACCAGGAAGCCACAAATGGGATTCCTGGGGGCACCCATTGGCTTTTCTGGGGTGAAGGCAGGGAGCTTCTCCTGGGGTGAAACATCTACGGTTTCTCTTTCTCTTTGCCCATGTCTTCCTTATTCATGGATCTTGACACCACATCCATTTGGCACCTGTGGCTGTGTGTTAGCTGCAGACGCTGGGAATCGCTCTCTGCAGTAAAAACTTAGGCAGCTTCCCCCACCCCTGCCTCCCCTCCCTCCCCCCCATTGCTCAGGTTAAATCTTTTTGGTTGGTGGGAATTACTGAGAGACCTGCTCAAAGTCCAGTGACAGTAGACCCCTTTCTCCTTATAGCTCCATGGGAGGGGATCAGCAAGTTACTCTCAACAGGGCTTTACTCAAGGCCTTAGGGAGGGTTTTCAGTCTCTGCCACAACCTGAAGAGTAACATCTTGAGCTTTGCATTTCCTTTCAAGATAGATTGTTTCCAGATTATAGACCAGGCCCCTTAAGTGGCCTGGGAAAGACAGACGGTTAAGCACGACAACATACCCAGCCTGCTCAAGGCCCTGCTAACACACTGCAAGCCGCAAGCAATCATTTATGCAGCTTCTGGACATCTTCCTAGGACGTCCCTGGAGTTAGCCCACCACCTTCCCAGAGTGTTGGGTGTCCCAGTTCGGACATCTTTACAGCCATTTCTACCTTCCATCATGTGAAACTTACTGAACAAAGATGACCCACACTCAAGGACACCCTAGGCACCATGACCCGCAAAGGCTGCTGGGTAGTCGCAAGGCTCTGCCTGCCCACTGGCACTGCTGTTGATCAGAACCAGCTAAAGTAGGGCTGATTCATGAGGATACGCCACCCCCCCCCCTTTGAACCTCTCCCTTCCCTCATTATCTGTCTTTCCCTGCCTCTCCTTCCCCTCACAGGATCTGACAATTGAATTTTAGACTGGCCTTTTGGGGGATTATTTGTTCTTTTCTATAGGATTCGAAGCCTAATCCTCAGCTCCAGGCCAAATCCTTGCTCTTAGCAACTGCTGGGGTCTTGTTAACTGGCACCTTGGTGCTTGGATCCCTTCCCAGGCTTCTGAACATGTCTCTGTCCCTAGACCTCGATCTCTGAAGTCCCTTTCCAGTTTTCCCAACCCTCTTCTCTCTCTGGTCATGATTGAGCACCAGCTGCTAACTTCCCAGTCACCCACCACAGCAGCTCAGTTTTCTAGGTTTACCCCATCCTTTCTTAATCCCCTTTCTTTCAATTGTTTCCCCATCCCCCATCCTCCCCCCCCTCCCTGCACATCCCTTCCAGGAACCTACTACCTTAGTGTGTTTGATTACTGTTTTCTGCTTTCACTGCCTTGTTTCTCAGTCTTTGAGGACCCCAGTGTGTATTAGTGTGTCAAAGCCTTTACTATCAACTGTTTGCTTCTGCTTAAACAAAATCAAGAGCACTGTTAATTGGTACAGAACTAGAAAAGGTATCAATTTTCGTTGTGGTTTTTTTTTTTTTTTTTTTTTTTTTTTTTTTTTTTAGTAAATACTTACCTTGGACTATTTTAACCTCTTCTAGTGTGGCTTGCCTTGGCCAGTGGACTGAGAAATCTGGAAACAGAACCTAAAGTCTGTTAGAATTTGATGGATGAGTGGGACCAGGATTCCAGGTTTCCATATAATGTCTTCATTCCCGGGAAAATGGGAGACAGCCCACAGTGGCCATTTTCGGTTTCACGTACCCTTTTGATTTGATTTTCGCCCTACCACCAGCTTCCTGTTTTCAGTTCACCATCCTGCCCCCGCCTTGCCTTTTTTGGCAGCCGTGAAGGTTGAAGCCATTGCCTCACACATTTCCTATGGGGCGGAATGGACACCGGGAATGGAGGCATGGGTCTGAAACGTAGCATTCTTTCCGTATAAAAGGTGAAGTCATGTTTGTAGCATATAAAAAGCGAGACCGTTAGGACTGCTATAATTCCTCCTGAAAGTGCAGTTGGAAAAGTAGCTGGGACAGTTTTGTCCATATGAGAGGAAGAGAACAGGCAAGAAAAACATCCAAAGGATCCTCAACAGGCTTTGCCATAGATAGCAACAAGATGGGCGACTTCTTGGTCACCATTGCCTCCCATAAGATATACACTCTGGAGAAGGCTGTTTGTCTGGCTCAAGATGTCAAGGATCCATCCGCCAGCTAATGCAGTTCAGGAGGTGAGCCTTAAGCTTCTCCTGTTACAACCTCGTGTCCCCATTAAGACACAAGGTTAATGGGGAAAGTTCCTGGACATTATGGTTAACAGAAGCTTTGTTTAATAAGGGAAGGCATAATTTTGTAGGTGGCTGAACTGTATGCCAGGAACTTTCACCAGAGCCCTGCAGAGCCCTATAGGCAGTGCCTTACCAGCAAGAAATGCCTTCCCTGTGCACCAGCTGTAATGCCCAGTGGACGCGCACAGAATGGGCCAAACCTAAGAGAAATCCAAAAATGAAAATCTGTTTGTTGAAGTCTCTACTAGACATCGGCATCTGTAAAAATGGCAACAGGGTATCTGGCAATCTCCTTTAGTCAGGTTAGGACACAGGGTGACATAATTTAGCCGTGAGAAATTCTCTTCTAGAAACAGATAGTGTTGTCGGGAGGTACAAGGAGAGATTGGACAGGGTGGCCTTCAGTGAGTTTCTTTGGTATTTTATACAGTTTGACCCACTATTTGATTGTCTATGTGTAACTCTGTCTCTGTCCGTGTGTGTATGTGTGTGTGTGTTTATATACACATGTGTGTGCTTAGGAAGGCCAAAAGTTGATGTTGGGTGTGTTCTCCAATTTCTTTCCAGCTAATTTTCTGAGAGAGGATCTCACTGTACCCACAGTTCACTAATTTGGAGCCCTGAGGTTCCAACTGCACCCTGTCACACCCCTTCACACCAGGGCTGGGGATGCAAACCTAGGTCCTTGTTCTTGCAGAGCAGGCACACTGCCCTCTGAGCCATCTTCCCAGGCTCACCTGCTGTTTAATGAACTGTTTACAAGAAAGATCTTCTTTGAAGATGGTAAAGTGGTATTATAAAGATAAGGGGGGAAATTGAAAACCAAACATGGTTCAATAGTGTCTGTCCTGGGGAAATTCAAAAGGTAAAGAGCTGGGACAGACTTAAAGCACACATTTTAATTAGGACAGTAACACATGCTGATTGCCCAAAATAATGACATCACACACACACACACACACACACACACACACACACACCAGACAGACAGGCACACACAACAGACAGAGAAATAGAGAGAGAGAATAATGCACTTACATCTGCATTGCTCCAGAGAAAATATAGAAATACCACTTTCTTTCATTTTAGATTTTCCTATGTTTCCCTTCTAAAGGTTATTTTCCTAAGGATACATTTTTTTGCCTAGTTGAAATAGTATTTCTAGAAGGTATGTGCAACTTATTAATCTGTTTAAAAACACATATTATTAAATATTCCTTATATCTTTTATAGCCATATAAAATTCTTCAATCAGATAACCGTTTCTTCATTTATTCCAGGATGGCAGTCTCTTGAACATGTTAATTTATTTCCTGTGTTGGAAGATAAACTCCTTAATGTACAAGCCTTTATCCAAAATTCAAATTATTTTCCTTAGGCTGCATTCCTGAAAGTATATAAACTGAGCCAAAGGATTGTGACACTTTTCAGATTCGTGATGTATTTTGACAAATTGCTTTAGCAAAGGGTGGTACCAATTTGCACTCCCACCCGCAGAGGACTGAGTAAGACAATTTTCAAAGTCTTTGCTAATTGGATAAGTTAGAAATAGCATTCAATTTTGGCTTTACTTTGTATTATTTTCTTTCCACTAAACTTGAAAGACTTCTCATCTCATCAGCTAGTTGGGAAACAAGATCTTTTTAAAGAGAAAATCATGTGCAAATTGAGAATCTTGTTAGGGCTTCCTACTATTTTGCAAAGGTTGATGCGCGCTGCAACATATGATGGAAACTGTCTGAACAAAAATGAGAGCTATTAAGTAAGCCGCTACCAACAGAACATATTAGCATAGGCGTTCATGGTGTCAAATGCCATTTGGAAGGGAGCTGAGAGAACTTGCCCCAGGATTCTACTAGAATCAGGCCTGGGGGAGGCAAGAGAATGTGGCATTTTGGGAAAACATTACCTTGGGAAGATGAGAGAGCCTAGGAAAGTGAGTCTGGAGATGCAAACAGGTGATGTAAGGGTGGGTACAACATTTACTGTAGTCCTGCAGGACTGCTGTGGAGGCAGGCACTGTTGTTCCCATCTCAGCAGCGAGGGTACGCTCAGTCATCGTTCAGGCCACTAGGGAGACAAAGTGTACATTTCCTCACTATCCAGGCAAGCATGACATGGGTATCCAGCCTCCACCCACGGTCACAGGCACAAGCCGTCTACCTCCAGGTCGCTCTCTGTCAAAGCAGGTGGTGTCTCCTGCGAGGACACGCACATCCTTGAGCACAGCTGTGCAGATAAATAGCCGAGGCCTCCTGAGCGTCAGGTGGAGCATCCATCTTTCCCCAGGATTCCTGTGATCACCTTCACATCTGCAGGCACTAAACACGGCAGCTCAGTCTCTTGTTTCGACTCCCTGTTGTACAAGTCATGGTTTGGGGTCTATTTTCCTGGTTACAGGTATCTAGAGGCTGCTATGGAGGAGGTTACAGCCCATGCCCAAGGCTTGGGACATTCGTTCAATGGTTATATCGACTTCCCTATAGCAAGGAGCATGCCTCCCTGACTAACATTGCCTACATCCTTGGCTAGGTTTGGAATGTGCACAAAAACGTTATTATTTTACATAATCAAAAGGGCAGAGGCACTTCCTTCTTCTTTTATGAACCACCCTTCCCTTTCCTCTCCTTCCTTCCTGGGATATCCCCATCCCTTCCTTTCCTGAACAATTCAGAAAGCCTTGGGGGAGGGCAGCCTGCCCGAGGAGGTGTGAGTCAGCAGCAGGATGTGGGGTGCCTCCTGGGATAATGAGTAGACAAGGAACCATTTTAGGATAATGGGAGTCAGGTTTCTCATTGTCAGAGAAGGGAAGTACAGCTGTGAAAAGAGAAAATTAGGTAGGTAGATACATAGCTGAGAGAGAGGCGACCGGTCTCATTACACAGATCCCTGCAGGGTAATGGGTGTGAGTCATGCATCTAGGCCACAGCATTAACGTCCAGCTCTCTTGAGAGAGACACACGTGGGCAGACACCCCCACTCCTACCCTTGGAGGTGGAACCACCAGGCATGAGACCTTGAGTCTATCTTTGCTTCTCTGGGCCCTCCTTTTCCCTCTGCCCCACACGGACCCTGGCTCTCATGGAACCTCCCCCACTCCAGATCTTTGTTCCTTTTCTGTGAAAAGGGCTGAGCTACAGGTTACACAGCTTCAAGGAAAAGAACAGAATGAACCCAAAGGCCACCAAGGATGAGGCACTTCTGCCCCAAGAACTATCCCCACAACAGACCACATTGGGCTCTATCTCTCTGACTTTAGTGTCACCATACACTCCTGTGATGAATCTATCTATCAGCCTTATCTATCTATATGCATACACACACCCTCTAAGTTTATACATAGACAGTCTGGGAATAGAAATACCCCATAGCAAGAAGGTTATTCATGTCTTGTTAACAACATGCTGCTATCATTCAAAATAAACCACTAAGAAACCCCAGAGATGAGACCGAGAACCTACAGTTGTGAAGCAACTCCTTGTGTCAGAAGGTAAAGATATATCCAAAACAAGGTACATGGCGGAGGATGTGCCAGAAACACACAGAAATTAGCCTGAGGGGTTCCCACTGACTGACTCTTGGACAGTATAGCGAAACAAACAGTTATTATAACAAAGCTACTGAGAAAGGCATGGGGCAGGGAGCCCAAGAGGAGTTTCTTTGTCCTGTAGGGAGTAGCAGGGGCACGGCTAGTAGTCAATAGGTCTCTTGTCATGTGCGGCTCACGCGTAGGCACTAGGAAGAGATACGCTGCATAGAAGTGGACAATGGGGACAGGGTTTAGCTTGTGAGAGGTGGTGAGTCAGTCAGGGTTCTGACTGTGTGCTGTCTGACTATGTGCTGTCTGTCTGTGTACTGTCTGACTGTGTGCTGTCATCACTCATCAGGGCATCAGATGTAACTGTGAACACCGCTGCTCAGACACCCTGGGCTGTTCCGGGAGCCTCCAGGATGATTGATGATCCTGGATTCTTGATGCATGCCAGATAACATCGATGCCTTCCACCTGATGGAGACACCCAGACGGCTCTCACTTCGCTATCCTCTCTCTGCTTGTAACCTACACTGTGGTGTGTCCACCTTGTTATAGCCTTTGCCTCAGCCCCATTTTTCTCAGCCTGTGGCTGTGGGCCTCCAGGATGAAAGAAGGGGGACTATAGTAACTCCGGTTTGAATTTTATACTGCTTTTTGCCTCCAGAAAAGGGCAGTAGGTTTCCATTTCTTTATGGATTTTTATTCCAGGCAGTAAGTCTCCATTTTCCCTGTAACATGGATTCCTTTTCCTCACTTCTAGTGTGTCTTTTTCTACCACTACATTACAAAGAGCAGATGAGGCTGATGAGACCACTGTCACCTCAAACTATCAACAATACAGTTATTTCCATGCAGGTAGATGAGAAAGAGGCCCAAAGCCTGCTCTAAAAAGGGTGGACAGAATCCTCCAGACCAATAGAAAGAGGAAGAGAAGAAGGAAGAATCCCTTAGTACAACATCCTAAGCTCAAATAACCCTTTGGAGTCTGGTCTGCCAAAGGAGGGAGGCTTCTCTACTTGAAATCTGGAAACTTGCCAATGACCCTCATTTCCATCTGGAGATGAACCATGTTCCTGTCTTTAGTTCTCTCTACCTGCTAGTCAGGTACCAAGCCCACTGCTTCCCCGTGGGAGTTGGCTCTGGTCTCCACACTAGTGTATTGTAGTCACAGCTCTGATTCCCCATCACATACTGAGCCAAGATCTGCTTTGCAGGAATTGCCTTTCTGGCCAGGATCACCTCTTTCTGCCAAGGGACAGGCAAGCAAGCCTCCTACCATGGTGATCCATGGTGTCACACAGCCTGTTCCCATCGTTTCCAAGTGAGGAGATGAGATAGAGGACCTCAGAGGCTAGTGATGACATAGTCAACTCAAAGCAGATCTGAGACCAAGGCCCAAGGTTTCTTTCTCTTCCTGCAGTGTGCTGCTCTGTGCAGTCTGAAAGTAGAGATGCTAGTGGCAGAATAAAAAAAAAAGTAGAAAATTTAGGAAGACATAAGACAAGGAACTAGAGCCCCCATCTTACCCATTTCATCTAGAACAGAAAAAAGCTGTCACTAAGAGGGGCCATATAAGCAAATTATTTGGATATTGACTTAAAACAGTTTTTCTCAACAGCTGAGTTGAGTCAAATCGTATTTGTGTGTGTGTGTGTGTGCGTGTGTGTGTGTGTGTGTGATGGGTCCTGTCCTGTGCATTGCAGTGTGCTCACCAGCTTTGCTGGCTTCCAGCTACTGAAGGTGCTGCACCTCCAAAACTGCCAAATTCCTCCTGATGTGAAACAGTTTCCTCTGAGAGACTGAAGCATCCTGTAGGAAACCTTCAGAGCAGGAAGGTGAACGACTCAAATAGCCACAAGAAGTTCCTGAAACTTCTGGTCAGAAAATCCTGACCAGATTCTCTAGGCCCCTTCCTGCAAGAGTAAGCCATAAAAGCTGAGAGTCCATCTCACACAGAAGAAAGAAAGCTGAGCTTCTGAGACTCTGGGGCCGGACCAGATGCCTGGAAGAAACAGAAATCACCCGAGCTGCCTGGAAGAGGTTTGGACAACTGAGGTACCTGGAAAGGACGCTCTCCAACCGGTTGAGCTGATTGGAGCTGTGCAGTGTGCTCCAGGTTCCCAGCTTCGTCACCTGTCACCCATGCTGCGGTGGGCGTTGGTTTACAGCTGTCTTTGAGTCACTTCTGCTCCTGTAACTCCTCACCCACATTCCTGTAAGCAACCACCAAACTCGTTGGTTCACCAAGTTGGGCTTTAGTGACATCCATAGTTTGGGTCTGTTGTGTCTTCCATATCTGGGTGAGTAGATGTGTGTGTTGCCACACAGCACCTCCTGAGCCCAAAGTCACTCTTGGCAGAGGACATCTGCCCAGTGACTTGACTGGAACCAAGCTGTCTGAACACCCAACAACAGGTTATGAGTTCTTCGATTCTGGCAGGCAGTACAACTTCAGTCTTTGTGTCTCAGGCTCTGGAGAGAGACTGCCCATCTTGAGTGGTGACTGAACCGCTTACTAGTGCCATGGCTTCCCTTGGGCTAAACTGTTTAGGGCTACACAATATTATCTGCAAAACACTTCTAAGAGTGTTTGTCAAACATAGATATTTAATAATTGAAGAGAGGGCAGGGATGTAGCTCAGTGGCACAGTGCTTGCCTGGCATGCGTGAGGTCTTGGGTTCGATGGCCAGGGAGAATGAGGAAACTTTGAAGACTGTGTGCCAGAGTGGGTCACAGCACTCTAGATGGCTCATTGCCGCTTGTGTTTGTTTGCTCAATTACAGTTTGGTAACTGATTGAGAAATTAGATTTGTCATCACTTAAGGAGTGAAAAACAGAACCAGATCATTGTTGACTAAATGTCACATTAAATGCAAACAGCAAGGAAAGCAACTAAGGTGCCCAATCTTTACTTCAAATGCAAAAATAGATGAGGATGTGTACATGTTTATTTAAGATGAAGAAAGAAATGATATCGAATGCTCAGGCCTCAGGAGCTTTTGTTCTAAGTTGTCTTCAGGCAGTTTACCAGAAATGCTTACATGGGAGTGATTTCAGAGTGCAACCTGCCTCCTCTTTAGCATCTAGAACAGCCTATACTGCCAGTATTACTATTTAGGGTCCCTTCAGTCAGAAAACAGAAATGCTTCAGTATCATTAAGCCATACTAAATCCACTATTAGTCGCAGGATGTAAATCCCGGAGGACACTGCAATAATGTTACCAGAGCTCTCTGTGCCATTGTCCCTGGACTTCCTGGAAATCGTTTGTGGGAATGAAAAAGTTCCCTGTGACAGCCACAGCATGGCCATGGCTGAGCTCCCAGAGCCTGTAACCCCTACATAGCGTGTGTGAAGGCGCTCCGGCCTTGGAGCTGTCTCCAAGCCCTGGACTTGGCGGCTGTCTGCCTTCCACATTTGTGTTATTTCCTCTTCCTCTGCCAGAAGTATACATTTATTTTCTTTTTCCCAGCCTAGAAATGTTTGATTACACCGACTCCTCTCCCTCCTGTGACCATCCTTTAAATAATGGCGACAGCTCGCTGCATCTGGAGCACTGGATTTTGCTGTGCTGTTTCACATGCATTAGTTTTTTCACGAACTGTTGCTTTTGCCTCAGAAACGGTTGTCGGCTCAGCAGAGAATTTCCCTTTCACCTCTCAAACCCACGTGATCCTTTTGTAGTTTGCTTCTTCTTCTTTTTTAAACAAACAACAAAATAACCTTATATGCTTTGCAGTTCACAATGTTCAATCTTAATTAAACTAAGTTCAGGATGCAAGCGGAAATGACTAGCGGTGAGGGGCCGATTCCTAACACTCATTGGCACATTCATTCTAAATTTAGACAGTGCCCTTAGAGGCCTCCAGATTGAATCACAACCTTATAATTAATATTTCCTGTTCTTCCGCTCGGTGTGAAGTCGTCAGGCCCAGTGGCACTTCGCTATATTTGCAGTATTTATTCTTTACAGATTGTATGCCACTGTCTACGACCTGAAACCAGGAAACAAGATGACTGAAAAATACAATCTGAATGGCAACCACAGAATTTCAGCTGAATAGCTTGAGCCAAAAAGAAGTCTCAGGCTTAAGGGAAAAAAATCTTATTTTTGAGGTATGCTGTATACAGCTCAATGGTTAAAGCATTTGCCTGGCATGACTAAGGCCCTAGGTTCAGTGCCCAGTATATCAGAAAGAATCTTATTTTCAAAGTAAAATCTATTAATGTACGTATATCAAATCAAATCCTATTATAGTAATAAATGAGTTTGTGAATACACACCTGTGCATAAATGAATAAAGATGGATAAAGGAGTTTAGAGTATTTGTTTATTTATTGCCCTTTTTATTGAAAAAACTTTTTTATATAGTATGTTCTGATCTTCCTTTTCCTCTTCCCCAGCTTCCCCAGCCTCTACCCACCTCACTACCTAGCCAACTCCACACCTTTTCTTTAAAAAAAAAACAAACAAAAACCAATACACACAACACACACACACACACACCATACACCATATATACACACAGAATATCATACGCACACACACACCCACCACACGCATACACACCCTCCCACATCACATACCACACACACACACACACCACACATACACACCCCACACACATCACATATCACACATACACGCACCACACATATCACATACCACACAACACACACATACACACCCACATACACACATACCCCATACACATCACATAACACACAACACACACATACACATGCACATACACACATACTCCATACACATCACATAACACACACACACACACACACACACGCGCGCGCGCGCGCGTGGACCCCCCACCCCCACCCCAAGAGTTCAATTTTGGAAACTTTTCAGTTCAATATGACGTGCTGTGAATTCCAACTTGTGTTGGAATTGTGTGAGGGAGGCAAAGGGGTGGAGGAGAGGATCCAGAAAGTAAGTAACCATCTAAAACTTGGTCATGCAAGGAGACCACAGTCAACGGGGATTTCGGAGCTGACTTCTGTGGCTGCTCAAAGGCACGGGTGCTCCGCCTGAAATCGCGAGTTGAAATGTGTTGATTGGCTTTAGTGAGGACGCTGCACAACAGTAACCAAGAGATTTGGAGTGCTCTGGGTTTGTTCTCTCTCTCTCTCTCTTCCTGTAAAAATCACGTCTTGGATGAAATAACAACCGCTGAAATAGACCAAAAGTTGACTCAGTCCATTCACAGTTAAAGGATTCTGGCTCCATAGCAGGGCACGAGAAACCATAGCTAAACATACCTTACATGGGTGGGTGCCTCACTCATGGAGAAGTTTACGGTCACTGGAGATGAGAGAGCCATCTCTTTGTCTGGAATATCTCCAGTTATCTGTGCACTGGACCCGGGACTACCCAGTGCTTTTACTCTTAGGGAATAAGGCTATGTCTTAGAGAATTTTGAATATTTCTGTCCCTCTCCCTATGAGATAAGCCCCTGCTGGTTAGGGGTCTTGATTTCCAGGGCTGGAAATGCTTGGCTAGGGATGACAAGGGAGTGAAGAATGGATAGACGTACAGATGCATGTCCAGAAGATCTGGGGCCAGCTTAGGGTGGGCTCACTCCAATGAAGTGGCACCCAGTACTATCTGCAGCCTAGAACCTCTGGTCCATCACAGGGAGATGGTTTAGGTAGTCTCAGGAGAAGGCGTTTGTAGGTCAGCTGTGAGCATCCAGGAGGAGAAGGAAGCTGCTCTTGCTTGGTTTCTTCACACCGATCAATTGTCCATAAACATTTGTGCTCAGACCTCGGAAAAAGCTTGGTCATTCCTCGGAGCCAGGCCTGTGTGGATCCCAATCCCGCATGGCTCTGAAGCCTTGGAACGTTCACAGCACACGTGCAGGACTTCCCTCACTCAGGGCTTCCTCCGCTCCCCACGCTTGATGTCTCCATGAGAACGGGCATTTTAATGATCTTCCAGGTTATTCAAAGGCTCCGTGATATTTGAATATCAAATGCCTTGAGGCACTGCCTTAGTGGTCTGTCACTTCTGAGTTCTGTGTTCTTTTCTAAATGTGTCGTGGCAAAGGCTCTGAAGTCCTTTCCCACCATGCTCACCTCCGTCATGAACATCCTCATGTAGCTGCCAAGTGCATCTCCACGGCATCCTTTGGATGACACAGGAGCACGCTTGCAGGCTCCCAGAGGCTTCCTGTGACCTTCAGGGTTGAGTCTGGACCTCGCCCTCTCTGGCCCGAGCTCCAGCTGCATCCACAGAGCCACAGTCGCTTATCATCTCCCTGCCGGGAGGAAGCAGCTCAGAGATCATGGAAACTGTGAGTTTGATGGTCTGGGAAGTTTCCGGAGGAGATTAGAGTTGGCAGGAGTCCAAGGAGCCCAGAACTTGCCTTGTTTTCTTTGAACATTTTGTTTCCTGCCCTGAGAGGAAAGTGGCCGCCTTGCTCAGCTCTCTGCCTCAATTCTGTCACAGTCTCCCAGGGCCAACTGCAATGGCATCCGTTCTAGGTACATCTCTTAGCAGTTGGTTTGCTCCAGGGGTTAGTTTCCCTGCACTGGACATGGACCCCTGTGTGTTAGGCTGAAACGGTGTCTAGGTTTCAGTCTTTGAGAGCAGGTGCTGACTGAGATTAAGGAGCAAAATAGTCATTTGGGATCAACATCTTTGACCCAGAAGACAGAAGAAGCGGGAATTGGTTAAAACAAACAAACAAACAAAAAACACTTCAAGCTTATGATACAGACCTGGAAAAGCCTTTGTGTTAGTTGGTTTCCTGTTGCTGCCGCAAAATACCTGAAAAAACAAATTAACTTGGAAAAGAGAAAGGCCATTTGTGATCATGGTTTCAGTTTGTGGTTGCTTGGTCCTGAAGCAAGACGGAATAACATGGCTGGGACCAGGAAGTAGATAAGTAGTTTATCTCTAGTTTCCAGAAAGAAGAGAGAAAAGGAAGCAGGGAGGAGAGAGTGGGGGGGAGAAAAGAGGAGGAGAAGGATAAAGTGGGAAGTAGAGACAGAGAGAAAAAAGAGGGAGAGAGAGAGAGGGAGAGAAAGAGAGGGGGGGAGCATGAGGGAGCATGAAGGAGCCCTGGGAGTTCAGTATCTCCTGTGAGCTAAGTTCTTTCCACAAGGCACCACCTCATCAATGTGCCATCACCTTCCCACAGCATCAGCAGCTGGGACCAAGACTGTAAACATGGAGCTTTTTCTGGGAGCCTTAAGATCAAAGCCATAAGGATCTATGTTAATACAGCAGGCTATTCTAGAGAGAGTTCTGGATACTCGGCATCTGGGACAACATGACTGGGTCTTTCTAATTTTGCCTGACTTATCAGGTGCAATATCCCAAGGAGGATGTGACCACTGTCCAGTCAGCTTTCTACAGCTGAGGCCGGCCACAGAGGGCCTGTCAGTGACAAGCCTTCCCCAGAGTCCCATGTATTCACCAAACTTTACTGTTTATTTTTCTGAGATTATGAACTTTGAACCCAAGAGGAGAAAAGATATTTTCAAACATTAAATGCAAAATATAGCATAGGTCACAGTATATAACAGGAATTCTGTCCAGTGTCCCTAAATGAAGAGCTCATTTCCTGAGCTCTGTCCTTGTCCCTTTCTCATTTGTCCCACCTCACACTTTAGTATGACAGAGGCGTGGGGACTGTGCGTGTATTTCTTAGACATCTGCTCTGTCCTCATCACCTTCCATTTCCCTCCTCTCTGTCTTCGCTTCTCTCGTCTTTACGTCCAGCAAAGCTGTTTGTTGATGATTCCCACTACTCAAACCAAGGACAGCCAGGCTACAGGAATCATAGTGTGGTAGTTTGAACAAAAATGGCCACCGTAGGCCCACAGAAAGTGACACTGTTAGGAGGTGTGGCCTTGGTGGAGGAAGTGTGTCATGTCACGAAGGGTGGGCTTTGAGGTTTCAGGTGCTCAAGCCAATATAGTGTCTCACTCTCTTCCTGCTGCCTGCTGGTCAGTCCAGATGTAGAGCTCTCAGCTACTTCTCCGGTTCCACCTTGCTTCCCGATATAGTAGTAATGGATTAAACCTCTGAACTGCAAGGCAGCCCCAGTTACAATGTTTTCCTTTATAGGATTTGCTGTGGTCATGGTGTCTCTTTACTTCAATAGAAACCCTAACTAAAAGACATGATTTGACATTGGTGGACAGGCTGTTGATAACTTTATCTCATCATGTTAAATTAAGAAGAGTGTGTGAGCTTCATAATGCAGATGAAGAGGGCTTTACTCTAAACCCAGTAAAGTAAAGCCCTGTGCCTTCCTCATTTCATCATAATTATTTGATGTCATACTGAACTCGGGTCCTAAATGAGCTAAACGGGTTTGTGCCTGGACATCTGGAATTAGGTCTCAGAGAAGCTGAAGTAGGGACAGTGCTTTTCACAGCCCTTATGGGGGTGACCACAGCACTGTTCTTCAGCTGTCAAAGATCCTTATTTTCAAGACATAATAAAAACAAACCACAAATTCAAACAGAAAAAGTATGTACTAACTACAACTCCTAAGTTTGTATTATTCACGCCAATGGACATGACATCCGTTGGAGTAAAAATAAGTAGAACATAATTTAGGATAAAGGAGAACAATTTAATAAACATGTGGACAACATGCATTGAAAGCTCCAGCTAGGTAAATAGAGAGACTCAGTTGACAATGAGTTTAGTTGTTCCACAGTCAAAGCTAAACCAAAAGTTAGCTTTAATAGATTCTCCACAGATTCCACCTGCATTGATTATACAGCATACTTATCAATATTTAGAATTTGCAATGTAACAAGTGAGCTTCTATCTTGTTGATTGATAGATCAAAACTATCTTGGCTTGATGAGAGCAGGATGCGTGTTCATGACACCAGCATGAACTTCTGTGCTTTGTCTACAAACACAGTTACTGGAGAAAACAACTGTGTAGACAGAGATGGGTGGGAATGGGGGCAGCTCTCTTAGAGTAATGCTCCTGAGCCTTAGAATATTAACTTCTTTCCAAAATGAAGGAATAATGTATTTTTCTAAACTCATTTTCAGCATGATTCAGCAGCCAGTTTTAGAAACATAACCCCAAAGTTATAATTACATTTAAGCTTTCTTTTGGTAATCAAAATGAATCCCGAGTCTTATATGATTGGAGGGTACAGTAACTAGTTAACCTTAAGCTGCCACCTGTCATAGTACAGTCCTGTGACAAAGGATGTTCATCAAACTCGGCTTGCCAGCTGACTTTAAGAGCCTCCCTGCTTGTCTTTATACTACCGAACAAGGCAGCACACACATTTGCATTGTGGGACCAGGTCAAATTGCCACAAATGTCTCAATTCTTGGTTATGTAGAAGAAAAAACTATAATGAGCTGAGAAGGGATACAGATTGAAAGCCAAGCAAAATGCCAGGTGAAGATGTGGGGATGCAGAGAAAACTCTCAGCCTGAAAAACAAAGGGCTGAGAAGGAAAAGAATTTGGTGGAATCTGTTAAGAGCCATAGAATGGCCCTGTGCCTGGCACTGCGTTAGTGTGTGGTACGGGATAATTGTCTGTATTCTGTCAATCATGTTTTAAATAAACACTGATTGGCCACACAGGAAGTATAGGCAGGTCAACCAGACAGGAAAGAGAGGCGGGGCGATGAGACCAGGAGAATGCTGGGAAGGAGGAAGCCCATTCCTCCTCACTCCTGTCCAGACCACCAAAGAAGCAGGATGTGTTGATAAAATGGTGTTGATAAAAGCTGACCGCATGCTTTTTGGTTTTCAGCTGTAGCAGGAAAAAAAAAGCTGTGCTGTTTTAAAATGCCAGCCATCCTGCCAGGGCAAACTCTGACTCTTTCAGGCAGGCGTTCAGACTACTAAGCATTTGAGTGTTGTCTGTGGGCACACTGTTGTAGCTTGCTTGCTGGCAAGAACCTGGAAATGCCATAGAGTTGTGGCAATAAACATGGCTCAAGCCGGTACCTATGCCATGAGGCTGGAATTGCAGAAAGCTAAGGAATGGGCTGGATCCAGCTGTCAAAGCCACGCCTTTTATCTTACCCATATAGCTTGGTAAATTAAAGATTCGTGTAGTCAGAAAAAGAGAGATTTACAGTAAAGAGAGATAAAAAAAACTCTAAATGGTTTACATTGTGTTAAATATATATATTTATTTTATATATATATTTAGGCTAAAGGTTAAAGTCCTTAAAATAAAAAAAAAGAAAAAGAGTAGTTGGGTATGGTGGTACACACCTTTAATCCCAATACTTGGGAGGCAGAGGTAGATTGACCTCTGTGACTTCAAGGTGTGGTAGCACACGCCTTTAATCCCAGCACTGGGGAGGCAGAGACAGGCAGATCTCTGTGAGTTCAAGGTTAGCCTGGTCTACAGAGTGAGTTCCAGGATAAAGACACACAGAGAACCTGTCTCAAAAAGCCAAAAGTTAAAAGTAAAAATAAAAGAAATAGAGTTTAAAATAAAGCTGCATAAATATGAAAAACACACAGAGAATCTGGATACTGTATGTTATTATGCTCTCTTTGAATTGTTTGAATGCTGAGGAAGGAGCAACAGCTGCTAAACAATATTTGCTTACACATGCTGCTGAATTAATCCAATATAGGTATTTTGAAAATACCTTGACTTCAAAATTGAAGTCAAAAGATATGTTACTTTGGAGAAGAGATTTTGCTTTTGTTTCCACAGGAAATGAGAGGCTGTGGATTCATTCTGAGTTAAGAAAAATCAGGTTTGATCAAGGAAGACCACCTGAGAAATCTCCGGTAGGAACAGATGGCCTGAATGTCTGAGTTCTACATCCAGAACAGATTCAAGATGCTGCCTGAGATGATCAAGCCTCACAGGATACTCCAGTCAGGACTTGATCATAACTCTAAATTTTCTTTAGGTCCCCGTAAGATTATCAGAGCCCCCCAACCAGCCAGAAGTAGCCTGGAATACTATACCCACATTCCCAAAAAATGGACTATGGATATTTTCCTTTGTTTAAAAAAAAGAGGGGGAAGTGTGTCTGTAGCTGAGGGTCTTTGTCAGTGAAACCACCTTCCTGCACCAACATATTTGAATGTATTTCAGTTCTGTGCAACAAAAGGTTCTCTAGCCAAGATATTAGGTGGCATCAATGCACCATGCTTAAGAAAACAAATTGGAGCAATTTCTTAATCCCCTTCTATCCCAAACAGGTTATTCAGCTTCTGCTACAAGTAATCCAGACAGATATTGCTTGCAGAATACAAGTCTAAATACTGTTTGCTTGGAAATTCACTCATGGTGTTATTTTATTTTTTAAATCAAAATGCTTCTGTAAGATTGTACTATTCTAGCTTCCACATTTATTTGTGTAGGAGACCACACTGACTCATGCTACTCACAGAGAGAATCCAGGGAAGAAGAGAGGAACAGGCCAATCCTCATCTTCAACTTATGTTACAAGCTCGTGGCGCATGTTGTCTGTGGATTCTACAGGAAAGGGACATCCCTGCCACCAGCTCAGGCCGAGTTTGATGCCACCAATGACCAGGCACTAAAGTTGTTATGACAAAGGTGGTAAAAAGTGGAGTCCTATTCTGGAGGGGACTTTCTCAGGGGAAACTGAGGTAATTCTAGCTGTCTTTACCTTGAGCCTAGAAATTGGGCATTCTTCAGCATTCTAGCCTGCTGCTAAACTCTGTAGACTCTTTGTTTCTGTCATTTTTTGTCTACTTTGCCCGGCTTGTGTGGGTGTTTGGTATTTGCCATAAGCTCCTGAGACGATGCTTATGTGCTCTGTGTTTGCATAGATGACCTTGTGTGCTCTGTGTTTGCATAGATGACCTTATGTGCTCTGTGTTTGCATAGATGACCTTATGTGCTCTGTGTTTGCATAGATGACCTTGGGGAGTTAAAACACAGAGATTTCATTTTGCCCCTCCTAATGACTAGATACTTATTAACTATATTAACTAATACACATATATATATTTAGCCAGAGGTCTTTCCATTTGTCAATGGCTTAGTCATTTTCTGGGAGACGCTAGAGTCCTGCGTTAGAATACCTCATTACTCTGCTGGAAAAGGACAATTCTAAACTACTACCCTGGAACCAAGCTAAATTAAAAGACATACATAACAACAGTGTAGGGGACTTGTGAATCACTGGTTGCACTTTGGTATCCCTAATAAATCTCAGCATGGGTGAAGAAGATGTCCTGGATAACTCAAAGCTCTTCCTTCTTGCAGTAATGGTGCATGTCAATTATTCTATATTTTGGGGAGGTGAAAAGAAAACAGAAACCACCAAGCAGTGGTGGCGCACGCCTTTATTCCTAGCACTCGGGAGGCAGAGACAGGCAGATCTCTGTGAGTGTGAAGCCAGCCTGGTCTACAAGAGCTAGTTCCAGGACAGCCAGGATACAGAAAAATCCTGTTTCAAAAAACAAAGAAAGAAAGAAAGAAAGAAAGAAAGAAAGAAAGAAAGAAAGAAAGAAAGAAAGAAAGAAAAGAAAACAGAAACCATTAGCACCGTAATTGTGGCCCCCAGCAAATGAGAATCCAGCTGGATTTAAATAACATATTTCACCTCAAACCCTTGATTTATTCCCATGTGAATTCATTATACAATTGACAAAGCAAAAACAAAACAAAACAAACTCAAATCTTCACTAGGAGAGCAGAAGTCAATATTGTTTCTGACATTATGGATTGATGGATGTCCACCTAGTTTGATGACGGTCTATTAAAACCATTGTGTGTGTGTGTGTGTTTCGCCTACCACTTTTTTGAACCCCAAATGTTTGCTCCTAGCTCCGAGGGCGAAGCAAAAATTGATGATACTGCAGAATTTATCGAGCTTTTTTGAAAGTTATTCTCCATGACCCCAGGCCCAGCTCTTGGAGGTGAGGACTCAGGCACAGGCAGATTTAGCACACACTACTTTTGAGATTGCTAAAATGGGGACAGCAAAGCACCTCACACTTGGCTCTCAAGCACCCAGCTGTTGCCAGCAGGCAGTTGGGATGTGTCAGTTCACAAAGCTCTCCGGAGGCTGCTGTCAATTTTCATTTCTGTCACCGTGAAGTTGTTGGCTGTGCTTAGCATTGTCTTCCTTTCGTGGTGGGGGTGTCATCGTTACACAAGCCGTCATGCTACATGCAGGCAAACTGTGTAAGCAATTTGGGGAACTAAACTTAAACATTTCTGTTGTGTCTCAGAGGCGCCTCACGAAGGGCTCTGCTCCTCCTCCTCCAACTCAGGCTTAGGTTGCAGCGTTTGGATGATGATACAGTATTCAAGGAAAAGGGGATTTTGTTCGAAGATGCTCGAAAATCCTCAAAGGCATTTTTCAGACAGCATTATGTAAATTATTACCTGAATACACTGATTGTTCTCTTGTACAACAGAGCCTCGAGACATCAAACAGCCCTGCCTAGATTCAGAATATTGACAAGACTTCTGTTATCCACCTACTCATTAGCAAGGACTTTGGAGTTCCTGCTATGCACCAGACACAGAAAGTCCCTGCCCGTATTCTCCTTATTGGGTCTCACAGCCTGGACCTGGAGCGATGTGTGCATTGGATCTATCTGAGGTACGGTTTACCTCTTGTCCTGCTCTGCCTTTTCAGGGTAGAATCCTGCCATTGCCAGGACTCTGGGCACAGGGACTTACGCCTATTCCTTACTCCTGCTTATAATTCTTCTCTGGGATGAAGGTTGTACACCTGACGCAGTCAGTTGCTGGGATCCCACTTTAGAGAGCTTTGTTGGCTGATGGTGTCTTTGCACAGGGCTCCCGTATTTTAGGGTTTGATGTCTTTCGGTGGCCGGCTTAGAAGCCTTACTTAGAAGTCAGATGTCATCTGGAGCATGGCTGAGAGTGACAGTTCTTTGGATGTTTTCAAAAAGGGCTCAGCATTGTTCTTTACCGAGGTTTTGAAGGCTTATTTTTTTTTTTAACATTGAACATTTGTTTTGCATCATGCACACCCATTGGACATGCTGCTGTGTTACGTAGGGACCTTATAAAAGCATGTGATTTAATTCCAGCACGTCCACTTGCACAGCCCTCCCACAATTGTCTCTTTCCCCCAGACGGTTTTGCTCCCCCCCCCACACACACGAACTCAGTTTTACATATATACATAAAATCTAAGAGCTACAGATGAGTAAAAAACATATGGTAGTTTTAGTTCTGAGGCTGGCTTAGTTCACTTAACATTATTATCTCCTGTTGCACCCATTTCTCGTAAACAACACAACTTTGTTCTTTATGACTGAAAACATCCAGTGTTATGCATACCACGTTTCCTTATCCTCCGCTCTGCTGTTGGACACCTAGATACGGTCTATTGGGAGCTTCACAGCCAAACACAGGATGTGAAGTATCTCTGTGACAGCAGAGTTCTTTGGATACATCCAGGAGTTTCACTCAATTCTCTTGGTCCGAGAAGGGGCTTTTGTAACTCCGTTTCTCTGCCATTAATTCTGCCCTTTACTTAAACACAATTTAGTCCTGTATCAGGAAATCCTATGCACAAATGGATCAAGTTAGTGAACAGTTAGCTGTAGCGCTAATATTTGATTGGGTGGGCGCAGAGGGTATAACTTAGTGGTGGAGTATGTGCTTCTCATGTTCAGGACCAAATAAAATTTTCTTATTTTCTGTAAGTGATTAGTAGTGGAATTAATACTGCTATAATGCAGTTCTTTTCACAGAGATACTTACTTGACTGTATACTAGTCCAGTGGTTACTGCAGCTGTGATCTCCATTTAGAAAGGCAATAAATAAGTCGCAGAGTAATTGGCTTTCTCTAGATCAGAGCTAGCAGGCAGTATGGCTGAAGTTCAAGCCCAGCCTCGCCAGCACACATCCATCACTGTCACCCCACATTGCTTCTCTGGAGTTGGGGGATAATTTAGGTTCATATAATGACCAGAAGAAAACTTCAGGCATAGCTTTAGGGCTATTTATATATAAAATATCACTCTAAACATCGAAATACTGCTAGTTGACTAATCCATGTTTACACCCCATCAAGGCACACCCATCCATATCTACTCGCACCCCCCACATTCACCCATAATAATCCACACCCACCCATGTACGTGCACATACATACAAACACACCACCATACACACACCCAAATATTCCCACCCACACCCATAGCCACCTACATCCACCCATACCCATACACACACACACACACACACACACACACACACACACCTACCCACACACACATCAGCGCATATACACACTTACACGACAGTATATAAATGATGTTTGAGCAAGGATATTGGGTGAAATTCTATTACTATAAAGCATGCAGAGGCCAGCATGCCAAGCCGTAACCATGTAGTGTCTTACTCATTTCTGGTACCAATGAGTCCTTGTCACATCGACATTAAGAGTTAGAATAGTTTTCCCACGCTGCTGTTGGAGACGCAGTGCCTTGCTGTAGGAAGATCTGGGATACTACACCGTCAATGTCTCCTCCATCACCTCGGCCTTTGATTTCGGAGTTCCCCTAAAATGTCTTTGTGCTGGCTAATTTTACATCAGTTTGCCACAGGCTAGAGTCATCTGAGAGGAGAGAACCCCGACTGAGAAAATGCCTCCGTACAATTGGGCTATAGGTAAGCCTGTAGGTCATTTTTCTTAATTAGTGATTGATGTGGGAGGGCCCAGCCCACCATGGATGGTATCACCCCTGGGCTGGCGGTCCTGGTTCTATAAGAAAGCAGGTTGATCTAGCCAGTAAGCAGTACCCTTCCATGGCCTCTGCATCAGCTTCTGCTTCCAGGTTCCTGCCCTGACTTCTGAGTTTGAGCGCCTGTCCTGACTTCCTTCAGTGATGAACAAAGCATAAGCCTAGCAAGCCCTTTCCTCCCCAAGGTGCCTTTGGTCATGGTGTTTCCTCACGGAAATAGTAACCCAAACGAAGACAGTCTCGCGTGACGATTTCCTTGCAGATAAAATAGATGCTAAAATTTTGTCTCTTTCACAATTATGTTAGGAGGTAAAAAAAATAATTTATGAATGGAAGTCCTGTGAAATGGACTGTTTTAATGAAATGCTGGGAGAGCTCTTTAAAACCAGATTATATTTTAAACTATTACCTCCAGGCGCTCCCTAGAAATAATACTATCTCCAAGTAGGTTTTATTAACAAGAAATAGCATATCTAATAAAGGTCATGAAATTCCTCTCAAGTGCATGAGAAAATCTCTCTCTCTCTCTCTCTCTCTCTCTCTCTCTCTCTCTCTCTCCTCCATCTTCTGTCTCTGCTATCTAAGCTGCCACTTGTGTCGTCACACAGTGACTCATTGTTAAACCCCTTTTGCTTTCTCCGCTGTCACTGATTTGATGATTAATAACTTAAAAAGAAGTGGCCCCACTTTCAGTTTTCTCTGGAGCCCCCAGAGAGCATAAAGTCTCTATTTCCTAGCTGTCCTCTCCCCGAGTCTGGTGGGATCTAGCTCACCAGGCAGGGTTAGTTTACATGGGGAGCAACCTCTTCTCCATGAGTCAGAGTCGAGAAGAATGAACATATTTCTGCTAAGATGGTTTTTGCTGTTGCCAGTTGAGTGATAGATCTTAGCAAAGCAACTTAATGAACAACCAAACAAGTGGGGATATGACAACAAAAAACAAGGCTCTTGTCAGAAGTCCCTTCCTCAGTCACGGAGGACGTGTTACCTGAGAGTTCCACTTCTGGGATTTGGTTGCTGTGAAGCATCTCTATGTTCTGTGCTGGGTGATGGAAAGTGAGGGTCATAAGACAGCCCTGCCCCCTGCCATGCAGCTTATTGTATGCAGGAGCTGTGCAATCCCCTGCAGTAGACTCCCATCTCAAACTCACACTGTCCTGTTCCATTGCCAGCCTCTTTTAAAAGCACATTTATTAGGATATAATTCACATAGCACAAAATTGCCTCTTTAAACTACGCCACTGGGTGTCTTTTCAGTGTGTCTGTGGAGTTGTACCCTATCATGCAGCTGTAACCACAGTCCACTGTAGGACATTTTCAGTGTCCTGGAAGAAGTCTCAGGCACGTAGGCAGTGCCTCCTTCCCCACTCCACCCCAGTCTCCATCACTGGCAAGCCCTAACCCATGTCACCCCAGTTCCCATCACTGGCAAACATTAACCCATGTCACCCCAGTTCCCATCACTGGCAAACACTAACCCACATCACCCCAGTTCCCACCACGGGCAAGTCCTAACCCATGTCACCCCAGTCCCCACCACAGGCCAGCACTAACCCATGTCACCCTAGTCCTCACCACTGGCAAGTCGTAACCCACATCACCCCAGTCCCCACCACGGGCAAGCATTAACCCACATCACCCCAGTTCCCACCAAAGGCAAGCACTAACCCACGTCACCCCAGTTCCCACCAAAGGCAAACACTAACCCACATCACTCCAGTCCCCACCACGGGCAAGCACTAACCCACGTCACCCCAGTCCCCACCACTGGCAAACACTAACCCACGTCACCCCAGTCCCCACCACTGGCAAACACTAACCCACGTCACCCCAGTCCCCACCACTGGCAAACACTAACCCATGTCACCCCAGTCCCCACCACTGGCAAGCACTAACCCACGTCACCCCAGTCCCCACCACTGGCAAACACTAACCCATGTCACCCCAGTCCGCACCATGGGCAAACACTAACCCATGTTCTGTTCTCTTATGTCCAGCGTATCAAACCCTGAGGCTCATCGCTGTCATAGCCGGTGTCAGTGCATAGCTCCTCATGAGCAATAACATTCCCTTCTGTGGACAGACCACGCTGCTAACTGAGTGAGTCTCTCTAAGATTATGTGCTAGAAACTGACATCCTGACCCAACAGCATTGGGAAATGAAGCTGTATGAGAAGCAAGCAGACCAGTGTCACTACCATGAAGTGGGCTCATTAGGGGAATGCGTGTCTTGTGAAACGATGTGCCCAGCCCCTTTCCATTCTCTTGCTCTCCTGCCTCTAACACAGCTAGAAAACATCACCGATGCTGATATCTGGTCCCTAACCTCCCATTTTTACAACCACATCTTTTCATTTTAAATTCCACGGCCCCACATATCCTGTCAGAGCGGCACAAAGCGGGCTAAGACATAACACATTTTATGAATCTACTCATGTATTTCCAGTGGGGCTACTATGAATAATGAACATTCATATGAAAAGTTCTATCTGACCATGTGTGTTGTGGCTTGGATATGAGGTCACCTGTAAAATGCTCATGTGCTGAAGTCCCGCTTCCCAGTGAGGCAGTGTCAGAGCTGGGGTACTGGGGAAAGCAACTGTAGTGGGAGGGCTTTGATCCCATCAATGTCTTACCTTTGATGAATTCATAGAAAGAAGAAGGCAGGGCCTACCTGGAGATTACTGAAGGCATAC
Source organism: Ondatra zibethicus (assembly GCA_004026605.1). NCBI lineage: Eukaryota > Metazoa > Chordata > Mammalia > Rodentia > Cricetidae > Ondatra > Ondatra zibethicus. The sequence goes on from PVIU01001391.1 coordinate 100,894, forward strand.
GCTAGAGATACAACATCCCATGGACTCTTCCTCCATACTTCCTAGCCACCAGGAGGTAAGAACTCTCTGCCACATGCTCCCACTACCAAGATCTCCTGCCTCTCCTGAGACCCAATAGGCCCAGCCCACCTTGGCTGAGATCTTTGAAACCATGAGCCAAAGCAACACCTTTTTCTTCCTTTCAACGAATTCTCTCAGATATTTGCCACAATGATGAAATCTGGTTAGCATTAGTTCCTTTTCTGTTTCTGTGATAAAATACCATAACTCAAAGCAACTTAAGGAAGAAAGTGCTCATTTTCGGCTTACCATTCTAGATGTTTAGAGTCCACAACAGCGGGTACTCTAGTTTGGTTTTCTATTATTGTGATAAAACATTGACCAAAAGCAACTTGGAAAGAAAGAACTTATTTCATCATGAAAGGAAGTCAGGGCACGAACTCAAGGCAAAGTCCATGGAAGAACACCCCTGCTCCTCAAGGCTTGCTCACTTGCCTAGGGGTGGTGCTGCCCACCAAGGGCTGGCTCCACATTAATCATCAGTGAAGAAAGTATCTACAGACATGCCTAAAGGCCAATCTGAGGGTGGCGTTTTCTCAGCTGAGGGTCCCTCTTCCCAGATGACTCTACCTTGTGTTAAGATGACAAAAATCTAACCAGTGCAGCAGGCAGACTAGTGGCAGGAACTGGAAGCTGGCTAGTCACATTCTCACCCCAACACAAGAGTGGGGGGGTATTCATAGGACTGGGGAAAAACTGGGTACCCTCAAAAACTGACCCCAGTGGCATATATCCTCCAGCAAGTCTTTAACTCCTAATGGTTCCCTAACCTCCCTGAAAAGAGCCACCAACTGGGGACCCAGTGTTCTAATGGAATTTCTCATCAAAATCACCACGCATTGTGTTCTTTTTTTCAGGTACATTCTAGGAGTTGAACTGCCAGGTTGGTTTGTATGCCAAATACTTGTCTATCTGTGCAAAGAAGACCCCTTCAGCACCGCTAGAAGGAAACTGGATTTGGAGTATGATGATTCCCATGGCTGCGCATTAGATGGTTAGGAGATCTTTTATATTTAGTTTCAAAACTTGAAATCAGACCTACTGGGATAGCCATAAACATAAGATATTTTATAATTAAGTAAACAAACCCCAGAGTGAGTGTCATCCTCCGCCTCAGAGTACTGCTAGAGTGGATAAGCCAGGATTTCTTCAGCTGCTGCCAAAAAATGCATTTGGCATCTGCTCAGACTCATGCCCTCTCCTGAGGCACTTTGGAAGGTCTAGCCTGAGTGACATTTGTAAGAAAACATGCTTGAAGTTACTAGGTCACTTTGTGTGCCTAGGAGCCAGGGCAGAGGGAGCGGCTGTGTGAGATGGAGCCATCTGAAGCCGAGAGGGCAGCGGCAGAGTGCGCGATGCTAAGTGATATTTCCAGACTTCAGCATCCACATGCCTGCACAGTACTTGAAAGTCTGAAGAGGAAGCTGAGATCCTGATCTCCATCCAGGTTCTGGCTTCCCTTACCAAAGGACCTCACTGGAGCTATTACTGCTATTTAAACCCTGACAAGTCAAGGACCCAAATTTGTCTTCTCTTAGCTCTTCTAGACGAACTAATGCTTATAAAAACCAAAGATCCCACACCCAGTGAACTGGGAAGAGCAAGGAGAAGACACGCACGCTCCCAGCCCCATTCTTCTCTTGCACAATCAGCAGGATCTCATCTAGTCTTTCAATTCAATTAAGTTCCACAAGCTTAATTAACTGGCGCCTGTTTCAAAGTTTGGCCGCTTCATGGTAGAGTGGAAAGGCAGCTTCACACCAGAAATCAAGAATAATTGAAAACAAAATGTGATGCCTACTGGATAGACAGTGTGCTCGACATGCCCAAAGCCCTGGGTTCCATCCCCAGAACTGAACCATTCTCAAAACACATGAAAAGAGGAGCCAATTAGGAAGTTACGGGGTAGCAGCATCACACCACCTGGGCAGCCTTTCTCTGTCTCCTGCACGCCACACAATGGCCTTCAAGACTGTCTTTGTTCTGGTGTTTCTCTCTGCTGTCTTGCCCATGGAGAGTTCCCCACCCCTTTCCTTCCTCTGGGTTGGTTTTAATTGGGTAGACACTGCTTCTCAGACTTGAAAGTACACAGGAGTCACCTGAGGTCTTGTTAAAACACAGATTCTGACTCAGCACATTGGGAGCAGCCCGAGAACCTGTTTCTGTAACAAGTGTGTGGGTGACACCAGTGTGCGCCATATGCTCCGGGGATGGGTGGATTATTTGATTATTTTAGTCTCTGCTTTTTGCATTCTCTAGGTAGTAGGCAGAGGCTCCCGGGGTGCCTGCCCTGGAGCAAGCACCCCTAGGCCAAAGAAACTCATTTTCCTAGGAAGGAGAGCACCCGTCTCCTCTTGTGCTTCTTCAAGGAAGAAACTCGCCAGGCCTCTGTGACACTGTCCCAAGTCTCTTGTTTCTTCAGGGACACCGAGGAACAGCTTTCTTATATTACATAATAGAACACAAAAATCACGCTGGCATGGTTTCTAAACAGAGGAACTTTTAATAAGCCAGGCGCGCAGACATTACACATTCTCATTCCGCCTTGCATTTTGTCATCTGTCTTCTGGGAATGAGGCTTAGAGATCGTGGTGGAACTCACTTAGAACAACAGACAATTGTCACAGCCTGTTAATTCCATCTGCTTCTGACGGGGAGGGGAAAATGGTTCCATAGTGAAGTCAGAGGGGCTCAGACACAGACAGGGATTTTCCTGAGGGTCCCACAGTGAGAGCTGTTGTATAATGAGAAGAGCAAAGGGAAGGAAAGAAAGAGAGCCAAGTGGCCGCTGGGTGATCGAGGCTTCTGTCTGCCAATCATGCTTTATGACGTTTGAGCCTTCTCTTCGGTGAAAAAAAAAAAGGAGTGGAATGGAAGGGGACGTTAGCTCCAGTCACAGTGGTGACGTGTTGTGTCTACATGTGGACTAGGCCTCTAACTGAAGTGCCCACTAATTACTAAGTGCCTCTGAAACCAGAAAGGTCACTGCCTAAACATCCCTGTTTCTTTGGCTTAGATTTCTTTTCCTTTTTTTAAATGGAAACTTTATTTAAAAAATAAGACAGTGTGCACCCAAATTAATCAGACCTAAGATCTACACATCTCAGTGTATGTATGTATGTATGTATGTATATGTATATATATATATATATATTATACAGAACAGTCATTATGAAGCTGTGGAGAGGGACATTGGATTTCACATTAATTTTATGACTAAAATTATTGGTTTTACTATGTAAAATGTGTATAATTTCAGGATGACTTAAGCAGTCCACTTACTGGACCATTCCCAGGAAGACTGTTGTTGGGAGCCAGGATTTCCGCCATCCAACTTGGGACTTATGTCATCTTGGGTAAGCAGTTCAACCATTTAGGCTTTCCTTATTGGTGAGCTGACGGGTCAGTCTCTTGCTATTTTCCAGTATGCATCCCATGGAATAAGTACTGGATAAAAATACTATGTGTCGTTCAAGTAACTGTGACTAATGCTGAGTTGGGGCTTGTTTCTTTGGTGCAGAGTCCTTATACACTAATCTACACTAGGGATCCCAAAAGACACTAGGATGTGCTATTTCCTGAAGAAACTACTATGCCCCATCTGATCACAAAGGCCACCTCCTTTCCTTCATTGCCTAGCCTCCCACCCTCTGAGTAAGAGCCCCTTTCTCTCCCATTACCTGTCTCCTACTCCCTGAGTCAGAGGCCATCCCTCTTTCTCATTCCTTGTTTTGTGACTTGATGATTTGACTACAACTGGGAAATGATCATTATATAATACCCGAATTCTAAATAATTTTACATAGTTAGCAATTATTTTTAAACAGTGGTAGCTCCCGTTTCTCAAGTTCCCAACTTTGAGATTTTTCCAGAGCCTTCCAGCGAGCATTGAAAAGTCCCCTTCCATTCAGTCTTTTTGTTGACATATGAAGTTGATGTCAATTATAAAAGCTTGAGTGAATTCAATACTTTCATGCATTGCAAGTAAAAGTTGTGTGCATCTGAAGCTAATTACTTAGGCTCTCGAGACTGTTCTTTAATTACTTGACCAGGGGAATGTTTGTATGATTTAAACATTAGCTTCAATATTCTCAGTCAAATGTTTTAGGCTGTTATAAGAGCACATCAGATTGATTTTATGGCCAAGCTAATGGTTGAAAACTTCTTTTGAAAGTGGTCCAGAGAAAGAAAATAGACTTCAGACAGGTTGATTCGAGGAAAGGGACAGATACAAGGGAAGCTAAAGTTCATTATCAGCTACCATCTCAGTGAGCTAGAGAGTCCTCTAGGAGTAATTTCCAGGACAAGAAATTATGAGTTATCAATTTCCCTTAGCACTTGAGGGTCCTCCTCAGGGGGTAGCATCGTTGGTGCAGGAACCCCAGTAGCAAGCAGGCTATTACAGTAACCCACGCGGTGATGACTAGCCATCTATTCATTTTAATTTCTTGGGTAATTGGTTTCATCTATTAGCAGTCAGCCACATATTTAAGCCACAAATGACTTTTCTCCATTAAAAAAAATCAACAAAAAACTCTTTCCTCTTGGGTGTGATGGTCAGCTGAGCCAATAAGCCTGGTGGATTTTGTTAGCTTCTTATATCAATGACTTCCGACACTCCTGGGATTGCTAAATAAGGTCTACTCAGCGACTCTTACCAATTATTTTTTCCCTTTAACAAAAATGTCCCAGAAATGTTGTGCGTTGCGCCATCAGTTTTCCTTCATTATAAAACCCAGATTTATAAAATTGACTTAGTGGAATTCACGATTTCCTCAGAACACTGCGGACAGCAATTTAATATGTCATTTTCGAAGGATGGAGGAGCTGAGTGGCTTTTACAGTCTGCAGTAAAAGCGATCCTTCCTAAGAGACAGCACAGTGATTTTTATGTGTTTCTTGCATCCCAAACATGGATTTACTTGGACTACAAAACATTTACACTTTTCACAACCAACAAGTTATTGACTTTGCAAAGGAAATGTGAAGAGTCTCTCTGCTGCCTTTCTGTCACCCCTCCCAAATGCCTGCGGTTTCTTCTCCTGTCGCCACTATTATCCAATAACCAAGCCTGGTATAAACAAGCCAGTGTGGCCCATTGGAAGCTGAAGCTGGAATGTCCTGCCGTGCTGTTATGGGGAGAATGATGAGATTTATATTATTCTTGAAAGGATGACAGAAATCTGCTCAGAACAGACAAAAATCATCATTTGTAGTTCCCCGTTGCTGGACTTCTATGGCAGTCATTGGGATGTGTGTGATTTATATTTGTGCAAAGCTCACTTCCTGGGTACCACCAGCACTGATCTCCAGAGGCCTCCTCTCCAATTGTGAAACAGTCAAAGGGAGAAAAAGAGGAAGGATTTATTACTTATAAGGTTAGAGCAAGAAAAGACAATATTCTATCTTGGAAGAGTCTTTGGGGTCAGTAAAGCTAGCTGGTTTACAGAAATTTTCAGTGTTTCAAAATTTTGTATGAAAGATTTCAAACTCAAAAGATATTATTGTAATATCGACATGAATGAAGAGTAAACAGATTTTGTGAGTGGTCCTCTAGTCAGTCTCTCTCTCTCTCTCTCTCTCTCTCTCTCTCTCTTTTCTTGTTTTTGGATTTTGAGACAGGGTCTTACTGTGTAATCCAGGATGGCCTGGAACACTTTGGGTAGGCCAGATGGACTCAAACTCACAACTATCATCTTCCCTCTGCCTTCAGATATTAGGGCATGCCTAGTCTTTCCCTGATATAATTTTGTAAAAGAAGCATTACATCAAAGTTACTTTGAAACCCTCTTGCCATTCGCCCTCTATTTGCTTTCTATAAATGTATTTTCAGAGTTTCCCATGCATTACTGCACATGTACATAACTATAGTACATGTGTGTCTTGAGAAACATCCTAGGATCACACCCACATCATTTATAATTCCATCTATTTACAAATCACTAAATGCTTTTCTTTGTATCCATAGATAATTGAAGTCATTGTCACCTTGAATTCTATTGCTTCTTAACTACCTTAGAAGGAAATCCTGTTCCTTTTCTTGATCCTCTTCCATATTCCTTTATTATTGTAATCCTGGTCCTAAGGCACTGCTAATCTATTTTCTGTTCCCGTGAATGTATCTGGACATTCCATACTTGCAAATTACATATGTGTGTGTCTTGTGCCTGGTTTCTTTCACTGAGCACAGTATTTTGGGGCTTTGTTTATGTTATAACTCTCCATCACCACGTGCCTATGCCCGAATCTGTTTGTCGGTTGATGACATACAGCTTTTCTCTGCCCTTTGGCTCTTATGAGTGATGTCACCATCAACATTGACATCCGCATTGTTGTTTTTTGGGAGTTGTACTAACGACTGAGGGTTGGTTTTTAATGCAGATAGTCCAGTTCATTGTAAATGCCACATGGGGCTTTGCTGTATTAATAAGTCTAAAGTTTCTCTTTTCACTTGGTCTTTGGTCCTCAATGATATCCTCATGTCTCTGTGTGCATGTTGGGTGTCTTCCTCCTACAGATAGACCACACAGTAGACGTCTGTAGTCTGCACATTTTCCACCAACATCTCCTTCCACAAAGCAAACACATTTCACTCAAGACATAAAGCATAATAGTCCTTACCCACATTTCTTCAAACTCATAGTCTCTGTGGATATTTTGGCCTACATTGCGCTCATAACTTGCTTTAATATCCCTCTCCCTGGGCATTAGTGAAGTTGAGCCCAGTCCCATGGGCTTATTGATTGTTCCCCCCTTCCTCTACAGAATTTCATAGATATTGAGTGTAGCTTCCTGTTGTATTTTTGTATCAGTTTGAAATATTCTTTATAGATTATTTTATGTCCATTAAAAGAGATTTCAAGTATCTTCTCCTGGCTGTATCCATTTCCCTCAAATTTTATTGCTATTTTGTGTGATGTGTGTATGTGTACATGGAGTGTGTGGATGGGGGGTATTGTGTGCATGCCATGGTGTGTGTGGAGGTCAGAGGATAACAGTGTGGAGTCGGTTCTCTCCTTCTGCCTTTATGTGGGATCCAGAACCAAACTGAGGTGTAGATGGAGACGGCTTGTTCATTCCCAGTCACCTAGATCCGAATAATCATACAGAAACTATATTAATTACAACACTGTTTGGCCAACAACTTAGGCGTATTTCTTGCTAGCCCTTATATCTTAAATTAACCCATTTCTATCATTTTGTATTTTACCATGAAGCTCATGGTTTGTTACTTCTTGCTTCTTGGGCAGCTATATGGTGTCTGCCTCCTTCAGCAGCTACATTGCGTCTCTTTGACTCTGTCTACTCTCTCTATATATATTTCTGTTCGGATTTCCTGCCTGGCTTTACACTGCTAAACTGTTAGCCAAAACAGCTTCTTTACTAACCAACGGTAATAAAACATATTCACTACATACAGAGGCGAATCCCACATCACTGAGGTCATCAAGCATTTTTCCTGCTGAGCCATCTCACCGTCCTCTATTTTCCTTATTTTTTCCCTTGAGATAAAAATATCACTGAACAGCCCAGGTTGGCCTGAACCTCCCAAGTTCTGAGATTACAAGTGTGGACCACCATGCCTGGCTTCCATTTCCCTAAAGTAAAAAGAAAATGCATCTTTTCTGGATAAGGTGGAATATATCTATAATCCCCAAACTCTGGAGGCAGGAGGATAATGATTATGAGGCCAACTTATGTTACATAATGAAGCTCTGTCCACATTAAATAAATACACTGATTTTAATTTTGAATACAAATTTGCTAGTGTTTTCTTTATGACACAAATACCTTACAGCCTGCTTCTAAAATTCCTTTCTGTGGGTTGAAGAGATAGCTTAGTTGGTAAAATGCTTGCTATGGAAGAGTGAGAGCCTCAGTTGGCTTCCCAAAGTCCAAGGAAACACCGAGGCATACTGATCTGTGCTTATAATTCCAGGGCTGGGAGAGAGAGAATGGGTAGGTTTTGGGTCCTAGCAAGAGACTCTGTCAAAAACACACCATGGGTGAATAGTTCATGAACGTACCCAAGGGTATCATTGGCCCCCACGTGCACAGAAATACACATGAACATATGTGCACACATGTGCCCCCACATAGATGTGCTCCCACTGTACACTCACACAAGCAATTCTTTCCAAAGACAATGTTACTCTCCTTTGTTTTGTTTCTATGTAGTGCTTAGTTTGGGAATTTTTCATACTAAACCTTAAGTTCATTTGGAATTCTATGTGTTAGTTTTCATGGAGTTAATTTAAAAAATCTAATTTTACTTTTTAAAAATTATCTTCTTAAATACCTAATTATCCTAGCATTGTATACTAAATACATTATTCCCCCTTACCTTGAAACAACAGCTCTTATGAATACATATATATTATATGCATATCCATCTTTTGTTTACCATAGTGTCAAGGCCACATTATTATTTAACTTTATAGCTAATCTTGTATCTGAGAAAATAAAACCCTTCCCTTCCGTCCTCTTTTATGCTCATCTTCAAAATTATCTAAGATATTTATTATTTTTTGTTATTCCATTTACACATTAGACTGCAGCAAAATTGTTACTAAACATTTGCTAAGTTCCACCAAAAGGTCTTTGGCCTTTTTTATGGCAATAGTACAAAATTTATACCTTTAGTCTTTACTGAGATAAGTACACAAAGCAAAGTAGAGTTTGGTCCTTCTGTATTTGTGTTGCTTTCATTGGTTGAATAAAGAAACTGCCTTGGCCTTTTGATAGGGCAGAAATCAGGTAGGCGGAGTAGACAGAATGGAATGCTGGGAAGAAGGTAGTGTGACAGACGCCATGAAACTCCTTTCTGAGACTAACACTGGTTAGGAATCTTTCCAGGTAAGCCACGACCTCGTGGTGCTATACAGATTATTAAAAATGGGTTAAATCAAGATGTGAGAGTTAGCCAATAAGAGGCTAAAACTAATGGGCCAGGCAGTAATTTAATTAATACAATTTCTGTGTAATTATTTCAGGGGTTAAGCTAGCCAGGCACTGGGAACATGGTCTGCTTGCTCCTCTTACTGCTGGCTAGCTGGGAGCCAAGTGGCAGGACGCAGCCCACTCTCACTTCATCACTACAGATTGGTGCCTCAACATGGTTGACTGACTCCACGTAAAATCTGAGAAACCTTCAAAAAGAATACAGAGCTTACCAGAGTTTTTGCTGTTTGCTGGCACTGTGCAGCACAAAGTTTTTCCTCACTTAGCAGCCGCAACAGTAAAAAAGCCACAACAGTTTTAAAATGCCAGCTTTCTGGGCTATGCTGCCAGTGCCATCTCTGGTTCCTGCTGGAGACAGAGCATTTGGATGGGGTTTGTGACTAAAGTGCTACAGCTTGCTTAATGGCAATGTGGACTGTTGTGTGCCTGGAACTGTGTGCAGCTCAGGGGCACCAAATGGCTCTGAAGCAGGAATGGCTCTGCTATGCTGAACTGTGCTGATCTCAGGCAGGAACTATCATAATTATCATAATAACAGCACAGTTAAGGTTTAGACTGGGCAGGAAACAGACTGTACCATATTACTCCTACATGGTGCAACTTAAGTTTTAAGAAGTGCTTAGCATTTTAAGAAGTTCTCCTGGATACTAAAGAATTACAGATTCACAATAAGACAGATTCAGACATAAAAGACGTCTAAATGGGTCACACTGTTGAATAAAGGTAAGTAGGAGGCTTAAAAGAGAAAAAAATAAAGAGTATAGAGAAATACTTTTTAAAAAAGGGTAGTCTTTAAAGAGATAGAGTACAGATAGTCATAGATTAAAAAAATAAGCCACATAAAAATGGAAATTTACAGTATATCTGGATTATGTATTTCATTATGTTTTCTTTAAATTTTTTGACTGTGAAGGAGCTAACTGCAGAGAGACATTTCATTGTGTGTGCTGCTAAGCCAAACCAGCATGTATATTATAAAGGTATTATGACTTCAGAATTTGGGTCTAAGGATATAATGCTTTGGAAAAGAGGTTCTTCTTTTGTTTTCACAGAGGATGAGACCCTGTGGATTCCTTCTAGACCAATATGGTATGATAGATCACATCCCCCTGAAAGGTTACCGTGATCACCTTCAGAAAATTACTTCACTCAACTGGTGACTGAGATGAACCTAGTACACAGGATACAACATGAAAGACCTGATTGATAGTGCCTCCATACAGCAGGAAGAAGTTTGGAGAGAAAAAACTATGCCCATATTCCCAAATATTGTTTATAAATGTTCTTTTACATTTAAAGGGGGATATGAGATAGATATGAATAATTTGCATTGGTATGGATTTTGCTTTGTTGGTATAAATTTAAGGTCAATTTTGTTGTATGTATATGTATTTCTGATCTTTATTAAGGTATTGTGATTGTGTAGTTCATTTAAAAATGTAATGTATAATTAGGAAATATAGGTTGTTAATGGATAATCATCGATAATAGTCAAGCTTGTAGTCATGTTAATTAGATTTTCTAGATTATATAGAGGTATATTTCAGTTAGATAGACATTCTTCATATCTCTCAAAGACTACAGAATATGGCATTTTAAATGTTTTAATAACTTAGGGCTTTTCATGACAATGAGACACATCTGCTCCTGGCAGCACCAATCTACTTCAAGAGGAAGATGGGCATCAAAGAGGCTCCTTATGGAGTTGGTTAGCCATTTGGGCAAGAAACTGCTTTTGCCTGGACTGTTGCATAAACTGGACATGAAAAACCCGCAGAGAGAGAACTGCTGAATTTGCCTAAAGGTGAGATGATCCTTTGGGGTTCCTGATTCATGAAAGAGTCTGCGAGACATTCTGCAGGATACAAAAAAGAAAGTGACTGAACTGTCTTTGAAATTTCCTGCTTCATGGAAAAGTCTGCTGGATACTATGGGCCTATGGGCTGAAGATGGATGCCCCAACGGTACAGAAAAACTTTGGGTGACTGTCCAGGCAGTGAGATGTCTCTGTCATTTCTAGAGATTTGGAAGCTGCTTACAATGTACTTCCTGTTTACTTAGGTAATATAATATCCTTCTGGAGTCTTTGATGGAGTTGAAGAATAGATAAATAGTTATAGTTCTCCATTGTTATGATAAAAGATAAAATAGATCTAAATATTGTAACTGCAATTCTTGCTTGATAACTGTTTTGTTATGTGTAATTTTACTATGTTAAAGTGAAAGCCTTTCTTTTTTGTTTAAACAGAAAAGGGGAAATGGTGTAGGAGGTCCTTCTGTATTTGTGTTGCTTTCATTGGTTAAATAAAGAAACTGCCTTGGCCTTTTGATAGGGCAGAAATCAGGTAGGCGGAGTAGACAGAATGGAATGCTGGGAAGAAGGGCAGAGTGGCAGATGCCATGAAACTCCTTTCTGAGACTAACATTGGTTAGGAATCTTTCCTGGTAAGCCATGACCTCGTGGTGCTATACAGAGTATTAAAAATGGGTTAAATCAAGATGTAAGAATTAGCCAATAAGAGGCTAACAACTAATGGACCAGCAGTAATTTAATTAATACAATTTCTATGTGATTATATCGGGGTTAAGCTAGCTAGGCTGTGGGACGTGGCCTGCTCGCCTCACATTTAACTTTATAGCTAATCTTGTATCTGAGAAAATAAATCCCTTCCCTTCTGTCCTCTTTTATGCTCATCTTCAAAATTATCTAAGATATTTATTATTTTTTGTTATTCCATTTACACATTAGACTGCATCAAAATTGTTACTATAACATGTGCTAAGTTCAACAAAAAGGTCTTTGGCCATTTTTTATGGCAATAGTACAAAATTTATACCTTTGGTCTTTACTGAGATAAGTATACAATGCAAAGTAGAGTTTGTAATTTTCAAGTGAGTTCACTGCCAAAAGGAAACAAGGAAACAGTATAGCAAACTCTAGGCTCTTCACAACCATAACAGGACATCCACAGAGTGTTCTGCATCAGCCTTTCCAATGTGAAGATAGCCATTGTTGGACTATGAAGATCATATCTGGTAAGCCAATCTAATACACTCCCTAAAAAATGGATTCATTCTACCACTTCTGTTCCTACAAAGGACCCCAACTAACACAAGTGTATTATCACTGGAATCTCTCACTGCAGAGAATGAAACTGAACAAGAAGAGTCCCAGCTGCTCCAAGCCTGTGACATCATGTGGCAGTGATCTTTCTGGAACCAGTAGACCCAGTAGTCTCTAAAGGCTCATTATGGTGCTGTACAACTGTGCTCTCAATGTTCAAGAGGCAGAGGCAAGGGGATCTCAAGTTAAGGTCAGACTCAGCTGTCTCGAAAGTTGGGAGTATCTCAAAAACAAATAAAAATCAACATTTTCACGTACCACCTTGAACGCATGGAATGCCCAGGCCTATGTACTGATTGTGTTTTTAAAGAAAAATTTAGCTGAATGAAACTTCAATGAGTAAAGTACATTTTAAAGAATAAATATTGGTAAAAGGGAATATTTACTAGGCTTAAGTACATCAACTATTAATTTGTAATCTCAACACAGCATCGAGATTTACAAAAGCGTGTAGAAGAGATGACTTAGTGGCTAAGGGTGCCTGCTGCCAAGCCCGATGAGCCCCATTCCATTCTCAAGAGAGAGAAGTCGACTTCAGAAAGCTATCCTCTGACCTCCATATGAACTCTATGGCAGGTGTGTTTCTGTGCCTCTAAATTAGTTAATACACATGCACACACGTGTGTGCATACATGCGCACCCTTTGAGTTTTCTCTTCTGGCTCCATGTCCTTCAGCCTCTTACTTTCCTTGTGGGCTCATCTTCAGGACACACTCTGCCTACCCACCCCTTCCCCGATGGCTTGGGCTGCAAGCCTAGGCTGGTTTGAATTAACCTCTGCCAGGTATAAAGCAGCACCACCCACACCAAGGCCAAATCACGCAGCATGGGAGTTCCTGAGACAGGCTGGTGCTCACTGGGACTCCAGACAACACTAGGTATAGAAAGGACTGCTGCTTCTCTCTTTGGCTAGAACCTAGCAGATTCTCAGGAGCTGACTTCTAGTCATGGGTGACACATGCATGGGCTTTTCATTTTGTTTTCCTTCAGGGAAAGATTACATTGTCGCCCAACTCTCAAACAGAAACTGACAGACTTCTATATCTTGCTGCTAACAAGTGATGTTTCCAAGGCCACCCTTCCACAGAGACTGGCATTTCCAGATGAGCCAGCTTCACCCGGAAGACCATTCCCAAAATCTGGCAAAGTGAATGTTCCCAGACCTGCTCCTTTCCCTGTGAACACTGCCAGCCCCACACTGGCTCTGGGGACCCTGCCTCATATGCTTCCAGTTCTTCCTCTTCTTTGTTTTGCCACTGTTGTTTTTCACCTCTTGTTTGGATTCCACTTTTGTTTCTGGTGCCCTGTGAATGTGTATGCTAGCCTGTTGTTACGTTTTGGCCGCGCTCTCTAACTGGAGGATCTCTGCAGCTGGAGGATCTTAATTCCTCTTCCTCCACTATCTTTTTCAGAAAGACTTCCCCTGCAGTCAGTTACTAGCAGCTTGCGGGCTCTGGAGCAAGAAGGCCTGGGAAATGCAGCAAACTGGAAATTATTCAGGACCATGAAAACACGGGTTCGCCCAACAACAGACACCCTGACTTGCCATTTCTATAAATGACTTCTAAAACTGTGGTATTCACTAGGAAATAGAATTAATGTTTAGGGAAACAAATACAAGAAATTCTTTATGGCCTCTGTACTGAAGGAAAACCAACCACACAGTTTGGCAGGAGATAGAGAAGCTCAGGGATGGGAGTCCTGGGATCTGAGATATTGATCAGTGTCCCCTTGTCCAAGAACAGGCTGCAGCTCATGGTCCGGTTGGATCTGCACCTGTCTGCATCCCCAAATGCTAGGGAACAACACACCATCTGGATGGTGCAGAGAAGATAAGCACCTGCTAGTTTAGAATAATCCCGGGCTCCTAGCTCTCCTGTCTAACCAGTCAGCCGTCGAGGAAAAAGAGATCATATTACTTTGCTAGAAAAATTGTGAAGAAAGGAAAACAAACATAGAAAGCAGGACGCCATGCCAGCATAACGTCTAAGAATGGGACAGTTTGGGAATGAGGATGGCCTGGAAGAACGTGTGTGTCTCCGGCTCGTGGTGTGTTCTGCTCTTCTCCCTATTCTGCCCTTGCACACTTGGACTTGTGACGAAGTAATCATGTTTTTGGGAGAAAAACCACCATCCCAGAGGACTTCATGGCATCTAGATTATTTGGCTTTTGAAGCTGAGGCGTGTTTGTACCCCACCTCCCAGCTGGTTCCTCTGTGTCTCCAGCCTTCCGTTTTTCTTCAGGTGATCTAGTGGAGGCCTGACTGGCCGCAGCCAATCCCAGCCATTCCTTTCTCCTGGCAGTATCTGAGCCTGATGGCAGTCATGTGACCTACGGCATGAGAGCTGGGGGTGGAAGATTTCCAGAAGGCTCTTCCTTCTCAAAAGAGATAAAAGAAGCTAGATGTGCCAGCCCAGTAATCCAGTACTCAGGAAACTGAGGCAAGACTATCACAAGACAAGCTTGGGAGACACAGTGAGCCTGTTTCAAATGGACAAAGCCCACAAACAACTGAGAGCGAACAAATCTATTGTCTGATCAGACGCTGTTGTTTGCCAGTGTTGTTTCTGGTTGTAGAGATCATCTTGTGAGTTTGAGGGACACCCTCTCAAGACGAGGCCAGCGTGCTGACATTACACCGTCTGCTGGCGTTTTCATGTTAACTTGACACAAGCTAGAGCCATTTGCCCCAGCCAAGAAAATGCCATCAGACTGGCTTGTGGACAAGAGTATGGTGCTTTTTCTTAATTAGTGATTGATGTGAGAGAGCCTTGCCCACTGTGCTATCACTGGGCAGTTGGTCCAGGCTGAACAAACCATGGGGAGCAAGCCAGTAAACAGTGCCCCTCCATGGCCTCTGTATCAGCTCCTGCCTCAACTTCCTTTCATGATGGATTGCGAGCAAGACATGTAAGCTGAGATAAACCCTTTCCTCCCCAAGTTGTTGTTTTTTTTTTTTATCACAGTGATAGAAACCCTAATTGAGACACAGTGGACAGAGGGAACCATCATGACCAGAACAATTCCTAGCAGCCAACCGCCAAGTAAACAATCTAATCTTTCATTTTGGTTTATTTGTTGGTTATTTTCTCATTAAAACTGCTAGCTGTTGGTGGCTGTCCATCTTAGGCTCCCAACTGTGAACTGTCAGGGCCAGTATGATGCAGGTCTTTGGGGCTGTCCCAGCACAGCAGGGAAGATGTCCATGTGACACCGGAGGTTTGCTCTTTCCTAGGAACCCTAGGCTCTGACAGCTGGTGGCAAAGTGGAAAAACACTCCCAGAAGGTCAGACATCTGCCTTACTCCCTACTCCTCGATCCAACCAACCCAATTACAGACACAGAGACAGAGGTGCACTGGGAGTTGAATTCCCTACCTTCATTCCCCATCGCCACCCTTATCCCAGCTCTGCTATATGATGCTGCACAGACATGCTTCCATTTGGAGGTGGGGAGAACAAAACCAAGAGTGAAATGCTCAGGATTCTGGAAAGAATAAGGAGGCAACGGAGGACCCACCAGTGATTGTTTACCTCTTTCAGTGACTAGCTAGGTAGGTTTTTTTTGTGTGTGGGGGGGCATTGAGGAGGTTTCAGTCAGTCTCTCTGCTTCCTGCTTAGTTTCTGTCTCCTTCATCACCTGCCTTGGGCTTCTGTTCCCGGTAGCTGGGGTCCCAACAAAATACAGGGGATTTACAGTTCAAACAAGAAGATAATCACCCAGAAATCAGACCCAAATCTGCACGGACTAAAGAAACACTAAAGAAAGAAAAGTGTTATGAAACCTTTTCCTTCTCACAGACTTGGTCCTGGGTCTGGGGAGCCCACCCTGTGTGTGAAAACAGGCTGTATTTACTTGGATTGAAAGCCCTTCCAAATGTTTAGAAGATGGGAACGTTCCTCACTGACGTGGAAGAATTGATGCTTATCTTGTTAATTGTCAAAGCTCAAAAAAAAAAATCTGTTACAAACCCAACTTTGGTTAGATCCCAAATGCTGTCCCTACACAAAAGAAATGAGAAGTCAGATTTCAAGTGGCCCTAGTACAGGCAAAAATTACAATGTGTGTCATGCTGTCATTGTACAAAGTGACTTTTTTAAGTAAATAAAATAAGCAAGTAAGCAAACACACATACACACACACACCCCCCTCAGAGACACACCAATGCCTCAACCTGGAGCAATAAAGCTGTGTTGAAACACTTGCCATTAGTGACCACCTGGTGTCAGCAATTGGGATGTCCTCTTGGCAGGGTTGGCTCATGCCTTGGCCCCTTGCTGAAGGAGCATCCCTACTGACAATGAAACATTTAGGGACCCACCCTGGGTGCTGTGATTCTCTGGTGACCACCATTTGTTTGCTGTTCAGGGTTTCCTAGGCTACGTTTTGAATCAGAGGAAGTTTGCACCCAGTGTCTCCTTGCGACTTCTCCCAATGCCCTGTCCCTGTCAGCATTTTTTTGTGCAGATCACCGATAAGGAAGGCTGGCTGCCTTTGATAAATCTTGGCATTGAAGGGAATAGGAAACCAGCTTTCTTGCTCTGGTCCGAAAGATGAGAAGAGCTAGTTGCGCGATCAGTCTTCCTCTACTGCTCTCAAGTTTTCTAACTTGCACTTTCAGACTATTAATAGTTGTAATCCTCAGTCACACCAAAGGCAAAGTCATTTTCTGCTTGTAGTACTGTAGATCAAGAAATCTTAGAACACAGAAGACAGACAAATGACAGATACATTCACAGATTTCCAGACAACATAGCAAAGAACTCTTAATGCCGATAGAGGTGCAGAGGGAGGAAAAGGCTTCTATTGATGCTCTGAATGCATTGAGCTCACTGGTTTTTGCCTTTCAGATTTAATCTCTCACTGCATGGGAAGAATGTGGCCAGAGGAGGGTATATTGTTGTCCTTTATTCTTCCCCAGTGGGTTTTGTTACAACAGAGCCAATAAAAAGCACTTTTAATTTTCTAGGGTACTCTTCCAGTGTTCAGACCACATAATCTTCTCTGAGGTCAAGTTTCTGACTGTCTTTCATTAAACTGCTTGAACCAGTAGGGAAAGTTCAGTAAGAAAGAATGGACCGCTGTGAGCTACAATAACACGCAGTCTGGCAAGACATGCCCAGTGGTGCAATAATGGCACAGATGTCTCAGGAATAACCAACAGTTGTCTGCTTCAATATAAGGCCATTCAATAGGTGGGAACTCATGTCCAGAACTGTAAACCTGGCTAAGAGTCCAAGGCCTGAAAGATCATAGAGGCTAAGGGAGAGTCTATTACTACCGTTTTCTGATAAATTGTCATTTATTCAAGTGCCTTCTAAATACTTATTCTTATAACCATAGATGATGAGTGTTATTCTTCTTTTGGCAGTGCATGTTGGCTAATACAGAGACTCACTCACAGCCGGTCAGAGTGTAGGAATAAGGGACTGTGGAGTTCTCACTCCCAGATGAGCCATCGCCATTACTTCTTTGGTCCTTAAAGCTCAGGGAACATCACTGGAGAGGAGATGAAAATATTGTAAGAGCCAGGAGACCAGGAGTACTACTGTGAAATATCTTCTGGATAGGACAGGAATATTGTTTCTGTGAACTCTCTAAAGCTGTGGCTGCCTTCGCAGTCCCTGTGAAAGACCACACTGGCCAATGTGAAAGCATGGATGAAGGGCAGGCTCACGAGGCCCCACTCTTACTGGTAGAGCCAGAGGCATTTAATGGCTTCTTGGGAAAAGATAGTCAGTTTTCCTCAGGGATGTGGTTCCTGGTCCAAAAGAGAAGAGGCGCTACATTCATGTGTGTATGGGCAAAGCTAATTGGACTTGGTGGGTTATACTGTGAACAAAAACTTCTGTAAGAATCTGTTGCTGTGAGACTGACTGACTGATTAGAATTTCAGTGCTGTGGGGGGATTGGAATGTTACATGTCGAGAGACTAATTACCTTATCTTGGGCTGATTCTAGCCCTTTGGACCAGCCATGCCGGGTCCACCTCTGGGTCTGAACTAATATCTTGTGGCTAATAGATAGAAACTTTTTGGAATCTATTAATGTGGCAGACCTCTACATTCCACCAATCTGAACGCTATGAATGTCATCAGATAGCATCCTGGGCCTATTGGAAAGTTTCCTCCATCTTCCTATAACTGTTTCTCTAGGGTCCCCGCCAATGTCTTTTAAACTTGCCTTGGTTTATGACTTCCTTTGTTCTGTAAAACTATACAAACTTCATGATGCTGTTTCCGTGTTCCAACATGGGAATTTTCAGTAGTCTAAATATGTGTTCTAATGCCATGACCATTCAAAATCGTTCCAGAATAAACCATTTATTATTTCTTTTAAGATGAGAAGTATGATTTTTTTGCATCAGCAATACAAAATTATATGTGATATTACATATTATATATGTGTAATATTTTTAAAAATATAAAGAAAGGGATATGAAGTTGAGAGGGTGTATGAATATGACAAAATGCCCTGTATTCATGCATGAAAGCCACAAAGAATTTTAAAAGAGAAAGAGTAGGCTAAGAGAGATCTTAGTAGTACTCAATAAGTCATGTGCATAATATGTTTGCATCCATAATCAACTTGTGTGAAAAAACACAAACCACTGGGACTCCAGTGGGAGGTTTGCTTTGTCATGTTATTTGAAGCAGGAAGACCCACCTTAAATTTGGGAGGAACCTTCTGGTGGCTGCCTAGATAAAAGGACATGGAAGAAGCTGCCTTTTGGATGTGTGCCCTCTGTCTTTCTAAGGAGCTCATTTATGCCATCACTGTAACTTTCCTTCACTGATAGTAGAACTTCAGGCTTCCAGCAAAGACTGGTGGCTCTCCAGGTCTTCTCCAGGCCTTCCATGCCAGACTAACACTGTTGAGACTTCCAGCCTCATGGACTGACAATTACAAGATTCCCAGCCTTTCCAGCGTGAGATGCTAAATCCCCTTTCAATGTGTGTGTGTGTGTTCATTCTATTTGCTCTGTCCTTTAGAAAACCCTGACTTATATGCATAATGCCTGCCTTCCCCAGCAAATATACAACCATGCTCTATTCCTTACACAGTCTTTGCTGGGGTGTGGGTTCAGTCTTCTCTATCATTCATGTCTTTCAAGTTTTAGTATTGAAGCCTCTCTCGCCACCCTACCTCAGCAAAGCTTGTATTCCTTGGGATGTGGCAGGTCCAGAGACTACCTTATTTATCTTCAGCTAGTTTTAGCCCTCTGGAAACTTACAGGAAAGGTAATAAGAATGACAGTATCATTTTGAACTTGTCTACAGGACTACTCTGTTGGGAGCAACTGATGCTTTACATGTAGAAGATACAATCCCGTCCTTCCATTTTTCTCTTATTTGTTATTTTATTTTTATCTATTTCCCTCTTGTGGTTTAGAAGGGCCACAGACTACACCTAAACCAAAATACTCTGCTATGCTGGAAGGCAGGTGGTCTGTAAGACCCCAGGGGTCAGTAGCCATTGTCCGAAACTATGAGAGCCACTGCTCTGGAGATTGCTATTTGAGCAGAAGGTTCCAATAATAAGCATTTTGCACTAGAGAGACATCTGGAGTCAGAACTCTCCTCTGGTTCTTTTTATATTCATGTAGGAAGTGCAAAGGATACCAAAACCTTTGATAATGGGGTTTGCCCTAACTCATATAATGTATCTATTTCCACTTAGGGAGAGTAAGTGATGGCTTGGCATTGGTTTGGAGACTTTCTTAGATTCAAAGAATATGCTATGTGTGCAAATCAATGCTCCTAATTGCCAAGGAGGAGCCCATTCCTGACTCAGTCTTTACCATTCATTCATCATCAATACTACGCCAGCTCAGACATCCATCTCATGAATGGGAGCCCTGTTCTCAACATCCTATGTATGTAAACTCAACTTCATTGTGTCAACAACTTCATGTGGGTCAATATTTTCAGTTTCTAGATAAGGGACTTGAGCAGAAATGTTGGAATATTTACCCAAGATCATATAGAGAGCACTTGGGTGAGGGGTTACTGACTCCTCCTGCCCAGTGTTATTTATTGATAACATACTTGCTTATTCATCCTGGTCACAGTTCAGCTGAAATCCCTGTTCAGTCAGGTTGATGTTTAAGATGCTAGTGTACAGAGAGGACCTGAGGCAGGCCCCTTACTGTACTACCTAAAGACATTTAATTACTGGATGGAGGGAAGGTTCTGGGATTCTTAGGGAGGGATGAGGACTAAGCAACATAAAACTTGGGGAACATTTTTAATTGTTAAGGAGAGAGCATTTCAATAGTTTAGAGATGGGAAGTCCCCAGTGTAAGTACATCCTTACATGATTTGAATATTTGCATGGCGCAAATATTATTTAATTTTCTTTCACTGAAAGCCCTTTTCTCTTTAATTGAGAATAAAAACACCAGTTACACAATTTTGCCAACACACGCAATTCGATATCATTCATTTTTGAGAACAGTATCTACATATACTTTATCTTTGGACTCTTTCTCTGGAATTAGCTTAGGTGCGACTAGTTCAAAAGCAATATTTACATGTATAATTCATGGCGGATGTAATTATGGAATTAGTAAAGGAAGAATGCCCCGCGGATGAGAGAGAACCTCCATCTGCATCTGTGTGTCTCAGGTCTATCTGGCAGTGCAGTACAGTTTAGCTATCCTCTGAGGAGCCCAAATGGAATTATAAGAATCAGATATAGAAATCATTCACAAAACGTGTTCATTTAATGAGATTAGCTATCCTTGAAAGAATGAATAAGGAGTGTGCCAATGTGAAGCTGAAATTGCCACCCAGCACTTTAAACACTTGCATTTATTTAAATATGTTACTAAATGCAAATAACCTACCCTAGGGGGGAAGTGAGAGCCTTAGCAGTAATATCTATTGAAAGCAAAAATGCATTCTCAAATCAAGCGCTGCAATCATTGTTTGCACACAGGTATATATCATGAGTAAAGTGTTAAGAAAAACTGGAATGAAGAGGCTCTTAGGTCAGGATGACTCCAGTGTTTTTAAGATCTTCCACAAGCAAAGCACAAAAGGTGCAACGAAACCAGAGATGCAGCCAGTTTGGGAAACCACCAGCTGACAAATACCTAGAAGCCCCCACGTTTGCCCTTCAATCATATTTTGGCTCTTGCACTCAGCCCCATAAATGCTGGCGACCCATGCTGGGGATCATTCTGCACATCTCCTCTGTGTCTGAGCATTGCTTGGTTCAGATTCAGAAGTGGTCCCTTGCACAAATAAATTTTATCAAATTTATATTATCTAAATGTTTTATTTTAAAAGATGAAATCGGCTAATAGCTTACTTTACCCAAGTGTAAGCTACTAAGCATCCTCCCCCCCCCCCCAAAAAAAATCCTCCTAGTGGACTGTTACAACTTGGATGTGGTACATCAGCCCTCACTCACCTGGTAGCCTTGTGTAATCAGATACCAGAGGCCCTAAGGTGATGGTCACATTTTAATAAACAGCAACAAGTCAGACCCTTAAAGCTACTAGGGTGCTTCCCCCTCGGCATTCAGAAAGGCTTCCTAGGTCCCAGGCCAGGCAGGATTCCTTCTGAGAAGCTCATCCCTGATTCTCCTGGGGACAGTTGCTAGTTAGGGGGAGGTAAACTCCATGAACGTGCTGGCACACCAAAAACTATTCACCTAAACTTTTTCTTTTTTGTAATAAATAGGCTGACTGGGGAAATTTAAGCTTGCCTTTGTGTGGGGAAGGAGCTATAGCCAGTGGCATAAATGCAGCCTACCTTCTTGTGAACATCTCTGAGTTCCAGGCATGGAATCCAGGAAGTCTAGATTTGTTTGCTATTTGGCTGTTTTCCAGACCTCCCTGAACTGGTGACAAGCTAGTTATGGGAAGTTATCAGGCAGGAAAGAATTGAACCAGTTGACATCATGGCTTTTCTCTCGTCCCAGGCCTGGACATTTTTAATGCTGTGCTTGAATTATAGGTCCAGAAGGATGTCCCTCTGAAAGCCTGCTACCTTATGCCGGCTCTGAAGGGTAGAAGCACAGCACAATTTACACTTCTGGGAGCAGGCCCTCGGTATGGCTCACTGCTGCATTTACTCAGCCTGAGAGCGTTTCTTTAGCCCGAATCTTGCCAGCCCTTCAAAAAGCGCTCCTCTAGGGGATAGGACTGTGGTCCGACCTGATACTATAATCCCAGTTACAAGCTGACCAAGCCACTCTGTGATTACAGAGCTCCTGGGTTTCTGGTTAAGATTTACTTCCTTAGCTTTGAATGACAGAGGCCGCTCTAGAGAGTCATTTTCCTTTCTCTTTCTATAACTCCTGTGTTTCAAGGGGGTCGGGTAACCCGGTGCAATGGCCAACAATAGAGACAAAAAAAAATCCAGCCATAACTTACAAGGCTTTCACTGCCATCCCACTGCAACTAGAAATCACTGTGTTCTAGGACGTTCGCCAGAGTCTAACCAATCATGAGGGCTCCCTTTGACCACTCCCTCTTGTCCCCATCAAGCATCCCAGTATGAGAAGAAGCCATGTTGATGGGATATTTGTACTGTATTGTATCTAATTATGTCAAACTTATGTCTGTTGATTTGTGTTGATTCATGAATCTTTAAGGGGTCGTCCAGCTTCAACTGACTCATTCCGCAGCAGTGATTTACCTAAGATCCAGTTCAACGTGGTACAAAAGCGCTCATGTGAGCCCCACAAACCCTGTGCGAATGATGCAGTTCACCACTAACAAAAACCCAGCTGTGGCAACTTCCAACCCAACTGACAACGTGAGTGAAAGAGACAGCACACAAATCAGGGTAGGGGATTCCATTTCAGATTGTCTTCCGAGCTCCCGTATCTACGTTCTTCACATGGTTCTGTTTTACGCACATCTCAAACTAAATATATTCATGTCAATAGCACTCAGACAGCAATTTCATGTCACAGCCTATGAGTGGCAGCCCCTAAAGTCACCAATGCTCTCTCAAACTCCAGACAACCACCTCCTCACCTTATAACATTAGTATCTCTTGTTTTACACTTCTTAGAAATGGATAGGTGTTAAATGTATTTGCTGGGGTAGAGAGGTCATAGTTAATAAGAATCTTCCATGTTTTTGCATTATTTGAAATCATTCATGCATTGTATGACTAAATCATGATTTATTTAGCCATTCTATCATTGCTAGACATTTGAGTAATTGACCCAAAGGTTTTTTTTTA
Organism: Ondatra zibethicus; assembly: GCA_004026605.1. Taxonomy (NCBI): domain Eukaryota; kingdom Metazoa; phylum Chordata; class Mammalia; order Rodentia; family Cricetidae; genus Ondatra; species Ondatra zibethicus. The sequence goes on from PVIU01001391.1 coordinate 124,244, forward strand.
TTGTGTTGAGCTGTTAGAAGAAAAAAAAAAAAACCTCTGGCTGGAGAGATGGAGCAGCTGGTAAAGTGGCTGCCGTCAAGCATGAAGACTGCATTTGGATCCCTAGGGACCACGTCAAGCCAGCTGTGGCCTGTGACCTGGACACTCCTATGGCAAGGTGTAAAGAAGCACAGGAGAATTCCTGAGAGCTCTGCAGCCAGTTAGCCTGACAGGTGCAAAGGTCAAGAGGAGACTGTCAAACAAAGTGGAAGGTGAGCAACGCGCACAGCTGTCCTTGGCCCTTCACACAGGCTCAGGGGTGCATGTGCCAGCGCTTACACACATGAGCCGCAGACAAAGAAGAATGACGCCACTCCCTCAAAGGGAGTGAGACATTTTAGAGATGTGATATATTCTCCCAAGGGAACAATGCTAGCTCAGACTGTGGAATTTGTAAAGTCTCTGATGCTGAGGACTGACTAGATTTGTCTGTCTCCCCCGCCCCAACCGTGTGTGTGTGTGTGTGTATGTGTGTGTGTGTGTGTGTGTATGAGAGAGAGAGAGATTTTCCTCCCAGCCAGCACTTTCCATTGAGCTCCTCCGTGGCTGGAACCTGAGTCTGGTAGTATGGAGCACTAATGCTGCACGCTCTAGTCAGAATGAATGGCTGAATTATTGTGACATTAGTAAACCGATAATTCGTTTCCTGAGTCATTGTTCCTCACCTCAAGCTGGTTAGCCAAGCCTTTTCAAAAGCCTGACTTGCCCGACCTGCTACTGGTTACAGTCCATTTCCAGCTCCTCTGTATAAAATGCAATCTTGTCAAAGGAAAGACACCTGCTCTCAGCAGGAGCCCTCCTCACCGGCTGCCAAATCCTGTGTTACAGTGTCTAGAAACAGAATGATCTTCCCATCTGGAATGTGTCCGCCGTGACTGCCTGCCTCGAGTTCACCGCCAACCTCTTCTGCCAGAACAAGGCAGAGAAAGGAGGCAGGAAGGCCCTGGGACGTGAATTTTGGTGATTTCTTGACATTGTGGTTGTAAAGTTATTTGTCTCTGAAGGAGATCTGTTTGCTTCATAGGTGACCTCAGCTAAATATGTGTGGCTTCTAATGGGTGGGGAGCCTTCATTTATGGCCTAAATTTGAATTTCTTTTTTGTTATCTATTTTGAAGTTTTGCAAACCTTGCTTTAATTTTCATTCTTCTTCATGAAGACTCCCTGCTCCTTGGGATCGCAGCCTCCCTCTGAGGCAGAAGAGGCTAGGAGGCAAGCAGTTGTTCTTATCTTTCCCTTTATAGGTCAAGTTCTTTGTTCTGAATAGAATTTTTAACAGTACCTGTCAAGTCCCTCTGATGGGCAATGCATGCATAGTATCCCTTTATCTCGATGAGAAGTTATCAGTGTCCCCATGATTTCCAATTGCCCACTGTTTGGAGCCTTGGAGAAGCAGATGTCATCTGAAATGTTTCCCTGACTGTTCTCTATTGATAGCTACTTAATGGAACTTTGAGACTTTGGAGTATTTGCTATGGATGGTCCATCCATAGGCACGTCAGCCTGTAGGCCCATGTAGGACATATAGCTTGGTGTTTTGAGATGTGGTATTAGAAAGAAAAACTTAAACTCTCTCAAGGCATTCTGTAAATCATAAAACATAACACAATTTTTTATTTTAGTTGAGTCCAGGAAAAATTAAATGTTTGAAAAGTGTCTAAATACTCTTTGCTTCCAAATTGAGTGTAATCCCCCAAAACAGCTATCATCAACTCCAACAGAAAAACCTCTTCGCTTGTAGAAGCCCAGCACTAATCTTCCTCCAAATTCATTTTCTCTGCAGGTGAGTAACATCCCATGGGCTCTTTTCTTGCATCCTATTTAATTAAAACAACAGTAATCAACGGCTCATCTAGCTCACTCTCAATAAACGATTGTATCTGCACAAGTCTGTTTTGTTTACTTGTTGCACCTTGTCCAGGAAGAGAAAAGGTAGGTGTCGCCTTGGTGATGTATGTGAGGAAGCTACAGTGCCAAGGGAACAAACTCCATTTAGCCATGAAGCATTTCCTCCCCTGCAAGCTCAGAAAAGATTTCCAATTATTTATAAACTGATAACATTGTATGGTTTCCTACTTATTACAGAGAAGACACCAGAAAACAACTGGTTTGACAAAACTGCCCAACAGCCCATTAGCTGTGCAGCGCTGCTAAATATCCATCATGTGTGTCCCCTGTGGAATCTGCTAAGGGAGCAGAAAGGAAGGAGTTTCCCACCAGGAGTCTGAAAGTTAAGAAATCAGAAGCAAGTATGGTTCCTCCCACTAATGCACGAGCTGTGGAGGACTGGAGTGATGTGTGTGTAGGTGGGATGGGGAGGAAGAGAGAGAGGGAGGGAGAGAAACAGAGAGACAGAAAGAGGGAGAGAGAAAGAGAGAGACAGAGGGAGAGCGAGTTAGAGGGAGGGAGGGAAACAAGACAGAGGAACAGAGAGGGAAAGCTGAAGAGACAGAAAGACAGACAGACAGACAGAAGGAGAGAGGGAGAGAACATGGATGGTACACATCCAGTAAAAAAGTCAACAAATGTCCCAGATTTTCTAACTGTGAACTCTTCCTGGACAGCTTAGTGATCACTAGCTCAGTTTTCAAGATTGAAAAGTTATTTTCCCCCTCATCTCAATGTAGATAAATTCCTATTATACTACGCTACAACCAGGAAGCAATTCAACCACGCTAAGCCTGAGACGCTGAGACAAGATAAATGACTCTAGGTCAGTGGTGCGTATTTAAATCCTTCCAAGCAACGTTTTGAAAGTTGATCCTTTATTATTTTTGCCTTCCTAAGGTATTCCCTTCTCAAATGCTGGGATCCATATTGCATCTGTGTGAGTACATTATAAACAGAGAGATAGATTCCAAGCTAAAAAATTGCAAAAGCTGAGAAAGCTTAAGTATTTGTGATGATGATATTAGCACTTTGAATGTAGAAAATAACAATTTAATATGACTGGTGATTCCAGACATTCTAGAATTAGAGGCACTGGTTTTAAAAAGGAAATTACTACTTGTGGGTTCAACAATCTGGTAAAGGGACAGAAAAAGAGCCATCTTCTAATCCCAATGGTTCATCTCTATAATTATATATACAAATAAAATAATAGAAGGCAAGGCCACAACCTTCAGGTAGCCACTGAATGGAGACCCAAATCTCTGTCTGGTCATTCTTCTGATGGGCACTCAGCTTCTGCATCTATACAAGTTCATGATGCTGAATCAGTTCTGAGAGTAGGAAGTGATTTGGGCAAACAGGTGGTTTCTCATCAATGGTTCAAAGTCAAGTCCATAGATTGGCCCCTGATTCAGAAGTATTTAGAATTGTCATTAAAAATCCACATTTGGGGTGCCCATTTTAGGTCTTTTGCATCAGTCCTTTGGCTTGAGTCCCAGAGATTTGCATTTACTAATGGCCTATTTGAACTGTGGTTGGGTTGGTGTTGCTGTCCAGGAATGCCACTGTCCTCACACAGATCACTGTTGCCCTTTACCCCTGGAGTCACCCAAATCATTCTGGTGTTTGGGGGACCACCAGGGCCATTTTAAGCTGTCACCACTAAGGCCTTCTAAATGTGCATATATATATGTATATATATAATCATACATATACATATATACATATGTATATATAATCATACATATACATATATATATATATAAAATCAGGCCTGGTCCCGCCCTGTGATGACACATAAGACATGCATGCTCTGAACTCAAGGTACCGCTGCAGCTTCCTTCACGTGGGGTCTTGTCACTATCATGAGAACACAGGCAGTTTTTCTTCTAGAAAGTACTTTTTTGTACTGTTCCTCACAATGCTCTGGCAAGTGTCTGCACATTATCATTCCTGGCAGGAATTGACCCCAGGAGGAGAGTCACGGATGTGAAGGCCAAGGAACAACAGGACAGAGGCAAAGCAGAGTGGCCCTGCCCAGTGCTTTTGTACCCTCTGCACAGTTTGGGAAGCCACAGGCTGGAATTCCCAGGGAATGTGAGACAGAGCCCCGGACATCCATAGCCAAGGGGGTATACTGCTGTTATCAGCCTGAGCACTCACCCATAAGTCTACCCCCTCCGCTATACTCACCACTCAAGCACAGATAGCCCATCTTCATGATTGCTAAAAATGCTTGATCCCTTCAAAGAAAAGGCTCAGATGGAACCCACAGGTAACAGAAATTAGACGAGGTCTGGACTCTTTACAAGTGGGTGAGCTCTGGTGTGACGGGTGACCTGTGCTATTCATACATCATAACCAGAGAGCAGAGTTTGCCAACCACGACCAGTTTTAACAGCCTGAATATGGAGCTGCCCACCCTCACGTGATGGACTTTTGTCTAAACCAGGGGACTAGAGCAAGAGTATCAACAAGAACAAAGTATGAAAATGCCACAATGAAACCCATTGTGTTGCATGCTGTGCTGGTTTGTTTTTGTCAACTTTACAAGTACTGGTGTCACCTAGGAGGAGAGACCCTCAACTGAGGAACTGATGCCATCGGGGGGGGCCAGTGGGAACATCCATTGAAGGCATTTTCTTGGTTGCTGACTGTGGTGGTTTGAATGAGAACGGCTTCCGTGGGCTCAAATATTTGAATATTTGGTCCCCAGCTTGTGACCTATTCGAGAAAGACTAGGAGAGTTGGCCTTGTTGGAAAGGTATCACTGCAAGCAGGTTTTGAAGTTTCAAAACTTCATGCAGTCCCCAGCCTGCCTCTCTCTGCCTCCTGCTTGTGGATCAAGATGTGAGCTCTCAGGTGCTTTTGCTGCCGTGGCACCATGGACTCTAACCCTCTGGAACGATGAGCCCAGTTAAACTTCATATTCTGTGTTGGTCCTGGTGTTTTTGCACACCAAGAGAAAAGAAACTAACACACAGGCAGAGGTGGGAGGGTTCAGCCCCCTGTAGGTAGTGCCATTCCTTGGCAGGTGGACCTGGTTGTGTAGGAAAGGTAGTTGAGCAAGCCAAGGTCTAGAAGCCAATAAATGATGTTTTTCAATGGTCTCTGTTTTAGTTCCTGTCTTCAGCTCCTGCCCCAATTTTCTTCAGTGATGAACTGTAACCTGAAAGATAAAACAGACCCTGTCCTCCCCAAGTGGCATTTTGTTTGTATTTTATCCCAGCAACAGAATGTGAACAGAGCATGAAATCGGTACGCAAAACATAGGCGACTGCTTTGAGGGACCTGACTGGGTTTCGTTGTTGTTGTTTGTTTGGTTGCTTTTGTTTGTTTGGGGGGAAGATTCTGGAAGCATTTGGAACCTTGGGCTGGAAGTGCTCAGATCTTAATGAGCCTTTATTGTGGGCACTTGGAAGATAACAATCTTGAGAGAACTGTAGATGATGAGGGCCTTGACTTAAGAGGGGTTAGAGGGGAAGAGAGACTCTACCTAGGCCACTCGTGTGATATATTTGAGTTAAGAAGCTGTGGAAGTGGAACCTTTGCTTTTCTGGGACAACAGCTGGGCCAAAAAAATCAGCTGTGGTCAATAAGAGACCAGCAGCATTGAGGTGAAATCTCCTGAGAAATATTTCCTCAGGGTCAGCACACAGAAGCTGTGGCCCAGAGGGTAAGAGGGCTGCATCCCGTTGGCCATTCTGTGAAAGTCTTCCATGTGGTAGTGGTTTTGAAGGCATGAGGGGGTCGTGGAGAGCAAGTAAGTCTTGGCACTAAGTGGTAGGGTCAGAATTTCCCTGTAGAGAGGCCAGGAGGCCATTTGTGAAGGTGCAAACTTAGTTGTGGTGGAGACTCTAGAAGATTAGAGATGCCAAGGAAAGTTGCAGCTGTGAGTGAGCTGGACTGAGCCCACAGGACGGTCTGTGTGTGCTGTGGATGGCAGACTTGGAGTTGCCTAAGCCCTTTGGAGCCCAGAAGGCGGTGAGTCAGAGACAACAGACACTGAGCTGTTTACACTGGTGGATTTTGGTTTTGCTTTGATCTTATTATAACCATGACCTGGTTCTTACCTGTTGGGATAAGAAGTATTTAATTTGTTTCTGATTATACAGGAGCACACAGGTAAGATGGTAGTATTTTAAAGAGAAAGGGGACTTTTAAGTAACAGCATTTTAAAAAAAGACCGTGGGCTTTTAAAATCCAGAGCGCGTTTTACATTGTGATATTGACATGAGATCTTGGAGATAGATAAGAAAGGGAAGGTTATCCTTTAATAATGATGTGTTTGTCTGTCAAGTTGACAGGGAGTCATTTGTGCTGGGTAGCTTTTTTCGACTTGGCACAAATTAGAGTCGCTAGGGAAGAAGGTATCTCAGTCAGGGAGTTGCCTCCACCAGGCTGGTGGGTACGCATGTTTGTGGGGCATTTTTTAAATTAGTGGTTGATGTGTGAGGACCCAGTCCAGTGTTGGAGTGTGCTACCCCTGACAGGTGGTCCTGGGATGTATAAGAAATGTAGCTGAGCAAGGCATGGAGAAGAAGTCTGTAAGCAACATTTTTCCATGGTTTCTGCTTTGATTTCTTTCCCTAAGTACCTGCCGTGGGTTTGTGCCTTGGCTTCCCGTAATGATGGGTTGGAGTCTCTAAGCTAAATAAACTCTTTCCTCCCCACCATTGCTTTCAGTCGGTGTTTTATCACAGCAACAGAAAGCAAACTAGGTCATAGGTTATTTAAAAATAGTAAAAATAAATCATATCCTTGAATGAGAACAAGCGGGTACTAAAGCATGGCATGTGTTAGCTATTATACCCATCAGTAGCAGCAATTGGCTAATTGCTAGATGATGTCATTTCCTAATATATACCTCTTGCAGGAGGGATTGTGTTGGTGCTCTTACTGCATCAAAACAAAGCTTTTTTAACCTAGAAAAGCGAAGCACTGTTGTGACACTTGAGGATTCTGAAGTTACGCCATGCACTATGAAGGAAGATTTGGGGAACTGATGGGATGCTGTCTATTTACGCAATGGCTCGCTTTTCCACTGAAACCCTTTGAAACCCAGGATATATGCCGTGGTGATGAAGTCTTAGGCAGTTGTTTCTTCAGCCAAAACTAACTCATTCCCTGTATTCTGGAGTTGGGATTTTGTTTTTGTTCCACCCAACCTTGACGTCACTCTGCCTTATGTGATCACTATCCCACTTCTGTGTCCCCGGTCAATAATGGGCTCCCTGAGAGCAGAGTTCTACCTCTCAGAAGGCCATAGTGCCTTGGGGAAAGCAAGAGCGTCTGCTAAGTTAAAGTTTATAGCTGAACAACTGAAGTTATGAGCTGGTCTTCTATGGACCAAGAGTGTCCTTATTTTTCTGATATAATGGCATTTCGGCATATTTCACACTAAACCCAACGTCTCTGGAGTCTCCCATGACTATGACCCTGTTGGAAGAGATTAGCAGCTGCCTCTTCAGAGAAGCCGTGCTCCTGGTTCCCCACAGTTGCTTTCCATCACTTAGGCCGCCTGTGGTCACCTTGTCACCCTTCTCCTGGAAGCTCTCTCTGACCTTCCCTGACATTAGCCCAGATGAAACACCTCCATGTGAAGATGCATGGTGTATCCGTGTTTACAGAGGTGGTCTAGAGCCAACTGACTTGACCATGCTTGCTAACTGTTGAGCAATCAGCTGGCGGTGCTTGATGATCTGAGCTAGTCTCTGAGTTGACAAAAGTCGTCTGATCATATTTTGGTTTAGTGTTTAAGCCTTGTTGCTTCCTGGAATGCTAATAAAGCTTCAGTGTGAGATTAGTATAGAAAACATTTATATTAACATTGATACCTCATTCTTAGTCTGAATTTCCTTGGGCTTGACACTTTTATAAGCCTTTCTCCTTAATTATTTCTACCAATCCACTCAGGGCTTTATAAATTGACATGGTTGGCTCTCCCGGAGACCTGTAGTTGGCTGTCTGCTCTCAGACCCTGCTGTCCTGGGACTCAGCGCTGGCCATTGCCTCCGGCCTCCAGATGCGATGACAGGTATCTCTCAGTGGTCTTTCATCTCTTGCCAGTCCCTCTGTTACTGACCAACCCATTTTTTTTTCCCTCAAAGTTGAAACATCGCAATCTTCTTATATTCCTTCTAGCTATCTGGGTATCTCTGTGCAAATCATTTTCTTCCATAATTACCTCTACTCAATCAACATTAAAAATCTGCAAGACTGAATTCTGGTCTTTTTCTGACTCCATTCTATATATTCTTGCAAAACAAACAAACAAACAAACAAACAAACGTAAAGCACCTTATTAATGTCTGCCTTCAACTTCTACTCCCATTAGAGTGATATTATCCACCTGTTTATCAATAGCCCTTATCTTTCTAGGGAACTAACTAGCCTGTGTCGTCTTTAGGATGTCTCAAGGGCATTTCAGCTTTAACTTATCCCCCAAATAAAATCATACTCCTTCCCAAATCAATCCTCTTGCAGTGGTCTGAAGCGCAGTGAATAACACAGCCACACACTTCCTCCTTGTTTCTTTCTCATTGACAGGATTGAATCCATGGCCAAAGTCAACTTAAGGGAGAAGAGGGTGGTTTCAGCTCACACTTTGAAAGTATTCAGTGCATTAGTGTGGAGGAGGCATGCCGACAGATGTCTCTGAAGCAGAGGGAGTATGCTACAGGCTGATAGCCACATCTCAGTGACTAGGAGGGAAAGACTGCCCACGATGTCAGATGAGGCTATAAGAATTCAAGACTTGCCCCTCCGCCCACAGAGCCCCACTTGTTTTGTGAGGATTGAACAAAAGGTTCTACAGCCTCCCAAGGTGGCACCACCAGGCTGAGGCCAAGCGCTCAAAGACATCAGCCTATAGACCTATAGAGACTATTTTACATTCATGTGAAACATTCCACTGCAGTCCCACAGGCTCAGGGCCAGCTCGTAAAGCAAAACATATTGTGACTGACTTCAAAAGTTCCCAGAGTCTTATAGCTTATAGTCCTAATCCCATGCAGAAGTGCAAAGTTCAAAAGCCTTCTTCTGAGCCTCCAGATAATCTCTTGTGGGGGTCCTGTTCAACTAAAACTCAAATTATACCTCTTTAATGTACAATGACACACCATAACCATTCATATTCCAAAAGAGAAAACCGGGAGGATAACAATGAAAATTTGGGCCAAAGGACCAAAACCTCCCAGGCAAACACCAAGTCCTACAATTTGTGGTAGCTCCAAGGAATCAGAGTAGCCTTCCCCCAACTCTGACCTGGTATGATATGCTGGCTACTTATATATCAAATTGGTACAAGCTAGAGTCATTTGGTAAGAGGGTGCCCCAACTGAAAGAATACCCCCAATAGACTGGCCTGTGGCTAAGGCTACTTTGCATTTTCTTGATTGACAATTGATGTGGGAGGGATCAGTTCACTGTGGGCAGTGCCACCCCTGGGCTGGTGGTTCTGGATGCTGTAAAAAAGCAGGCCGAGCAAACTGTGGAAAACAAGCCAGTAAGCAGCCCTCTTCCATGGCTTCTTTATCAGTTCCCTGTTTTCCCTGTTTTGAGTTCCTGCCTTAAATTCCCTCAGTGATGGACTGTGGTTTGTAACTGTGAGCTGAAAGAAAGCCTTTTCTCCCCAGCTTGTTTTTGGCTATTGTCTTTATCACAGCAATAGAAAACAACTAAGACATGGTCCCTCTCATCCACTGTGTCTGCCCGCTGCCTACCCGCTGCCAACCTGCTGCCTACCCACTTCCTACAGCGCTCCTCTGCAGTCTTTGTTCCTGCTATCTCTGATATTCACAGCTTCATGTGCAACCTTCACAAGAACTCTGTTGGGAGAAGCCAATGTTGTCACATGTTTTTTAGTCCCAGTGGCCTTCTGGAACCTTAGTATAAACCTCCATGACAGCCTCATTGTTGCGTCTTGCATGTCTTCAAAATAAGCACTACACGGTACTCAGATGATGCCAAGTTCTGCTGCCTTCTTGAGCTACAGCTTGGTTCCCTTGGACTACACCTGCAATGGTCTCTGTGTGCCTTCCTGGCTAATCCTGGGACAGGCATTTTCCTAGGCATCTGCTTTCCCCAGGTTCATCTTTTCAGACAGTTTCCTTTAAAGTTAATTTGCACTGTTGTACCCTGGATCTCTAGCTGAGTGGAGTCATGCCTTCCATGCACCCATATTATTGTCTCCATGCAAAGTCCGTGGCTTCTCCTTAACAGAACCAGTCTCTAGCTATACGTACCCGTGCTGTCTACAAATGTAATTGCATTCACACTCCTTCCTTGCCAAACTGTATGTTCATATTTTTCTGCTCTGCTTTCTAGTCTGTCTCGCTGGAAATCTGGGTAAAGGCAGTAAGCAATACCCATGCCTCAGCCTGGATGCTACATTGTCTTGATGCTTCCCTCACCAAAGAGTTCAACTATTACTTTTGAATTTACTCTCACTTAAGTTTGCGCAGTCAGGGTGTGGGCACACACAACAGTACTATTTGCCAAATATAACGCAAATGGTTTGTAGCTCATTTCCTTGTCAAGTCCTTGTTCCCTCCTAAGGCCTCATGAGCACTGTGTTTAATGACTAGATTCCTGCTGACCCTACTGTCATGGCCCATTAAGTTCTTCTGATGGCATTCTAGGACTTCTCTTGCCCTACAGCTCCAAAGATTTCAGCATTCCCCCATAAACCAGTTCTAAAGACCTGTAAACCACACAATTAACTTTATCATAGCAGTGGCCCCATTTCTTGGTCCCAGGGTTCTTTGTATTTCTGTGTGTGTGTGTATTTGTGTGTGTGTGTGTGTGTGTGTGTATTTGTGTGTGTGTGTGTATTTGTGTGTATTTGTGTGTGTGTGTGTGATTATGACAAAATATATGGCAAGAAGTAACTAACAGAGAATAAGTTTATTGGGGCTCACAGTTGAGGGGAGCTGGTCCATCTTGGTAAGGAATGCATATCGACAAAAGGCAGTGAGAATGTGAGGAGGTGGTTTGGTCACGTTTTAGGGGAACAGACAGCAAAACCTGGACAGGAAGCAAGCCCTGCTACAAACTGAAGACCCACTTCCTCTGCAGAGACTCTATCTCTTAAGGGGACTAAGGGGGACCATACTTTCCCTAAGCATCACCACCAGCTGGGAACCCAGTATCTGAACCCACAAGCCTGTAGGGGAAGATCTCACATTCAAACCACAGCACCGTTATGCAAATGAGAGAACAGGATAATGTACAGTGCGTGCCTCTCCGCTTGAGGGCAATCCCTCGCCAAGTCCAATACGCACATGCCTTGAATCGGTCCACTTGCCTCCCTCTCTCTCATCCTCTTCTGATCCTAGCTCCCATTATCTATCACCTGGGTAACTTAGCTGGCTCAATACCTGGCCTCTTCCAGTTCATTTCTTGCATAAAGCCAGGGTAATCTAAATGCAAATGTGATCATGCTTAAAGAACCCCTTTAGTGGTCTTTCATTGCTCTTAGAATAAAAACCGGAATGCTTAAACAAGGTGTGCACAATTTGCCCTCCACCTGTTTTTTTCCCCCTCAATTCCCACTTACCAATCCTATCCCATCTTTCACTGTGCACTGACTGCCCTGGATGCCTCTGCACTCTCAAATGATGTATATTCTCCTGAGTAGACAGAGCCTTTGTTTATATGGTTTCTTATGTCCACATCTGTCCACTCCATTCCTGAATCATACCCCTTCAATTAAGTACTTCCTTCTTTCTTTCACTTTATCTTAAATAGCCCTTTTCCAGAAAGCCCTTATTTCTTTCCTGTTCTAGTTGGCATCTTTGTTGCTGTGATGAAACACTGAAAAACAACATGGGAAGAAATGAATTTAGTTCTGCTTAGAGAGTACAGTCCATTACTGATGGACGTCAGGGCAGGAACTCTAGGCAGGAACCTGGAGGCAGGAGCTGAAGCAGAGACCATGGAAGAGTGCTTCTTCCAGGATTGCTTTTTTATGACTTACTCATCTACCTTTTTTATACATCTCAGGCTCCCATGCCCGAGTATGGCACTGCCTCCAGTGGACTGGGGCCTCCTACCTCAACCATTAATCAAGAAAGTGCCCTATAAGTGTATCTACAGACCACACTTATGGGGGCAGTCCTCAGGTGAGGGTTCCTTCTATGTAGGCAAACTCAGTATGTATATAGTTGAAAAAAATCTAACCAGCACAACTGACTCCTTATCAGCATGACACATGATTGTCACTTATAAAACATAGTCATTTTCTTATTTATCCCCCAAGATCGTGTATATTCTCATGATACTATCACCATAATAAATACAGTTCAGCTTCTGAGATTCTGCAGTCTCTAATGGTTTTAACACCAGTACAAAAATCTCTTTAAAATCCAAAGTGGGCTCCCGTAAGATAAAAAATAAGTTTAATGCTTTCCTATTCCGACAGGGAAGAACCAGGACACAGTTCCAATCAGATCAAAGCAAAACAACAATCCAACAGTTTAAGAAGCTCAGCGTCCAATGCCTGGGACTCATTCATGAACTTCTGGGTTCCAAAGGGTTTGGGCAGTTCCACCTCTCGGAGTCTGCCATATCGGTTGTCTTGTGGGCTCAGGGTGGCTCCACTTCACAGCTGATGCCGTCCTTAGTGGTCATCTGACAGTCTCAGCATCTCCAATATTCTGGCGGCTTCACTGAGGCAGACACTGCACGTTCGCCAATGGCCTCCTGGTCTCTTCAGGGACTCCCACCCTGCCACACAATGCCAAGCCTAAACTTCTTCCCATGACCCTTTCAAGCCTATGTTCTTTACTGCAACTGAAGCTGCACTTTCGCCAATAGTATCCCCCAGCCTCCCTAAACAGTGTCAAGCTTCAGCTGCTCTCCAGGACCTCATTGTGCCTACAGAATCAGTACCATATGGGAGACTCTTAAACATTGGTTAAATCCAACAGCCAGCACAAAGTACAGCTTTGTACCCCCACCTCCGGAGAAGAGCTTATGTGTGCTGATCCTGAGAAAACACTTCCCAGAAGATTTTATGTCAATGATGTTGATCTCTTCTTAGTCATAGGTGATTTCTCGGCCCCAGGTAACCAGTGCCAACTGTCCCGATAAAAACAAAGGTTTCATTTCAATGGTGCTATACATACACCTGAATTTTCAGCCCCAGCTGACTAGAGCCACGGATTCTTAATTCAAAATATCATAAGAATTAACAGGTCCTAAAGAAACTCAGGAAAAATGGATATCTGTGGTGTCCATTAGCATACCAAAGCCCCAGCTAGCCTTGGCTCACTCAGTACTTGCGGCTCTTCTCAGTTCTCCTCATTACCCTAAACTTCTCCAGCCCATGGGCTTTTCCTTCCCGTAGCTTCTCATTCCTATACACCCCTGCTATTTCAGCCATGCTCTTCTCTCTTATGCCTCTCTCTTGATCTCCTTTGCTTTCACTCTCTTCTCTTTTGCTCTTCCAATCTCTCTTTTCACAGCCTGGCTCAGTCTACTGGTCATGTTTTGTTTGTTTGCTTTTGGTTTGGTTTGGTTTTACATCCCAACCAAAGTTTGCCCTGCTTTCTCTCCTTTTAGTTTCTCCTTCCCCACTTCCCCTCCTGCTATCCCTTCCTCCTCTGTTTCAGCAGGACACCAACTCAGCCACAAACCCTTCAGCCTACAATTTGTCCTGCCTAGAAGATGTGCTGGGCTAAAGATGGTGCAGAAATTGTGGGAGTGACCAACTAATGGCTGGCCCAGCTGGAGACCTATACTCTGAGAGGGAGTTCAATGGAGGGCCAGAACCCAGAGTCGAGATACCCCAGAGACCTTGGATAGAGCCAAACATGATTGGCAATAAACAAACAAACAAGCAAAAAGTCAATTAATGATTCTTAATGATATTCTGCCATCCTCATAGATTGTGGTGCCTAACCCAGCTGCCACCAGAGAGGCTTCACCAAGTGTGGTAGTTTAAATGTAATTGGCCCCCATAATCTCATAAGGAGGTGTGGCTTTGTTAGAGTGAATCTGGCCTTGTTGGAGGAAGTGTGCCACTGTGGGGGCGGGCTTTGAGGTTTCCTATGCTCAGAATACCACCCAGTGTGTCAGTCGCTTTCCTGTTGCCTGCAAGATGTAGGACTCTCAGCTATTCCTCCAGCACCACATCTGCCTGAGTGCCACCATGTCCCGCCATGATGATAATGGACTGAGCCTCTGAAACTGTAAGCCAGCCCCCTCAATTAAATGTTTTCATTGTAAGAGTTGTCGTGGTCATGGTTTCTTTTTATGGCAATAACAAGAACAATAATGATATTATTAAACCTAACTAAAAAACCCAATAACTTATGGAAACAGATGCAGAGACCCATAGCCAAACATGAGGTGGAAATTTGGAATCCTGTAGAAGAGGGAGAAGAAGAATTGACGGAACCAGTAGGATTAAGGGAACCACCAGAAAACACACAGAACCAACTACCTAGGGCTCATAGGAGCACACGGAAATGGAACCGACAACCAGGGAGCATACATGGATCAGACCTAAGTCCTCTGCCTCCATGTTAAAATTCTGCAACTTGGTCTTCTTGTAAGACTCCTAACCATGAGAGCAGGGACTATCCCTGACTATGCTTTTGGGATCTGTTCTTCCTACCAGATTGCCTCATCCAGCCTTAATAGAAGAGGAGGTGCCTTTCTCTCTCTGCTCTGGAGGCTTGCAAATGCCTCTGGCTCTACTCTCCCTCATCCCTACAATAAAAACCTCCTCAGCCATACCTGTGGTGGTCATATCCTCACTTCATTCATCTGGGGCTGATACCTCCACTTTATAAAGGAATAGCCCTGATAGTTTTTGAGGGGCTATTAAACTTCTCTCAACTTCATCAACCTGTGTGTTTTTATGCCAATAGAATGCGGGGTTTTGTGCTATTGCTCTGTAGTAAAGTTTGAAATCTGGGATGGTGATACCTCCAGAAGTTCTTTTATTGTACAGGATTGTTTTAGCTATTCTGTATTTTTTTGTAATTCCATATAAAGCTGAGTATTGTTTTTTCAATATCTCTAAATAATTATCTTGGGATTTTAATGGGAATTTATTGAATTTGTTGGTTCCTTTGGTAAGATGGCCAATTTTACTATTTTAGTCCTGCTGACCCATGCTCATGGGAGATCTTTCCATCTTCTGATGTCTTCTCAAACTTCCTCTTCAAAGAGTTGAAGTTCTTGTCTTATAGGTATTTCACTTGCTTGGTTAGAGTTACCTCAAGATATTTTATATTATTTGTAGCTATTGTGAAGGGTGTTGTTTCCCTGATTTCTTTCTTGGTCCATTTATTGGTTGTAAATAGGAGGGTTTTGGGGTTTTTTTTTAAGTTAATTTTGTATCCATCCATTTTACTGAGGGTGTTTATCAGCTGTAGGAGTTGCCTAGTGGAATTATTGGGGTCACTATCATATCACCTGCAAATAGCCATACTTTGACTTCTTCTTTTCCAATCTGCATCCCCTTGATCTCCTTAAGCTGTCTTATTGCTCTAGTACTATATTGGATAGATATTGAGAGAGTAGACAGCCTTATCTTGGCCCTGATATTAGTGGAACTGCTATAAATTTCCCTCCATTTAATTTGATGTTAGCTATGGACTTGCTATATATTGCCTTTATTATGTTTAGCTGTGTCTCTTGTATCCCTGATCTTTCTAAGACTTTTTACATGAAAGGGTATTGTATTTTATCAAAGGTTTTTGCAGCATCTGGTGAGGTGTTCGTGTGTTTTTTTTTTCAGTTTCTTTATTTGGTGGATTACACTGACAATTTTGATATGTTCTTGGATTCTGTTTTCAAATCTTCTACTGAGTATTTTTGCATCTATGCTCATGAGGAAAATTGGTTTGTAATTCCCTTTCTTTGTTGTGTCTTTGTATAGTTTGGGTATCAGGGTGATTGTGGTCTCATAAAATGAATTGGGCAATGCCCCTTTTGTTTCTATTTTGTGAAATAATGTGAGGAGTGCTGGCATCAGCTCTTCTTTGAAGATCTGGTGGAATTCTATGCTGAAACCATCCGGCCCTGGACTTTTCTTGGTTGGGACACTTTTAATGACTGTTTCTATTTCTTTGTGGGTTTTGTGTCTATTTAAATTCTCTATCTCATCTTGATTTAACTTTGGTAAGTGGTATCTATTAAGAGAATTGTTGTGCCAGGCAATGATGATGCATCTTTAATCCCAGCACTTGTGAGGAAGAGGCAGGTGAGCTTTGTGAATTTGAGGCCAGCCTGGTCCTCAAAGTGAGTTCCAGGACAGTCAGAGCTGTTACAAAGAGAAACTCTGTCAAAAAAAAAAAAGAAAAAAAGAAAAGGAAGGAAAGAAAGAAAGAAGGAAAGAAGGAAGGAAAAAATAAGAAAGAAAAATTTCCATTTAGACTTTTCAATTTTGTGGAGTACAGGTTTTTGAAGTATGACCTAATGATTCCTTGGATTTCCCCAATGTCTGTTGTTTTGTCCCCCTTTTCATTTCTGATTTTGTTAATTTAGATAGTCTCTCTCTGCCTTGTGGTTAGTTTGGATAAGGATTCTGTCAAAGAATCAACTCTTTGTTTCATTGATTCTTTGTATTGTTCTTTTTGTTTCTATTTTATTGATTTCAGCCCTCAGTTTGATGATTTTCTGCCATGTACTCCTCTTTGGTGTGTCTGTGTTTTTCCTTATGGCGCTCTCGGGACTGCTGGTAAGTCCCTGCTATAATAACTCTAATTTCTTCATGTACACACTAAGTGCCGTGAACTTTCATCTTAGCCCCGCTTTCACAGTGTCCCATATGTTTGGGTAAGTTGTGCATTCATTTTCATCGAATTCTAGGAAATCTTTACTTTCTCTCTTATTTCTTCCTTGACCCATTGGTAATTCAGTAGAGAGTTGTTCAATTTCCATGAGTTTGAGGGTTTCTGCTTTTTCTGTTGTTGTTGAAATCCAACTCTAATCCACAGTGGTACAGGGGGTTATTTCAATTTTCTTGTGTCTGTTGAGGCTTGCTTTGTGGCCTAGTATATGGTCAGTTTTGGAGAAGGTTCATGAGGTGCTGAGAAAAAGTATATTCTTTTGTGAACACTCGATTTTTAACAAAGAAGCAAAAATCATACAATGGGAAAAAGAAGGCATCTTCAACAAATGGTTCTGATATAACTGGATGTCTGCATGTAGAAGAATATAAATAGATATTTATCTATCACCCTGCACTAAACTCAAGTCGAAGTATATCAAAGACCTCAGCATAAAACCAGATACACTAAAGCTGATAGAAGAGAAAGTAGGGAATAACCTTGAATGTACTGGCACAGGGGACAACTTCCCAGACAGAACACCAATTGCACAGGCACTAAAATAAACAATTAACAAATGGGACATCATGAAACCACATGTAAGGCAAATGGCACTATCAATAGGACAAAAAGGCAGCCCACAGAATGGGAAAAGATTTTCATCAACTCTGTATCTGACAGAGGGCGAATATACAAAATATATAAAGAACTCAAGAAACTAGATAGCAACAAACCAAATAACCCAATTAAGAAGCAGGGAACAGCCAGGTGGTTTGTGGCGCATGCCTTTAATCCTAGCCCTTGGGAGGCAGAGGCAGGCAGATCTCTATGAGTTCAAGGGCAGCCTGGTCTATAAGAGCCAGTTCCAGGGCAGGACAGGCTCCAAAACTACAGAGAAACCCCTGTCTCAGAAAAAAAAGCAGTGTGAAGATCCAAACAGAGAATTCTCAGCAGAGAAATATCAAACGGCCAAGAAACACTTAAAGAAATGTTCATCATCCTTAGCAATCAGGGAAATGCAAATCAAAATGACACTGAGATTCCATCTTACATTTGTCAGAATGGTTAAGATCAAAAATACAAATGACTGCTCATGTTGGAGAAGATGTGGAGCAAGGGGAACACGCCTCCATTGCTTGTGTTGCTTGTGGGAGTACAAACTTGTACAGCCCCTTTGGAAATCAATATAACTATTTCTCAGAGAATTGGTAATCAGTTTTCCTTAAGACCTAGCTATACCATTCCTGGATATATATATACCCAAAGGATGCTCCACCATACAACAAGGACACTTGTTCAATTATGTTCATAGCAACTTTATTCATAATAGCCAGAACCTGGAAACAACTTAAATGTCCCTCAACAGAAGAATGGAAAAAAGAAAATTTGGCACATTTACAGAATGGAGTATTACTCAGCTGTTAAAAGCAATGGCATCAAGAAATTTGCTAGCAAATGGATAGAACTAGAAAAGATCATCCTGAGCGAGATAACCCAGACTCAGAAAGACACACATGGTGTGTACTCACTCATAAGTGGATATTAACAGTAAAATAAAAAAAGAACCATGCTACAATCCACAGACCCAGAAAAGTTAAGTAGCAAGGAGGATCCAAAGAGGGGGAGGATACATGAAGCGCATCATGAAGGGGAAGTAGAATGTACATTGCCAGTGGATGGGGGGAGAGAGCTGGAATGGGGAATGGGGATGGGAAGGAGAGATCAGGTTGGGGGAGGATGGAGGGAGAGAGTACCTGGAGAGACAACTGGAATCTTGGGGGCATCTCTGGGATGAGCTAGAAGCCCAGTGCAATGGAAACTCCCAGGAATCTATGAGGATGACCCTAGCTAAGATTCCTAGCAAAAGGGGTTCCAGTTAAGCCTGAATCAGTCATCTGTGTAATACAGAGGAGGAAATTTTATTTTAGGGTAAAATTTCATTTGGTAATTCTGTTTATTAGAAACATATAAGCCTGGCTTAGCCAACCCCCCTATTATACTTCATCAAGAGCTGTCCCACTTTACTATCACATCGTATAAACTGCCAACAGAGCAAAGTGCATAGAAATTCCTTACGGGAAACAAGAACAGAGTTCATGTCATCTCTACCCACACCCGAAATCTAAGATTCTTTTGTGACTTCAGAAAACAAATTGTAAAATTGGGTAACTAATGACAGAATATTTAAATCACTTTAGGAAGGCCATTACAGGGAAACTGGAGGCAATATTTTGACTGATTTGGCACAACAAGCAAACTGCGCTGATAAGTTTCTAAATTGGTACTATCATGATCTTTAGCAATTGTGTATTGTAAATTATTTATCAATCAAGCACTCAATATACCATGGTGAGCTCTAACAAGGACAGGCTAGATATGATAATTAGGTAAGATTCTGATCATTATATGAAACGAAGGGAGGTCTTCTGTTGAGTGCGTGGTTATGTGTGGCCATCCGGGTATCTGTATGACATACTAATTAGATCACTCCTTCTAAAGCACAGAGACACTAATGAACTCCTGTTTAACTTCCTGTTAGGGCTTGGGTTTAGATAGTCTAAGAAGAATTCCATAGTACAATTATATAATACTAGTATCTTCAATTTCTAATCACTATGTTGCTAATTGAGAAATTCTTGCCTTAATAGCCCAGGATGAGTAGAACTATTTTTTCAGGATTCTTTTTTCAGGCAATAGTGGGCAGACTTCAGGGGAAAAACATTCATATTGAATAACAAGAGATTCATAGCAAATATTTAAAAGCCAGAAGGAGCTGTGCTATCTGGGTTGTGGGATATTTTTATGGCAAACAAATGAAAATGCAAGTAGAAGAGTGTGTTTCCAGGATTTTCTGCTTGGCCTTTGATGCCAGTTTTCAGTGACACCCACTCCTCTGGTTGCAGAAGGCAAAGCTGTGCATTCAGCAACCTTGCCTATCTGTATCTGCGTGTTTCTCATATTAGAAATGACCATCAGTGAACACAAAGGAGGGCAGTCATTGCTTAAAGCAGGATGAACATTGAGGCCTCCTCCCCATCAGGCACTCTGACCAGTTAGATGGTGTTTTGCTTGAGATCAACACTGATCTGCAGTATTGAACACAGCCTGTGCTGAACTGTGATTCTGAGCGCTGGATCATCCAGGAATTGAATCCTCTCACACAATCCATGACACACACTCATTTATCTTCCCGAACCACATTTGACTAATCAGATTCTCTTCTTTTCTCATTGTGGCTTTTATTCATGCTTCCTTTTAGACGAGAAAAAAGAGTTATCCTTCCAACCTTTCCATACAATTAACATCAAGGAGAAAGAACAGACTTCACGGCCACAGAGAAAAATATTATCCAATTACATACTGAAACCAGGACAAATAATTATGTCAATAAAACTGATTGGCACAAAAAGAGACAGACCCATGAAACCAGGAAATTTGGCAGAACAATAAGACTTTTACTGACTGCACAATCTCATCTCCCTTTTGGTCTGTCACCTGCTAATACAACTGGACACATAGACAGTGGTTAATGGAGCCAGAGATGTGAATATAAATGTTGTGGCCAGAGTCAGTTAGAGACAAGTTAATCAGGAGGGCTGGATGCATCTGTGTTCTGGAGGGAGACTTTCACCCTCCTGTGCAAACCTTCACTTAACTGCACTAACTCAGCAGCCTTCCAGGCTTTCTTAACATAACTCTGCTTTTCTCCCAAACAACTTAGAAAGGAAAGGAAGTATTTTAGCTATTTGAATACACCAGTCTTAGAATTCTGTTTTCTCGACATTAGGGAGGAAGGGCTCAATTCACAACCATGCATCTTTGCAGCAAAACAGCAAGCAACACAGCCTTCTGTGGCTGCTCAGCTGCTTGAGGCTGATTGTTCTGGATTGTGGAGATAGGCCATGCCCATCCAAAGTGATGGGTTCTGTTGGCACTAGCTTTGCACTCCCAGTTCAGAGGATACATTCACAGTTTGGGTTGTTGATACAAAGTACTCAATGCTCAAGAGTACCTGAGTCGATGCAATATTGTTAAGGGAATAGAAACCCAGCTCCCATTGGTTCCAGGGAGCCTGGACAAGGTAGGTAATAGGCCATGTGAGTCTTGCTCTCATATGTGTGTCTGAATTCCTACTCAGAGGAGCTTAGGTGCTTGGGAGGTTAATTAACTAAGGCTACTTAGCATACGGTTTCATTCATTATTGCTATAGTGAAGTAATTTTACCCTTGAAAAGGTACAGAGTAGTTGTCTCTGTGACTGCTACAGAAATGCCATTTTGGCTTGGCCTCTGACATAACCATCTCCCGGTCACATTATTCTCCAATTGGAGTGACTCCTAAGTATTATGAATCTAGTTGTAGGACAGAACAAGGGCCTAGCACTTAGCTAACACGTAAAGGTAGACTTGCAACTACAATATTTATTTTTCAAGATCCAATGTCTACAGTAAATTTCTAATAACCAGAAAACAGTTTGGCTGTTGTATCTAAAAAACAATGCTGGGTCTTTTCCAAGTGGGTTTGTTCCTTTCCCTAAAGGGCAGGGTGGCACCAGCAATGAATGCCGATATCCGTGTGACCAAGAGAAAAGGGGAAGCAGGGTGGTCCCCTCGTGCCATGCCCTTCCATGCCAGATGAAATGTTTCTGCACACGGTGGCCAGAGAGCCAGCTGTGGGAACGGAGGATGGAGTGAGGAGCCAGGGTCAGCCAAGCTGCCAACTGGATATGTGGAAATGTGTCTTGCCAGGCCCATGTGAAGGTCTGATGACCGAGAAGAATGGCTGGGACTGGGCTGGAATAGAAAGGGCTTTTAAAATGTGATCTTCATATTGTGTTCTAGTCGACCCCCGACCAGCAGGAATACAACCACACTCAGGATTCTTCCCGTATCACGCTTTATTTAGAGAGCCTCTCGGTTGAAAGTTTTGCGGGAAAAGAGGGGGGAGGGGAAGCGAAGGGAAGGGAGTGCAGAAGTGAGAGGGGAAGGCAAAGGGGAAAAGCGGGAAGCGAAGGGGATGCGAAGGGAATGAGCTCCGAATGGAGGCTGCTTATATAGGGAAAAAAGACGCGGTTCGTACCTCAATTGGCTGCAGATAAGCCTTTGGACACCAGGACCCTCAGGATTGGTTAGGGACCCCAAGGTTGAAGCGCATTCGGGAAGCGCCTGGACACTCGGTCCTGGAGCATTGCCAAATATGGAATTGTTTACCTCTGGACTGCCAGGGTGAAATCGCCATCTTGTAATGGCGTTTTGCCTTTGGCTCCCTGCATTGTGTAACAGATTCTTATCTTCATTCACAAAGTATCAGAGTGAAGACTCACATTCTTCTCTTCTGAAAGACAAGGGGTCTCTAGGCAGGGGTGGAAAAGCAGCTCTCAGAACAACTGGCTTGAACTCCTCAGAGTTCTTCCTCAGTTTCCTTTGTGTCTCATTGCCACTGCCCTACTAGTGAAACCAATCTGTAACTGCCTGAGTCTCCTGCCTCTGGGAGATTTAGAGAACAAAGACAGCATAAGGAAGGTGGGTCATCTTCTTCCCAAGAAGCATCTCAAGCTGACTTGCTGTACCACACGGAGCTATGGTCAGTCTTTTCTTCACTCCTGCGCTGAACACTGCGGGGATAAACGTGGTGACTAGCGGAAGATCTCTGAAGAACAGTGTTTAAGAGGTGATGTCACAGGGAGCTGAGCCCAAGATGTGTCAAGTGTGTACGGCCTGCACACTGGAGAGTCGGCCCCATAGGAGTTGCCAGGGCTAGGATCCAAAGTTAAGACACCCACGTCTGGAGCTTCCTTCCCAAGCCTTGTCAGTGCCTGGGGCGCAGAGGGCCGGAGGGATGTGGAGAAGAGTGTCTTCTGCTATTCTATGCTGGTGTTTAATGTAAGTCAGTAAGTGTTATTTTTGAGTGGTTTGAAGTTGGCTGAAGAATGAGAAGAAAGTACAAAGTTCCCAAAGGGAGGTCTTACACTTTCCCCTCCCCCTCCTCCTCTTTACACCTTGCACGAGTGTGGTGTATTTCTTGCAGACTGACACACTGATAGGTCGTTAATTAGCATTCATAGTTTACATGAGGGCTCGCTCTGTGTTACACATTCAATTGGTTTTGACAGATGCATTATGACAAGTATTCACTATTCCATTGTCACACAGAGCAGTGTCATTGTCCTAAAATACCCCTCGCCGGCTCCATCTCTCCATCTCTTTTCTCTACTAGCTCCCAGCTATGACTTGTCTTTTCCTGGTATCTCTAGCATTGCTGTTTCCAGAATGTCATACAGTTAGAATCATGTATTAAATAGCTTTTCAGATTGCATTGCTTCATTTGGTAATATGTAATTATGTCTTTTTTTTCATTTGTGGCTTGCTAACTCATTTTTTTCAACACTAAATAATACTCCCATCATGAGGCCTCACTGGTTGATTTATTCATTAAATATAAGGAGACATCTTGGCTGCTTTCACGTTTTGACAACTATGGTTAAAGATGCTAAAAATATTCATGAGCAGTTTTTGTACCAATGCGTGAACCCCATTAGGCCATGGGGAAAGATAAGTGTACTAAACACACATCTTCGACACAACACATGGCTGTGTGATGATAGCTGGCTCATCAGTATTGGCTAAGTGAGCAATGGAATGTGCAACAAATCTTGTGCGTTCAGAGTATCATGGACAGAACGTCGTTCTCTCAAATCCCTACTTTGAAACTGAAATTACCTAGCGTGAGTAAGAACGGATCACAAGACACACAACGGAATCCACTTTAAGACTTTATTCAGAAAGAGAAAGACACACACAGACGTGAGGAAGTTGGCGCAGAAAGAGAGCATAGAGCGAAGGTGTTCAGCTTTTTAAAGACTGCCTTGCGCATGCGCACAGGCGCTTGCGTAACTGTGTCACACGTAGACCACGTGACCACGCTGCACATGCTCGGCCCTGGACCTCAGTAGTGCCAGTGGTTGGGGTGGCTGGACGTTTTGCCAAAGGGCCGGGTAATGGAAAAGATAAACAGACACTCCAGCTTTCCAAGTGGATGTGTTGGGACTTACTGTATTTACAGTGTGTTTTAAAGAGGTCATGGCAGTGCGATCCTATAGAGGCGTACTTAAAGGAAAAGTCACCAGTGATCTCTATCTTTATGCCAACAAATGGAGAGGTAACAATCCACAAGACAGGAAGATGCCTCACCAGTAACTCCCGTACCTTGGTTTTAGATTTCTGGCCCTCAGAATTTTGAGCAAGTCCTTTCTGTCATTTAAGCCCCCAAGCCTGTGACACTTTGGTCATCGTAGCCTGAGGAGACAAATGGTATGGAGTCTGTTTCTCACGGTGCTGTTGGTGATTGAAAGGTCAAGGATGGAGGGGAAGCCACATAAACAAATTCTGCAGCATCACTAGGGGTCTGCAGAGCAGGTGCCCCTTTTATCCCCAGCTCAGATGTAACCAGTGAGCGGACGGAAAGTGTGGAACAGGGCTCCAGAAAGGCATCCCAACCACTTCCTTGAAACTCATTCCCAGACGGGAATTTCTCAGGCAGGCAACCAGGTCAAAGCACACGCACAACTTGAGCGGAATGTTATGCTGCCAGCTCTGCCCGTTCATGCTTCCCCCCAAATATTTAAGCCTACTTCCCCATGCTGCTCTTGCCACCATGAAACACAAATCTTGCCAACCTCATGAATAAAGCACGTCTGACAGCCTTTTAAATTAATATTTAGTTGGTAATTATTGATGCGAGAGGTTTTTATTTCTTCTGTGACTTATCAGTTATTTTATTTCTCTAAAAGTTTGCTCATATTTTTGGTGAAATTGTAAGGAACCTTTGTATACAAAGGAGACTACTAAGGACCAGTCTTTGCATCATTAATTTTAGGTGGTTTGGGTGTGATGTTTGCTGTTTTTTTTTTATTCTACTATAATTAATTGATCTATTTGTTTACATTTCATCCTTAGATGCCGTGTTCTGAAATTCTTACAATGAGGATTAACTTGCATTTCTCTGTATTTGCGTTCATTCCTTGGTTTTGAATTTTGCAATTAAATCTTTAATTATCCTGGAAATTCCCTGTAAAAAGTAAACAGTGTGAATGTTCTGGCTGCATTTAAAAAGCACGAGAGCTACTCCAGGAGCCATTCCTCCCATCCAAGTACCAACCGGGCCCTATCCTGCTCAGCTTCCAAGAACAGAGGCCATCGGTACAGTATGACATAGACTCTAAGCACTATTTCTCCCTGTCATCTTGGAATATTTGTGCTGAATTTGAAGGCCTCTTGTTGACAGCACAGGTCAAGAAAAAGGAGGTAGGTGGAGAGGGAAAAAATAAAATGGGACCTAGAAGGAAATTTTGTTTTATTTTCAAAGCCAAGAAGAAAACTCGTTTGAGTTTTTTTCCATCTTCAGAATAGGCAGATTTGACAGGACATTCGTTGATGCTTCTATCCAGCCTAGCTTTAGAAGATTAGGGATGCTAAAGGCAAACCAGGTCTCTCGTCTGCCCTCTCTGAAATAGTCCCAGTGTATTCCAAACAAAATATCATATCGAAATATGATCCGAAATTATGCTTGAGCTTAGAGACTGCTGGAAACAGCAAGGATCCTGGAGAATTTTGGCCACCAATCACTTTGTTGATAAAGACATCTAGTCCTAGAGGGACCCACCAGGATCCCTTCTCTGCCCAGCTGCTGAGTCAGCTAGGGGCCACCCTCAGGTATCACTGTGGCTTCTCCTCGCTCCCAGCTCCTCGGCCACCATCCCTTCAATATCTTCATCCCTTCCTTTTCATGTGACTTTTTTTCTGCTCAAAATTCTATTCACTGCAATCATGATTTCCTCCTGTCCCCTGAATATGATGCTGTGTGACAGTGAAGGCTGGGGACAGAGGTGGCTTGCAACCAGAAATGCATAATGGCTTGAATTTCTTCTCAGGAAATTTACCACTTAAGGCTGCCATGTGTTTTTAGTCCCCCTTGGGCACTTTAAAATATTATTCCCCTAAGGGGACTAGAGATCTTTTTACTTTTCTTAGGAGAAAATGATTACAGCCAAAGCAATAAAAATCCTTCCTCTTTTGCCTAAAAGCAGTGAAATGATTACCTATATCCTTAATTTAAATTCCCACTGACAGCTCAGCTACCACTGCAGCTGGAGGGGATGAACCGACCTTCACGTCTATTGTCAGTGCAGAGGCAGAAGGGAATTTTATTGACCAGGGAGGATAATGCACATTAGGGAAGTCAAGCAGGTCTGCTCTGACCTATTGGAATATAGTGTGGGGTCAAAGGGCACAGGATCTGAGCTGGAAAGCATCGTTAGCTTAAATGCCAGTTGTGTCCCTTTGTGCATTCTGCTGTGACACTTTGCCTGGTCCCCGGTCCCTCTGGGGCTGGCAGGAGAGTGGCTTTCAGCTGCTGGCTGCTTAGCCGTGGTTTCAGGAAGAGCTCGCTGCCAATCCGCTTGGGGCTGCTGGTTGAGTCAGAGCACAGCAGCTGATTGCTACGTCGTCAGTCCCAGGAATTCCATCTACAGTTTCCAGGGCCTTTGTCCAGCAGGCCACTCCTTAGGGGGATGGCTTATTGTGTTTGTCCTTAAAAAGGAGCCCTCAGAAACCACTCCAGGGAATGTCCAACCAGCAAGCCTGCTCGCGTTACACCCCTCCCCCTCCACTGCTGAGTGTCTCTGAGAAGTGCCTCTCTAGGGACACTTGTTCCTGGTAATATCAAGACCCAGCAATGCATGGGACTTCTTGTTTTTTTTTTCCCCTTGTTTTCCATGCCCGGGGGGACAGTGACTTGCTCTGAGGTCATTGTGAGTTCAGCTAATGTCCTGGGAACTGGCTTCAGGCTGCCTTCCCTATGCCCGCTGAAGTCTCTGCATACTTTCTGTGCCTGTCCCATTAGGTAGGTATTGCTAGTGTCCCTACTTGACAAGAAAAGAAATGTGTGACCCGAGGTCTTAGTTACTTCTGCTGCTGTGCTCAGTCACCGTGACCAAGACAATTTATGAAAGAAAGCATTTAAATTGGGGCTTATACTTTCAGAGGGCTAGAATTTGTGACCATCATGGTGGGAAGCATGGCAGCAGCTATGGCATTAGAACAGTAACCAAGGGCTTGCATTCTGAGACAGAATGGCAAGGCAGAGAGAGAGAGCTTACTCAAAATGACCCAAGTTTTTTCTGAAACCTCAAAGCCGTTTTCTGAAGCCTCAAACCCAGTAACACACCTAGTCACCAAAGCCACACCTCCTAATCCTTTCCAAACAGTTCCACCAACTGAGTGCCAGTATTCAACTTTACAAGCCAGTGGGGTCGTCCTCATTTACAACCCCACCAGCTGAACTTGTACTAAGTGCCTGTCCCAGAAAAATACAGCCACTGAGAGAGGAGCAGGGTGTGAACCATGGTTCACGCTTGCTCCTAATGCTATTTTCTCTGGGACTTTCTGGATCCCCGAGTCACTGTTGACAGAAGGCACTCAATTTCCTACATTGTGGCAGTGTTAAGTGGGGACAGTCTGTGGTGTCCTTATCTGCCTGGGAAGTTACATGTCTCCTTATTCCAGGAGTTGGCCCTGAGGCTAACTGATCAACTAGACACACAGTTTCTGCTGTGCCGTGCTCTCTCAGATCAGGCTAAAGCAATACCACCTGAGAGCACATGCTTCCTGAACTTTAATTCCTAGACCAGCTTCACTTTCCTAATCACCCCATTACACTACTACTACCACCTCTCCCCCTCTTTGAAAACCTTCTTAAGGATTCTAGGGGACCAAACCTCAGGTAGTTCCCAGAGTCTCCACTATGTCTTTTTATATTGGCTTCATATTAGAACTTGCTTTTTTTTTTTTGATGTCACATCACCATGAGCTCACATGACTCCTGTCATGTTATACAAAAACAGCTTCTTTTTTTTCCCCCCTAGAGCTTTAAAAGTTCTTTAAGATAGGTTGAGTCTCCTTGGTCAGTTTGAGCCTTGTGGATGTGATGAAATAGAGGCATGTGATTGACAATAGAAGGAGAATATGTAAGCAGATGGGGCCTGAGGTGCCAGCAGGAGATGGTTCATGGTACCATGGAGACTGACAAAGTGAGCCGAGATTGCTTACCACTTGCTGGCCTGCCATAGTCGTCACAGAACAAAAGAGCCCACAGTCGCACATCCTACTAGGAGGACGCCAGGAAAATGGCCATCATGGATTGATGGTGTAATTGTCCGTGAACACGAAGCCAGGGATCTCCAGGTGAGGAAGGAGGGGAACGTGGGAAGGTTGGGGGAAATGAGGGCGAGAAAGAATCCAGCCGGCTTTGACTGTGCTAGGGAGAAGGGCATGCTGGTGGAGATGGTGGCCAGCTTTGCATCCTTCTTGCTTGCAGGTGAGCTTGTGACAGGCTATGGCAGAGGCGCTTCCTTCCTGGTAAACAGGCACAGCTGTAACTTTCCAGCGTAAGCATCAACTGTTCCAACAGCATTAGCTCCAAGTGCAGATGAGGGGAGAGTGCTTCCCAAAACTGCACAGTGCTCTGACTCTCAGCCAAGCGGATGACTTTCTGCCACTGGCTCTCCATGAGTCAGCAGATGGTGCCTTTGTTTGTCAGGCAGAAGCACGGGAGCTTATAGGTCAGAGGTGCCAGAGGAGACTTCAAGTCATAAGCAAAGGGCTTAGGGTCCAAACTTCCTCCCTTTTCTTTCCCCAGGGAGCCAGTTTGGGATGTATCTGAGACTACAGATTGCGGATGGCTATTGAGTTGACTCATGGCTGTTGGCAATGTCATTACAATTTCAGATAGGAGAGGCTTGACATGGAGCCAGAACAAGGGCTTGGCTGGTTTCAGACAGAACAGATTGGGAGGCCAAGACCCTAAGCATGCACACACTGGGGTGCTCAGACAACTCAGGCAGGTGGGAAGGAGGTCTAGACAAGCAGGTTGTGCTCAGCAGAAGCAGGGTGCAATCACACAGGTGTCCTGCGGGACCTGAGTGAGGTTGGTTCTGATTGCTGCCACAAGAGGCAGAGACGGGGCATGGGAAAACCACTAATCAGGTAACCAAGTGGTCTAAAGTCTGGATCCAGAATTTTAATTCACCAGAGGTCAGGGAAAGACAATGCAGAGTTTTGCCTTGCTGCAACAAAGCCCATCTTCTTAAATTTCAAGAGCACAGTTCAAGAGTTCAAGAGCACAGAAAGCCTTCACTCCCTCAGTTAAGACTGCCCTAGTAAAATCTAAGCTTGTTATCACTTATGCTTAAAACTTGGTAGCTCTGACCTAGATATGGTGATACATGTCTGTCCCAGTGCTTCAAAGTTGGAATGTATGTATACATGTGTGCATGTATGTATATATGCATGTATGTATGCATGTACATATGTGTGCATGTATGTTTGTGCACCACAGGCATGCAGTGCCTATAGAGGACAGAAAAGAGTCTCAGATTCCCTGGAACTGGAGGTTCAGTCAGTTGTAAATTACCGTGTGCATGCTGGGAATCAAACCTGGGTCTTCTGGAAGAGCAACCAGTGCTTGTATCAGCTGAGCCCGTTCTCTAGCCCCAGCTTTCTGCTTTCCTAGATGGTGTCTTCTTGCTGTGTTTTCAGATGGTGAAAGAGCAAAGGAATTTTCCTAAAGCCTCTTCATAAGGGTGATAATCCTATTGGCGATGGCTCTTCCCTAACAACTTAATTATTTCTTAAAGGTCTTGCCTCCCTGAGCTGTTGGCAATTAGGTTTCATCGTGTGAATTTCAGGAGGACATAAATCTTCAGCCAACAGCAGAAGGGCTTGGATGAGTAAGTGAGCGCAAGGTCAGGTTTACTAAGGGTGAGACTCTGATGCCGACGAGATGAGGAAGACTTCTGGCTTCTGGAGGGAATTTTTCTTCCTTTGTGTGGATGTTAATTTTGGTTGTCAACAAAGGATGAGGAAAACTCAGGATGATTGATCTAGTCTATCTGCAGAACATACAGACCCATGGAAGAATGCGCCAAACGGATGTTACAGACCTCATTCATAAAGGGTAGCAAACAGGGATCAGAATGGTGTGGTCAAATCCAGGTCTAAAAAGCCCTTAACATGCTCCATCTACATCCTGAATCTGCCTGAGGAAACTTAGCATCATCTTTCCAGGACTCTTGCCCCTTCTTAGGTCCACTTAGAGATGGTGCCATTTTAAGCAGGGCATGATTTGAATGGTTTATAAAAGATATGAGTGTGCATATGAAAATTGTGGAAAACGGGTCAAAGAATGCCACCACGAAAGGCAT
Organism: Ondatra zibethicus; assembly: GCA_004026605.1. Lineage (NCBI taxonomy): Eukaryota > Metazoa > Chordata > Mammalia > Rodentia > Cricetidae > Ondatra > Ondatra zibethicus. The sequence continues at coordinate 154,215 of PVIU01001391.1, forward strand.
TTAGGATCTAAGTCAATAATTTTTAATATTTGAAAAATGATCTTAACCTTCTTTCCATAATCCCAGATCAATGCCTAGTATTTAGATAAAAATCACAAATGAGCTAATCAAGTCAGGAATGGATGCACACACATCTGTTCACTCCACCATCTCCTTCGGGCAGTTACATGCATCCCTACCATTGTTTGAATGACTTTGGAGTCCAGGAAATAGGATGTCTTTCCCACGGTCATGCAGCTGGTAGTTATGGAGCCCAGCATGGAAGTCAGCAGTCTGATTCTGGACTAAAGATGCAGGTTTCCCATGTGTAAATGAACATGTTTCATCTGGATCATGCAAGTAAGACTCATTGTGGACAGATTTTAATATATAGGCATGGGTTAAAAAAAAACCCAAAACTACAAGTGACCACTAACCTGGCCAAGAAATGATCATTTTTTTAAACACTGCAATATATGCAATTGAAATAATTTATATATATGTATATATATATACACACATGTATGATGTTATACATGCATTGCTTTGTAATCCAATTCTTTCTCTTCATAATTTCTTGTATTTCCCATGTCATTAATTTTTATGACATCATTCAATTATCCAAAGGTATCATGACATACTTAATGGATTTCTTGTTAGGTGTTTGTCTCTGTCTTTTATTTTTGCAGCTACAAAGTGAATTGAAATTAACATTTTTGAAAAATGCATCTTTATGCACATCTGGATTAATCTGATTATATTAAATTTCTTGAAGAATGCACATATACGTATTCATACACACACACACATCTGTGAAAGGGAACACACAGTTATTAGGTTTTTTTAAGTAACATCTTCCAAATTGGCTGGAGTTCTTCCTCCATAGCACCAGGTGCCTTTTCTTGGTATGCATGTTGAGCCTTGGTAAGAATAATGTTCAATGTTTTGAGTATTTTTCAGAAGATCAAACCATAGCAACATTGGGTTGGAAGAAACTTCCGAAGCTGGTGGTTCCACCTCTTTCTCTGGGCAAACAACAGTGTTTAACCTGAAGGTGAGAAGTGTCAAGAAAGCTAACAGCAGTAGAATTTCAAAATGTTGCCATCCCAATTCAAACAAAGTCATTCATAAATTTGGCCTGGGCAGTAGTGTCTCAAGACTGGTGGGGCATCCATACCAGAACCATCTTAACTAGGAGAAGGAACCAGATTCAGTGTGAGGATTTTGGAAGGGATGGAAGATTCTGAATACCACTGTTAGGTACTAGTTTGTGTGTTTATTATTGGCACTACAGCGAATACTGTAAATTTAGGAGCCCAAAGTGATAGAAATTTATCTTAAATTCCCAAAGAAGTCTGAAGTCAAGATTGGGCAAGACTGATTCTCTAGCGGGACATCCACATTGTTTTCTCTAACTTCAGAGCTGCTGGCGCTCTGGCTTCCATACCAATGCTCGTGTTCCATGTTATTACAGTCCTTTCTCCTGTGCAGTCAAGCTGCTCTCTGTCTCCCTTTCACAAGGACACCAGTGATTCTACTGAGGCCAACCCAAGTAATCGGTAACAATCTCCCTGTGTGTGAATCTTTAACTTGGAGGCCCAGATACAGGCTTGGTTTGAAGGCCAAGGAAGCTGTGACGGGATTGCAAAGGGTAATACCCTGGTATGCCACAACTACTGTCCAGATCACAGTAGGGAACGGCAGCTACTTGGAGCAAAGTCAAAGAAATACCACTCCTGGGACCCCAAGACCATCCATGAACAGGACTCCCTGAGGGTCACATTATCACAAGGCTCAAATGCTGTGACCTTGGAATCAGCCGGTACTTTGTGAGATGCTGGCAAACCGAGATATGTTTGTTATGCTCGCTTGGCCTAGTACACCCTGCCTTAGGTATTAAAGCAATCTGGAAGAGGAAAAAGACAGCTTCAGAGGGGAACCTCCAGGACTATTATTAAGAGCCCATAGAGAATATGGACTTAGGAACCATCTGAGGATTTGAGGAGCTTACACTGAATCGACATGATGAAGTCAAGACAGAATGTTGTTGACTTCCCAACCATTAGCCTCATATCTCCAAGCTGGTGGACCTGGAATAATGTGGCTTATACAAACACTCCTGGGCTGTGTGATAAGGAAAAGGCTCTGTGGCACAGAAGACCGTCCTTACCACACAGCTGCAGCGATGGCTAGCAAGTGTGGCCACTCCTTTGAAGAAATTTCTTCCTGATCTTCCCTTCCCCCATCTGATCTCCATTTTTTTAAAAGGGTAAAATGACTTTCATTTTATATGAAATGAAAATATTCTGGTATACCTTGCTGATCTCATCTCTAATTTCTCTTCTGACTTTTTTCCTCTTCTCTAATCTGAAACACAGATGTGAACAGCATCACATAAGCCTATATTAATGCAAATGGTACGAAAGCCACTCAAAATGTCTTCAGCAGAGAGGAATTACAAACAGGCTCTTTGAGATGGAGGAGTGTCTCTGCTTTGGGCTAGAGGCCAGCCTGGAGACTCCATTTCTCCCTGCTTCTACAGCCCTGCTCCTCAGCTGGCTTTGTCCTCACGTGGCTCTCCTTTGACCAGAAATGACTGTCGCAATACTAACCTTCATATCTGGGAACTATTATTAAAAAAAAAAAACCTCCCAGTAGCTCTCTTTGACAGTGAAAATCTTTCCTGTCAAGTATCTATCACTTTCCTCGATCGTCATTGATGAGCTTGAGTTTCTGATGAGCCTGCAGTCCAGGAGTGGGCTGTGGCTGCTTCCCAGGGAAGTACATGCAGAGTCTAACAGGCAAAGAAAGAGTGGTTGAAGAAGCAACAGTATCCGCACCCAACAGTGGGGAGCCTCAGGTATGCCGCATGTCTATGCAATCATAGACGTGGATTTTTCACACAGGACCCCTGATGATTACCTGCACATGCTCAAATTAAAGAGGTGCCAATCCGCCTCTTTGAGAAAGGGGGGCAGAAGCCGGGGAGAAGCAGTATGCACCTGCAGCACAAATCTTCCTGTGGTGGTGTTAAATTGATTTTGACAGCATTTTTCATGGAGAAGACTGCAAAATGATTTGAACAGTTATCATCTATCAGTTTAAATGTTTTCAATGACAAATGAACTCCCAACTCTATGAGTTTACAAGAATAAGGGAAAATTATATCTTACAGTACAAAATATTACAAAGTAGGCTAATTCCTGGGCTTGTTCATTCTCTTTAGATTATACTCCCTTTTGTCGAGACAAAGTTTCGTTACCTAGACAGTATGTTCATTGCTAGCCTCAAACTTACAATCCTTCTGCCTCACCCTCCCGAATGCTGGGATCACAGGCACCTGACACCATGCCCAGATTAACTTCCCCTTAAAGATTCCCAGTGGCCTCACTCATATTTCATTGGCCAAGACAGGCATCTATACCTACCTCTAACTTGCTTCTACTAAGGCAAAAGCTTTATCACCACTTTGGCTGTTCAGAATGTACCTGTAACCCTGAGAGAAAGAGCAGACACCAACGCTAAATCAGGTCCTCACCATCAAGGAGGGAAAGCCATTGGCACTCAGGGGCCATCCACAGCTGTTATCTGTAGAACTTCTATTTTTTTTTCTATTTACACTTCTTATTTGTCTCAGAGTGGCCAAATTACTTTGAATCTGGTGGTTTATAGCTCGACCTGAAAATAGTTAATTTTCCTTGCTAATATGTTTGGTATTTTAAAAGGAAGCTAGGAAATGTTTTAAGGAGAAAAAGAAAATAGACCAAAACCAGTAGGCATGGACGTTCATAGTCAGAGTTCTGACTGAATGTGATAAAGGGCAGAATAAATAAACACGAGGCTTGAAGGAACCCTCTAGATGAAAGGTCTTATTTGGTTTGTGTTTGGCCAGATGCACCTCCTTTTCCCGGGCCTGAAGCTGAGGGCCGTGCTGTTTGTATCCACCGGGATCAATACAGCTTTTGGCGTGCTCCATTCGCCCTGGGGCACACATTTAAATCGACTTAGTTGGTCTGCCTCACAGTGACATTCTTCAGTGAGGAAAGCAAAAGAGTGTGTGGCTGGTAAGGACTATGGCCAAACATTAGCCCGCCACATAAGAAAGTCACGGGCTTTTTAGCACCTAGACTTGTTTTCCTTCATTAAGGTTAAATAATACCAAGTTCACTCTTGGTTTCCTTAGAACAAGACCCAGCAGTGGGTGAATTAGAAGCCACTTAATTATGCCTCGTGCTGTGTCAATCCTCTGAGGACGCTAGGGCTTGTTAGGGAAGGGTGGACAATCTGAGCCCCCTCTGACTGCAGCCTGTGAATGGGATCTCCTTGGCCTCTGTCTAATAATAAGACCGCACTCCGGTGGCCCTTGGATGCCTGCCTTGTGACCTGCCAGGCTGTTGTGGTCAGGGCAGTGGGTGGCTTTGCAATGGCTTTATTTGGTTGCTGAATGGACGTTTTCTCATGATTTCCTTTGTTCTCATTTTATTAGCAACCTCCCTGTGCAGAGGCATTTGTACAAGTGTGCCCATTGCAAGGAGGAATATTGCAGATTTCACAAAGAGCAGAACAGTCTCTCGGGTACTTCATCCATCTTGGTAGGTTTTATTCTTAAGTCCTTGGTGTTTTGGACTTTCTTAGATTTTTACAAGACTCAGATAATTTATAATTTAGGATTGTACAAGTGCCAAATCCTTACTTAATCAGGCCCCTAAAGTGTAGTAGCCAATTCAATGCTTTTAACTACTAAGCAATGGGCAGTATTATCTCTTTGTGAGCAACTGAAGCCTGAAGAGACTGTGACTTCCTTTTGGCCACATAGCAAGTAGGTGGTAGATGTGGAGGTAAAAACCAGGCTTAATTTGTATTGGTGTGTGCTTTTTACTGCCCAGAGAGACAGAAAACTGGGCCCCATCCTCTTCTTTGATTTTGTTCCTGAAGGAAAGTGGGCAGTGAAGCGTGAGCACAGCCCCAGGCCCGTTGGTCTTCAGGTGGTTTTCTTGGTGCCAAACCAGGAAGCATAGATCTCACTTTTTATCCCTGGGGCAGCCTCCGAATTCTCCAAGATGAATACTGCTCTTTATTAGCTGTTGTTGGCCCAGATCTAAAGGTACCAATTCTCTCTCTCTCCCTCCTTACTCCCACCCTCCCCCTTCTCTTTCTCTCTGTGACACACACACACACACACACACACACACACACACACACACACAGTACATAAACAAAAGAAACATTAGTCAGCTTAGTCTGACTTCCCTAGAACAAATAGTATTTGTTTCTCTCTCTCTCTCTTTCTCTCTCTTTCTCTCTCTCTCTCTCTCTCTCTCTCTCTCTCTCTCTCTCTCTGTGTATGGGTATGTTCATTCTGCATTACAGAGTTTAGTATGTAGTTTTGGTTAATATGTTTACGGAGGCTGAGAAGTCCTGTAATCTTTCCTGCTGTGTGGGGGGCTCATGAGAACTGGCAGTGGAGTTCAGGCTAGATAGCAGATAATAGAGCTTCCAACCCAGTTCTAAAGCCCTGAGAATGAGGAGCATCAACGACAGAAGATCCGTGTCCCGACTAAGGCAGAGCAAATGCAGCCTGCCTTTGCCTTTTGTACCATTCAGGCTCACCATGAATTGGATGATGACTGTCCACTCAGGGAGGAGCATCTGAGTTATTTACTCCAGTTCCCAAGATAATGTCAGTAACATCTTCAGACATACCCCCACATAATATTTAACCAGATATCTGGCATCCCATGGCCCAGTCAAGCTGACACACAAAATTTACTGTGACAAGTACCTTTGACTGGATAAAGGTACTGTTATCAAAGGAACAGGTCCCACGTCTTTCTTTTTAAAATATAACCCAGGCATACCATTTTAATCTTGTTAACACACATTTTAAATAGCTGCTGTATAGATAGCCCTGGGCAAGGCACTAAACATTGCTGAATGTTGAAGCCAGTGTCCACCATGCAGTATGGTGAGAGAGTTAAACAAAGCGAGACAGAAGTAGAGTTTAGCAGAATGTTTTTAAGTGGCATCATCTTTATCATAGTCATTTGTCTCCATGGCAAAGAACAATGTCAGGTGGATTTCTAAAGGAGCTTTCGGGTGCCTAGACACTTTGTGTCACAACTCTCAAGAAAGGCCTTGGTCACTAGATCACTGCACTATAGGGAAAAGGCCTGGAATTCTGACCACAGCGAATGCTGTGTCTACGGATTTCCACTTCCCACATCAGCTGCCTCTCTAACATCTCTATTGCTCGAGACAGTGGCTTTCCCATTCCTGGCCTACTATAGGCATCCTCATTTCCAAAAACAAATAGAATAGTCCCCTTCCAGGTAGGTGAGCATCCCTAGCATTTTCCCCAATGAGTATTTTTAAACTCGAGATTTGTATGGCTCATTCAGAACCATTTTACCAGAAAAGGCAGCCTCAGGGAAAATAACTTAAAAGGGCACGTGAAAGATGGACTCGGCCTGTCTTGGCGGTAACAGAAATATTGCTGTTATTAATATCAGGCACTTAGAGAGCTCTGCCTTCCAAAGGAGCTCAAAGCATCGCTCATATATTATCTTATTGTCCCCTGCCATATGCAAGAATGTAAAAGACAGGAATAGGAAATCTTCAGGAAAATAAAAGAAAAAGAAAAGAAAAAAAATTGTTCACCGAAGTTCTTTGGGTTGAACCCGATCCAGACCAAAACATCACAGCCTGGTAGGGAGAGCTAATGAATCACTTTCCTGGAAGCACAGGTCACTGAGAGGCAGGTGTGTGAAAGTTGCCCTTGGAGGAAGACACCTGTGTCTCACCTGGGGAGGGAGATGATGTGTTTTGCCACTCTGGACTTGGCAGTACCCTTCAGGGCTCACAGTTGACCTTCCTGGCAATGCAGCTCCCGTGAGAGACTGATTCCAGTGTCCTTCCCTTGCCATTCAATGATCTCAACCTCTGAGCTGCTGACCTCGTGTCTGAAGGGCTCCATGGAGGGTCAGGTAGTGGAGGATGCCTGGGGTTATATTCTTCTACTGCCTAATAATGAAGAATTCTACACAGTATTGCACACATAAAAAGCTACCATCAAGTTATAACACTTATGACATTTATTTATGCTCCAACCTTCCGCCTTAGTCTAGTCTAGACCATTCCAATTCATATCCATATTCATTCTAACTGGTGCTTGATGGAGTGTGAGCCTAGCAGCAGAGGGTGACAGGCCCACATGGGCATAAACACCGTGATCTCATGCTGACTGGAAGCACAAGGAGGGCTCAATCCCATCTTTGCACTAAGGGGAATATATGAGTTCCTGTGCTGCCTTCCCTTCATGATGGGCTATAAGCTACCGGATGAAATAGACCCTTTCCTCCTCGAGTTGATATTGGTCACTGCTTTTGTCAAAGCAACAAGAAGCAAACTAGGATAATAGCCACACCAGTTATTGGTGGGTGGGGCGGTGAGGAAGAAGAAGAAAGATAAAGGATTTTATAAACTCCGTGAGCTGAACTAAACGACTAAATAGCGTAAATGCCATTGATGGGCAAGAATCCAAGTCCTGCCCTCAAGGAGAGGTAGCTTCTATATTCATTCTCCTTTTACATCTTAGTTGATGATGTAAAAGCTCCAGGTAGGATTAGAATCTTGCTAAAAGAGCAGTGAGAGAAAACAACAAGCAAACCCTCCTGGGTTGAGGTAGCTCTGGGGCTCAGCAATTTCAGACACAGCAATTACAGTTCTTTCTGTCAGGACTGATCTTTGAGGAGATTGGCTCACTTGTAGAAAGTCAACATCCCCTGGTCCTAGCACAAGCAAGTCCTAAGCATGGCAATAAAATGTAGCCAGATAACCACATAGAGTCTTCCCTCTCCTATCCGGCGGTGATCTGAGATTCTCAGATCCTTCCAGAACACACTGATTACATAGCTAGCTCTCATACATAATGTGGGTGCTGAAAAATCAGCGTTTACAAGGTAATCAAAGTTGGGGAGGCCTTCTATTTGAGACTTGAAATGTGTTTTCACAGCAAGTTAGCAGTTGTTCCTGAATGAGTTTCTTCCAAGGATCTTGCACTTTCCCCCATCTCCTGGTTGAGGCGGGTGACGCGGGGTCCTGACAGGTTACAGTAGGATGGTGAGTCCATCCAGGAAGGAGAACAAGCGAGCAATTGTGCACTCTGTCAAGTCCCCATTTTCCAGCTTGTGCTTTAGAATTTCTGTATTCAGACCTGAAGAAGAAAAATCGGTTTCCTTGAGGACTCTTGAACAAGTGTTCTCTGCTGTGTTACTCCATTTCGTGGACAGTAAGAACCCTCATCCCCAACTCAACAGAGGACAACTCACAGCTCTGCTCAGGGCTTGGCTTTTGGGTTTGATTCCTAGTACAGAAAGAAAGAAAGAAAGAAAGAAAGAAAGAAAGAAAGAAAGAAAGAAAGAAAGAAAGAAAGAAAGAAAAAAAAGGGAGGGAGGGAGGGAGGGAGGGAGACTTTGAAGCATTACTAGCAGGTATGTTTTTTGTTTTTTGTTTTTTTCCTCAGAAAAACATTAGTGACAGACCCAACACTAGGATGGTATTCAGTGACAGGATGCTGCCTGTCACATTGTCTTCACTTATAAAGCTTGGACCTCACAAAACTCAGGAAAGGCCCTTCTCACTGGTCCCAGGCTTGTGGGTGATTTGTACTCTGTAATCATGTGGAGACAATTTTATATGTATTTCTTTTCTGGAAAGAAAATAAAGATTATGGCAAAGCAATCCATAACCTAGATGTTATTAAATTTCCATTTACCTCTGGTAGCTATTAGTGACTGATGCAGATCAAAGATCAGATCAGAAGGATCTGTCATCAGCAAGGGGAGCTGATTCTCAGGCCCCAAATGAGTGGTACACCCACAGGGCTGGAGCTGGCCCGGAGTCTGCTTGGGCTTCTGTGCCTGAGTTCTGACTTCACAATGGACTTGGTACCATTTTTGGCAGTACGTTTCTTAAAAAAAAAAAAAAAAAAAAGTCCAGAGGGCATCTCGCCTTGCTCACATGCTGACTGTAATTCCTCTTGCTTCTGGTGACCAACAGAAGATGAGACCTTGATGACTTGACTTGTGCTGTGTTCCAGGGAGCTAAAGGTTCACTTTCACAATCTCAAGAGACCTCAACTCCTGTTAGTTGTTTGTATAAACAGTCATGAACAGAGAAAAGCAGAAACCAGAAGAGCATTACCAGAACCCCAATCACACAACAAAAGGCTGCAGAGAATAGTGAATATGAAAAATGTCTCCTTCGTTCCTAAGTAATAAGCTCAGACAGATTAGAAAAACATATTTATAAGATAATATATCAATACTATACAAAGAGGCACCTATAGAAAAGAACAAATAAAAGGTCCCTTCTGATTAAAATGCAATTACCACACCAGATGTGGCAGGACGTGCCTGTAATGCCATTAATGAGAAGCAGAAGATATGGGGTTACCACCAGTTCAAGGCCAGCTTGGCCTACAAAGTAAGACTCTGTTTTGGGAACCAAAACCAAATAAACCAACCACTATTGCCAAAAAAAGCTAAACAATCAATAAAAAAGATTGAAGTATGACCTATTTCTCAGAAAAGAGAAGAAAAAAAGAAGATAGAAAAATTCAAGAAAAGATAATGTATGTAGGGAAAGGAAACATCTGGGAATGATCATCGAATCAATATGCTCTTTGGCAGGAAGAGAATTGGGAATGGGTGAGAAGTAAATAAGAAGAAAAGAAATTTTCCCAGAGCCCTAATTCTGGCATCTTCCAATGGAAATGGTATCCAAGGACTGACTCCGAAGAATAGAGAGATCCCTCCCCTGGACACAGTCTTATGAGCCAGAGCACTGGAGATGAGGGATGACCTCCACACCTACAGATTTTCAAGTACTGGGGATTGAACCTAGGGCCTTGTGCATTTTAGGAAAATACTCTAGCACCGAGCTTCTCAACCCTGAAGAAATTATGTTTTAAATACCTGGGAAAAAATGAACAAATAGATATCGGTCTTCTCAAAAAGCAGCATTGGATGCCCTGAGACAGTGAAGCAAAAAACTTCCAAGTTCTAAGGGAGAATGAAGTTTGTGTCCATTCAGGCGAGGGGAGGGGGCAAGAAATCTTTTCAGATAGACACACTCAGGAAATGCACGCCTTTACTAGCAACGTGCAAGTATTAGCCTATAAAACTTGCGAGTATGTGCAAAAAGTCAAGCTATCGCTTGTGCTGATGGACTTCTGCCATCACCCCCGGAAGTCTGTCCAGGAAGCTTGTCTCCTGGCAGCTGCTGGCATGGACAGAGAACACCCTCACGCTGAGGCCCACAGACTCTCATTACACCGGCTGTTGCCACTGCTGCCACTCAGAAAGAGCTTGTCATGGTACCTACTTCTGGGTGTATTTTTCCCCCAACTTAGTTCCTGAGCAGGCAGTTGATGGCTGAACCTTGAGTAACTTGCTCGTGGTGCAGCAACAATGGAGTTGAAGAAAGTGATCTGAAGATGCTTTGAGTTTGCAATGGAGGAAACGAGGCTTTCGCTCAGAAAGACTCATCCTGCAGGAAGTCCCCGTATATAGAAAGAAAGTTTAGATTCTGACTAGAAAAAAATAAGCAAATGACTTACAAGTTATCTTAGGCATGCTTGATGATATGTTAAAAGAAAAAAAAATGCCAACTAATGTGGACAAGTTAGAAAAACAGATAAAAGAAGGAATATACTAGTACAATTATACTGATGAAGCAAATGTGAACGGGATCTAGGCTACAGTGATTGTGCTGAGGACATAGGCTTCCAGTTTTGCCATTAGACAAATTCTTATCATTGACTGGAGACCACAAGCAAATCCCGCAACGGGGAAGATGTAATCCCAGCACCCTGTTCCAACTAACAACACACAACATTTACATAGCTATAATAAGACAGATATATTTTTGTCGTTGCTTACAGTGTTTTCTATCTGTAAATAAGTTCCTTACTTGTGGCTGGAGGACAGAATGAAAATGACCTCAACATTGACCAGTGCAAGGTGTAGGGATGAGAGGCTGTGTTGTTGGGGGCAGGAGACAGGTGGAGAACAAGCCCTCTTCATTTCACAGGAAGGTCATCAAACGTCCGTGGGACAAGAGATGTATTCACAGGAGCAAAGAGAAGCGCTCCAAAAGTGTTAGATTTTAACAGTCACCAGCCGGGAGAAGACAAGGGGAATGGCGTGAAGAGTCAGAGCTTCGTGTTTTCTAGCTGGACGTTAATTGAAAAACTTCTAAATCTGGCAAGATGCTGTGTTACAAACTTACCCTAGAGGTGCAGGAATAGCCCAGAGCAAGTGAATTGACTGACCATGGTGCGTATAGCTGTGGGCAGTGAGAATGGAGAGGAAGAAGGAAAGCCTGGGTTTTCAGTGGCATGTCCTGAGCCATTAGTGTGTATGCACATCTGCACCTCCCCGCACATCTGCAGTTTCTGCATCCATAGATTCAATTGATTATGGATGAGAAACCCATGAAAAAGTTAAGAGTATGTGGTGAACACATATCACCCTTTTGTGTCACTAATCCCAAACATTGCAGTACAACGATGCATATAACATTTGCCTTGTAATTTGTGTATGAAGCACAGATTTTAAGGCATGTAAGAGTATGCAAGTCTGTTCTATGCAAAACCAATGGCCTTACAGAGTGGACTTGTGTGTCTGTTGACCTTGGTGTGGCCAGAAAGAAGCTTTGGAGCCTGTAGATACCAATAAGAGCCAAAAAACTCCATAAAGACAAAAAGACAGTAACTGTTTTCATGGAAAAGAGCCAAAATAATATTCTCTTTCAGAAAAGCAAAAACTAGATTAATGATCATTTGAAACAGATTAGAGGATGACTTTTAAAAGGATGAATATCTTACCCATAGTCTTGTTAAGCTCACAGTTAAAGAACAATGACTTGCTTTAGGTTTTCCTGAAAATTACTCCCAAATATTTCGGCCTGAATTTCAGTTTTAAAAGATATCAGCAAAGACCTTACTGGAAAACTCTCTTTTCCCTCCAAGCACCTTACTTTGATGGGAGCTGTGAGTTCTACAGTTAATTCTCTTCTCTAGATCAGTGTGTTGCATGAAAGACAGATCAACCCTGACAAGAGGGAACAAATATCATCATTAGCAAAACCCTAACAATGGAGAACAACTTGCTGACTTCGGGTCAGTTTGTCTGCCTGGTGACACTGTTCCTCTTCACGGTTTCGTACTTGACTCATCCCCATTGTGTGTTTTGTAACTGCTTGTAGGTAATTTTAAATCTTCAATTTTAAATTTTTCATTTTTGGGAAGATATATACATATATTTAAGAGATGTGGGCGTGCACAGAGTGTTGCTCACCCAGAGTTTCAGCCCTGCGCAGGAAACAAAACAGCAGAACTCATCTGAAGCCTTTGGATGCTACCCATGGCTAGGAAGTGGGGTAGGTGGCAAAGCCTGCTAGAATAGGGGCTATTGAAACTGGCAGGATCCACATCTTGGATAAGTTTAAGGGAGTATAAAAGAAGAGAGAATCCGAAGTGATACTCTAAGACAATGTCAGAGCAGAAGCTTCAGCTGCGACAGGCAATGTAATGGGAACCCAAGGGGACCTTCCTCCAGTGTCTTTTTAAGTCATCTGCATTCTTTGGTGGACTGCCATCTCGTTGGCTACTCGTGTGGTTTCTTTTACCTTATGGGACGCTTGTCATCACTAAGAAAGGCATAGTAGGTGTAGACTTGTTTGATTATCATGGGACTTGGTAGTTCACTGAATCTCATTTGCATTACAACAGTATTAGAGTTAGGTAGGACTCCAGGTTGCTTGGGCGGGAATTTCCTCAGCAAGGAAGCACAAAATCACCCAGATTGTGTATATTTCCTAGATTTGCCTGTGCTTTCTAATGTTTAACTTTTGCACAGTGTGCTTGACATTGGGTTCCCAATTCTTCCCTGTCCTCACAAACACCTGGGAAAAAGCCTTAGACATAAAAGGAAGTGTCCTGGGTGGCCCCAGGTAGCCTCAAGGTCAACTCTACTTAGGTCAACACACACACCCTTGGTGACCTGTTAGGCAGTTCTACTGAAAACAAAACCCACCTACATATTCTCTCCTGACCTTAGTGAAGGTCATATGGACTCCCAATGCTTTCCAAGGTCCTACTTAAACACTGTACTAGACGAGCATCCCTCTTTCCTACTTAATACAGGAGAGGGTTAGAAGTTTGCTTGTTTTCCTCTATGAGGAGGATCACAGCTAACACGAGCAACTTGTCACCAACCGTTGGCCTCCACCTCATTCAGGTCCTTGTGCATTCTTGCTAAGAACAGAGTTCTTAGACTTTCCAAATTGATTCTTGATTTTTCTTTCCACTGCTCCTTCATCTGTCTCCTAAGAGAAAAGCACTTCGTCTTCTTTGATGCCGAAGCCTGAACCCCCTGAGCAATGCTTAATTTTTGTTTGTTAACTGTTCACTCTCTGTGAGCTATTTCAAATCCCATGCTTCACAGTCTAACCCAGGTTCTAAAGGTGCTTGGTACATCCACTCTGCCCATCTCTACTCCTGCAGACTTGACCAGCCACGTTCTTCACTTGAATGATGCTAGCCTCATTAGGTTTTCACTCCCTTTACTGAACATTGGCATAGCATTGTGCACATGGCTGCTCAACTAACCTTTAAAAGCTGATGTCATTAGCTACCCATTTCAATGGACTGACAGTATTCTTGAAACCTAAATGCCATGCTTTGATGTGGTTGTGGTCCATGCCTGTGCCTCCAGTCTCATCGCAGCCTACTTTTCTCCTAGTCCCAACATTTCTCTCACTATGGATGTCTTTCACTTAGTTGAACATGGCTAAGGTCTTTTTCAACTTGAGGCTTTCATACACTTGAAGAGTTCTTTCTCCCAGTCTTTTGTTGGAGGGCCCCCCTTCCCCCCTTCCTCCTCTCTAATCAGCCCTTCATCATCACTTTCTCAAAGTTTTTCTCTGTGCCTTCTAAAGTAAGCTAGAGCTTCTGCTAACACAACGTGTATCATGGGATTCATCAGCACTTGAACTGCTGTGTTATGGTCTATGTTTATGAGCATGTGTGTTTGTCAGACACCTGCCTGCTACTCAAACATGGCTTCTATAATGCATGGAAGTGCATCTCATTTACCTGATATAAGTAGCAGTGTTATGGTTCACATTTGAAATGTCCCTCATTTGAAGGAGACTCATGGTTTGGACACTCAGGCCTCACACCAGCCCTGGTGCCAGTTTGAAGGCCTGGGAGCTTTGTGGAGGTGGAGCCTTGACAACAGGAGCAGCTCATTAGCCGAGAGCCTGTAAAAGTATAGCTTCTATTTCTGGTCTGTTCTTTCCTCTTCTTGGTCTCCACCGGGTCTCCAGGGCAACAATCATCACCACAAAATCCTACGCTCATGGGATGAGTCCTTCTGGCTACGATGTCTTTTCCATGATGATGGACTGAGAGCCACCAAAACCATGAGTCAAAGTAAATCCTTCCTCTCTTAAGCCACTAATGAGAAAACAAAACACATGTAGGTGGCTACAAAAAAAAAAAACAAACAAAAAAAACCCCACAAAACAAAACAAAAAAAAAAAACCACACAACTCATTGACTATTTGAATTAATGGAGTATAGACAGTGAAGACCAATTTATGTGTTGTTAGAGTCTGTGAAAATGGGCTTCTGAGTGGTAAATTAAAATATGACACAAAAACTTAAAGTCTGTTGGCCAATAGTGAGGACAGGCCAAACCAGGCACAAGCACACAGAATGGAAAGATGAGGCAATGGGATGAGAGAAAGTGGGACTAGTCAGCCCTAGCAGAAACAAGACTGCTCTTGGGTGTGGCACATCTGCACAAAGCTCCTTGCCCAAGGACACTATGCCATCAAAGCTTGTGAGCTGCATCCTTGTTTTATTTTTTCTTTTTATGAAGATTTGTTTTTACTTATGTGCTTGCATGTGTATCCACATGTGTTGCATGTAAGTGCAGGTACCAATAGAGACCAGAAGAGGGCACGGGAGCCCTGGAGCTAGAGTTAGAGGGAATTTTGAGTAGGTGTTGGGGACCAAACTCAAATCCTCTACAAGAGCACAAGTGCTCCTATCCTCTGAGCCATCTCTCCAGGCCCCACATGTATATGATTTTAGATTGTCTACTAGCTATATTATAAAGCATGAAATAAAATGATGAAATTAATTTTGATATAGTATTTTTATTCATCCAACATATCTAAAATAGTACTACTTCAGCATATAGCCAATATAGAAAGTTAATGAGGCATTTTACACTGTTTTTCAAAGAATTTTCCACAGGTTACTATGTTATACATGCAGCAACTCGCAGTTCAGAGCATTTGCATTGGAAGTATCCAATAATCACTGAGGCCGGCAAGTGACTACCATTAATGGACAGCTTTACAGGTTTCTTGAGGTATCCGTTTAGGTGTTTATAATGGTATGCCACGGACTGGGGAACTTAAACCACAGACAGGTAGCTCTCAAAACCAGAGTAGCAGTACGGCCAAGTTTTTGGTAAGAGCTTTCTTCCTGGCTTGACGATAGCTGCCTTCTAGCTTTGTCTTCGGGGGCAGAGAGGAAGAGAGAGGGAGGAAGGGAAGAAGAAAGGAACAGGAAGGGAGAAGAGCATTGATCTCCTTTCTTCACCTTATAAGGCCATTAATCTTATCTTTCAGTTCCCATCTTCATGATGTCTGTAAGCCTAATCACTGTCCAGAGATCTTGTTGTTAAATAGCCAATGGAAAGGTAAGGTTTTTTTTTTTTTTCTGCATATGCACTTTTTAGACATTCATGCATTCAATTCTCGGTTGTTTTCCTCAGAAGTGTATCTGTGCCAACCATGAACTTGACCTGATTTTCTTATTTGAGGTAGGCCATGACTCCTTAGATGGCACACCCCTGGAGGCTTGCTCACCTGGTATGTCAGGCTGACGTGCAAGAGAGAAAGCACTTGTGTGTGCCTCCAGAATACAGACCCAGAATGGAATTTCAAGGGGGCAGATTGCTTTGAGAAGTTTAAACAATAAAGAGCCCTGTTCTGCAGACCTTTTTATGAAAAGAGCCAGGCAGAGGCTGATGCCCACTTGGGCCAGGATTCAATAATTCACTGAAAGCTGCTATCAGATGATCTTCCAAGTGGCTTTGAACCAGGAGATTGTATAATTGAATTAATCTTGCAACACTCTTCCAATAACCAGTATTTTCTTGCAGACTCTCATTTTGCATTGGAAAATGCTTTAGGTGACGTTTTATTTTCCTAGCAAAAATAGGTTTTTTAAACTGTAGCTACAGATGCTGAAAGAATGAAAACTAGGGGAGGGGAGCACTCTGTGTAACCCATTACCTGACTGAATTTTACCCTCTGCCGCATGTTAGGTTCGTCTATATAATACTATTTGACTACATGTTAACTGGCAGTAGCTCATTTTTGTTTAAATTTTTGTCAATGAAATGCTAGCAGCATGAAGCAATCAGTGCTATTTCCCAATAGAGGGATTTTTCTATGTTATAAGTCTCAGCAAGACTAGCAAATGCTGACTTACCATGGTGTCTACTCCCAGCTTCTTAGGCACCTACATAACGTGTTACGCCTCTCTTCATTGTTCACCATAGCCTTGGTCAAAGGCAGGCCTCTTTGCTGACCTCTTGTTTCCTATGCAGAGAACATAGTTCAGTCCAGCCAGAAAGCAAAGGAAACAAAATATTATCCCCTTTTTTTTAAAGTTGAAGAATGTATAGCAATAAGGTTGATAATATGAATAGTACAATATTGTACTTAACAGCAATGAACATTTCTTAGTTGCTTTGCTGAAGTAGTAAAGCTAAAATTGTGTACTGGTTTATATGAAAAGTGTCCCCCGCAGGGTCTCGGGCATTTCAACACTTGGTCCCCAGCTGATGGCACTTTCTGGGGGATGTCTAGGTGGTGCAGCTTTGCTAGAGGAAGTCTACCGCTGGGGATAGGCTTTGCCAACCACATCTAGTTTCCTCCCTCTGCATCATGCTAATGTCAGAAGACATGAGCTCTCCGCTTCCTGCCTCTTATTCATGCAGATTGCTGCCGTGCCTTCCCACCAAGATGGCCACTCTCATCCCTCTAGAGCTGTAATTTAAAATGCGAAACCCTTTCTTCTATGAGTTATCTTGGTCACAGTATTTTAGCAACAGAAACTAGCTAATGCAAACTCTTTCTAGAAATTCACAAATTCACTTTTGGCATTTTTGAATATGGTTATTTTCAGGGCCAAGTACTTCCTTTCTTTGTGGAGAGAGTATTACTCTTTCATCTCGAACCATTTTCCATGTGGTCTTCACTCTCTGGTCATGGCCTGGCTCCCACCCTCCTTGCGTGCATTGCCTTTGCAACACCTGGCACTAGAATCCCGTTATATTACAGTAATGCTTTGTTCTCTGTTTTCCCAGCCTAGGTAGCAGGCTCCTTGGGTTTTCTTGGCTCTTCGTAGGCTCTTCCTGCCCCATCAGCTACCAGAGAGGACACATTCAAAGACTCAGCTCAGGCATTAACGCTATAGTCTAAGCTATAGGAAAAGCTATGGGATGTTGAACAACATCTACTAGAAGTAATTTCACTCAGGTGAAATCTTACTCAGTCTTCTATTTTGTAAAATATTGTTTTATATTTGCTTATTTAAAATACTGTTGCTTGTTTGTAAACTATTTCTGAACACCCACATTATGCCAGCCACAGTGCAGAAAGTAAAATTCATTTCATGTACGCAGGGACACAGTTTTTAAAACACTACCCTCGCTGTGAAATTTGTAACTCACAGAGTGGACAATGTGTCCTGTCATGTGGTGGGCCTGCTGGGGAGGGAGAGAAAGCTCGCAGAAGAGGTGGGCTTTGAGCCAGGCTTTTAGGAATGCTGGGCACTCCTGGCAGTTGGCAGAGGGAGGGTGGGGGCAGCAATCCAGGCAGGGAGGATAAAACAGAAAGCACAGGGTATGTAGGAACAACAGGTGATCAGGTAACGAGCTGTGGTGGAATATCTCCGAAGCTGTGTGCTGGCAGATAGTACGAAGAATAAGGGCTAGGTTATTTTTGCCCTATGGACTTTGCTGTGTCTCCCTTAATCTCTAGGATTACAAACAAAATTCTACCTGAAGATGGAGACTATGGAGCCTTCTAGAATATGAGAAATAATTATGCCACATTTTGGTAGCGGTGGCAGCCATTGTGGCCGCCTCTGTCCTCTCCTTCTCTCTTTTCTCCTCTGTTATAAAATATAAGAAAGCTTTTTGTTGTTATGATTTTGCAAACAACAGTGCGTAGATTGTCTGAACGTGGAGATATTGGGTGCCACTCTGTACCAGTTTCCTATTCAGAAACAAGACATAGTTATTTCATAGATACCCAATGTTACCGAGCTGAGCTCTTTGTGCCGTGAGCCACACAGGGCAGGATCTGCTGTGGAGGGCTCTGGGCAGTGCTAGGTAGAATGTCTAAATTCAAGTAACCACCTCAAAGCCCTATTATAATGAAATTGCTCTTAACATGAACGCAGACACTCACACGCAGGCCTGAGCTACCCCACCATCTGGAAAGGGCCATGCAGTTTTCTGAGGTAGCATGACTATGGGCTTATCTCCTGAACTGAATTTGTGGATCCCATGGAAGTAAAAGAAAATCCAAAGTGAAAACCTGTGCTCTAGACAGCTTCAATATCCCACAGCTAACACAGTGGAAAACGGCTGACACATGGAGCTTAATGACTCTGGAAAGGCAGTAACAGGAGCTGCAGAGCTGGAACGGTGACAGCGTGCCTGAAGGGCAGAATCATCCAGGGGCCACACTGCATGGTGCGTGCAGACACAACCTGGATCCTCAACACACATTTTCTTGGCCTGACTTTTGATAAAGTACTGTTTACTTATACATCGGATTAATTCTAAGTCTTTGCTGCTGACCTAAATGCCATACTCTTCCAGCACGTAAGTAGCAGGCTTCCAATCTTGCAAACTCACCACCATTAGCACCTTTTGGGGCTCCCATGAGCCACCCCAGAGACTCCAGCACACATTTCAGAAAGAGGTGTAAGCGATCGATCCGCTGACTTTGGGCGAGCGTTAGCTTCTTACACTTTAACCAGTTTCTCCAAACGCTGTCTCAACTTTCTTCAGTCACCTGTGACAATTCCTCATCTGTGAGGGTAGCATCTGTTTCTTCCTCCTGAAGCTCTGTCACCCAAACCGACTGTGTCACCTTAATATTCACTCATTCTCTCCTTTTCTACACCCGTCTCTTTTATCTAAACCCTTACCTTAAATTAACCCATTTCTATTAGTTTATATTTTACCAAGAGGCTCATGGCTTGTTATCTCACACCTTGCTTCTCTTGAAGCTCTGGCCCTTATTCCGAGAAAACGCAAATATTCACCCCCATTCCTTTGCATTTTAGTAGCTACTTACAGGACGGTTTTTAACTACGCACAGTGTAGCAGTCATAAGCCATGTGATCTACTTTGTCAGCTGTGGAAAAGCAAGCCTGCTATTGTGAAGAGAGCGGGCTCCTCCAGACAGGCCCCAGCCTGACATGTCCTCACAGTCCTTGGCAGACAGCTCATGCTTGGTTCATCCACGCACATCACAGATATGTCATAACAAATAGGAATAGGAAAGGTTTATGGTTCCCCCAAGGAATCTGATGGTGAAGGATACCTAGCATCCTTAAACTGGGGTGTTTCAGGCTGGGAGGATGGCTCGGCGGGTGAGTGCTTGCTGTGGAAATAGGAGAACATGAGGTCACATTCCCAGCATCACATGAAAGCTGAGCATGGCAGCATATATCCTTAACCCCAGTGCCGGGGGTGGAGACAGGTGGATGCCCAGAGCTCACTGGCCAGCCAGTCCAGCTGAAACAGCAAGCTTCAGGTTCAGTGAGAGAGCTTGTCTCAGAAAAAAAAAATGTATAGTGTGATAGAGGAGGCTATCCAGCCTTTTCCCCAGGGCTCTGCATGTTCACACACAAACACATGCACGGACACATGTGCATACACCCTACCACACACAAAATCAAACAGGATGTTTTGTATAGAATAATTACAATCATTGTGATACATTTCAAAGTATGACTACTCAGTCTCCCCTCCATCTGTCTTGAGTCTCCAGAGATGCTCTGTGAAGACTTTAGATTTGCTGAGATATTGGAATCTAAATTTAAATCCGAAGTGATGTGTGGCCTTGGATCAACCTCTTCCTGAGTATAGTTGTTTCATGATCCAGGTAAAGATGCCTTGACATCAAATGGACACGCCTCTTTTCCGGGAAAGGTGAGCATCTCGTTTATGTTTAGTCCACATTCGTAATGTTCAAACAATATTTGTTCCATTGCATGGTGAGCTGTTTGTCGCCTAAAGACATCTCAGATCCTTGACTGATGGTCTTCCCTGGTCATTGCTCTGTCCAGCTTTCTTATTTGTCAGAGTCACTGGGCAGGATGGAACTAACCACCCAGGAGCCATTGCTGGCTGTGCAAACCTTCTCAGAGGGTCTATGCTGCGTCACCTCCCCCAGCAAATCAGAACCTCTAGACACTCTGTGTATCGGACACCAGCACATCCTGATTCTCCAGCTGCTCACACACAGGGGACAGGAGCAAGGTCTGACCACTCAAATGTCTCTGTGTCACTTCGCTGTCAAGACTGCAGCTTTCGCTGTCACACAATGGTGCCCTTTGGCTCAGAAGAGCCCCGGTGTCTACAGACTCGATTTTCTGGACTGCTAGCTTGTGTTTGAGTACATTTCCCAAGCATGGCACTATATGGTTCTAGGAAATGCTGATACGACTGTAGCAATTTTCTCCAATTTGTTCCTGACAAAGAATTCTCTTCAAAATTGAGTTGGCTTCTTTTCTTTTGTTCAAAAATGCTGGTAAACACAATTAGCCTCATTAACCTCAGTTTCTATTTCATAACCAAAAATTAGCCTACAATCACTGGTTTGCTGGAAAGCACAGTTGTAATTAGTCTTTGACTGATACAAAAAATCTGCCTCTTTAAAAATTTTCTTTGACATTTCAGTGCATATGAAAACAAGTCTGAACCTTCCTACGTTAGCACTGGGGATGGAAGTAAAAATAAATCGGGGAGTTAAATCAAGGATCTCAAGCTGAGACATGAAAAGCAGTGTTCTTGGGTGTGGGAACTGGAGAGGAGGCACGCGCTAGGGAGATGACAGTGTGCAGGTAGATGCGATGAAGCCAGCTTTCTGTGTGTCCCGTGGCCAAAGTAGGTTACTGATGACACTGATGGACATGCCATCTATAGGCAAAATCAAGTTATCAGGAGAGAAGAAGGAGAGAGAGAGAAAGGGAGAGAGGGAAGGAGGGAGAAAGAGGGAAAGGGACAGAGAGAGACTAGAGAAAAGGATTTGATTCCTTGACAGGGTTGAAAATGTCACTGAAATCCATACTGGTGGCTTGCTTAGGTGCTGGCACCTTTTTGTGGGAGCGATGCGGAAAGTCACGTTTTGTGAGCAGTCTCCGCGCTTGATCTTTCTCAGGCTGTCACCTGGAGACAGACTGCCCATTCTCCTAATCCACAAGCTGGGGTCAGGAATCCAATCAGAAAGTTGTCTGGCCATTGTTGATACAGTACCCAAAGCAAAGGATGACATTATTTGTTTCTTTCTGTTCAACAGCTAATCTAGAAAAATAAAGGGAAAAAAAAGGAAACTAATTTGAAGTAGTTCTTTGGAAGGTATTAAATGCATAAGGCCAGAGGAGTCAGGCCATGGCAGGCATCCATCAGATGGAATGTATAAATCTGGTTAGTCCGTGACTAGTCTGTTCTGGCTACTGTTAGGGTCCGAGAGAAGCCCCCAAAGAAGAGCAACAGCCACGTATGCAATAACAAAAGTGCTTTAATAATTCTAACGTTGGGGTGGCATTTGGCGACCTCCAAAGAAGGTCACAAGCTCCCTTTAAGCAGAGTTAGGGTAATTCCAGAGAGGAGGGATTAGTCTGGGGCTGATTGGTGGAGGAAAGATTAGTATGGGGGAGGATTGGTGGAAGGAACCCTTCCAACAGCAGGGTACCAAAAGCTATCTTTGGTGAGTAGAAGACTGGGGGACGCCTGCTGAGCTAGCAGAAGGGGCCGTGGTTTTTCCGAGGACGTTCTGTTTAGCTCTGTCCCATTTTAGTGAACTGAAACTAAGGCTTAGATTTCTATCAGGCTACTAGGAGAGCCTAGTTTTCACACACACGGTAGCCTGGATGGCTTACAAACAGCAGACACTCATTTCTGATAGTCACATGGGGTAAGAAGCCCATATCAAGGCAGATACTATGGTCGGGAACAGCTCAGTTCCTAATTCATAGGCTGCCATCTTCTTGCCCAGCTTTCACATGGTAGAGAGGGCAAGGGGCTCTGTGGGGGTCTCATTTATTAAGACACTAATATCATTTATGATGGATGCTTCCTCATCATTTAATCACCCTCTAAGGCCACTTGACATCATTCCATTGCGTGGGAAAGATTTCAGCGTGGGTTTAGGCAGGGCATGAGTGTTCAGGTGAGGAAATAGGTACTTAGTGAGGGCAGCGTCCTGGTGTTGACTCTTCTGGTCTGTTTGAATTGTGGACAGCATTATAACAAGAAACATGTCAGTGCTCAGAAATGTAAAACTAGTAGGACTGTGTGTGTGTGTGTGTGTGTGTGTGTGTGTGTGTGTGTGTGTGTGTGTGTATGTGTGTGTTTATGGGAAGCACAGAAAAGTATACTGGTTAGTTGTGGCCAAGTTGGTATGAACTAGAGTCATTTTGAAAAAGGAAACCTTAATTGAGATGATATCTTCATTAGATTGCTTATAGGCAAATCTCTGGGACATTTTCTTGTTTAGTGATTGATGTGGAAGGCCCAGGTCACTGTGGGTGATGCCACCTCAGGTGGTATAGAAAGCAAACTGAGCAAGCCTAGGAGAGCAAGCCAGCAAACAGGATCACTCTATGACCTCTGCTTGAGTTCCTGCCCTGCTTGAACCTTGGCTTCCTTCAGTGATGAACTGTGGTTGGGACAAAGAAGTCAAGTAAACCCTTTTTCACAGCAATGGAAAGCGAACCAGACAAGCAACTTTGTAGATCCTTAGGCTGTATCCGGGGTAACTTCAGATAAGATTTGTGGGATAGTGCCCTCCTATGCTGGGGAGTTGACAGATCTATGTGTGGAAAGCATCCCTTCTGCTATAGGCTATTAGGAGTCCCAAAACCTGTCTATCTCTGAAACTCTCTGAGAAGATAATAAACAAGGCCCAAACAAACCACTGTTAAGGTTCTTAAAAGAGTCACGGTCCTGTCCTTACCTCCTCCCTCCCTCCTGGCTGTACCACTCAGCAAATTCTTCATTTCCAAAGTCCAGACTCAGATGATGCCCTGGGCGTGCACCTGTTCCAGGACTCTGCAGTGTCTCTGTCTATGCAGACACTGGCTAACAGACTGCAAAGGGAGGCCAGGTGTCCTGTCTGGTGACCAAATTGCAAGTAAGAAGTTTTATAACTCAAAGGGAGGTTCTCTCATGTAATTCCCTGAACCTCTTATCAAGCCCCGTAATAGTGAAATGAAATAGTCATGCAGTCAGGAACCAATCCAGGGCAGGAAAGTAGTTTTCATTAGGGACCCAGGGTGTCAGAAGCAATAAAGTAACAAGAGGGGAAATTAGTCTTATTTTCTCTGAGGCTAGCTGGAGAGAATGGTATGTGACACACAACTGTGTGTGTGGCAGTGTCTCTGAAGCATCTTGCTTACTCTCTCTGTCTTGTTCGTGTAAGAGGGTCTGTTTGTGCACTAGGCAGTGGGAATGGTCGCACTTCTGGGAACCGGGTCTCATCATTAGAACTTCCTTGACAGGAGTATCTCATTGCAACTTGGCTTAAGCATCCCCAGCAATGTACCCTACCAGAACTGCTGTCTTCCAAATAATGACAGACAGCCTTTACTTTCTGAAACACGGTGCTGCTTGCTGAACCCCCCCATCCCCACCCCCACCAGATTCTGCCTCCTCTAAGAGGTATCTCAGACATACACCTCCCCCCCCATTTTAATCTCCATTTGTTTCAAGCTAATATCACATATCCTCCAGAAAGAGGAAAGACCCTGGGGGTGGTTATTTTGACAAGCTACTCCGGATAGGAACCTCTCTCTTTCCCTGACATTCATTTCTTGTTTCTTTTGGGTAATTAAACACAGAAAAGGTCACCTAGCATTCTGGCAATAACAGGAAATGGGGAGGGGAGCGACAACAAACAATACAAGGAAGGCAGCACTATTTTTATTTTTCTTCCCGTTTCTCTAGGAAGGATTAGCTATTTATTGATTATTCATATGCCACCTCCTTCCTCTAAGACTCTCAAGGCAGTGCAATTTCAAAGCACCCCAGAAACACCTGCATGTGACTACGTTTAATTTCTTGGCAAAACACCATCGCCACACCAATACGAAAATTTGATTTGAGGGCTTCTAAGTTTCAGTGAAATGGAAAATTTGTCTCTGCTACAGCATCTGTACTCTGTCATACCTGTCCTCTCCTCCACCATCCACTCCTGTTAGCTTCAGGGAAGCGTTTCCCAGCCTGCCTTGCTAAAACGCCCAAGCTAAAACAGCCCTCTGCATGATTCCACTCTTTTCCATTTCCTGCGCTTTCTCATCTCTGCTCCACAAGGGGTGCAGACTGCTTTCCACATCCCAGAATTTCAAGGCCCTGGGTGATGATGAACCTCACTCACTGGTGCACCATATCTGATTGACAGCTGTTTGTCTAGGACAGTACTAACTACGTAAGCAATTACAAATCTGGGCCCTTCTTGTTGAACAGAGTCTTTGTCCGGCTGTGAACATAGCTTTGGCTTCCCGCCTCCATGGCCACTGCCATGCTCTTCTTTAGGCCTTAAGGTCTCTTTTTAAACTGTTCCCATTCTTCATGGCTTTACAGCCATAGGCAGCGTAAGAACTGATTTTTGTTCTACAACATAGGCACTCGGCAACCAGCAACAACAGCATGCAGCAGCCTGACATACACCCCCCCACACACACACGCAGACACACACACTGTTCTCCAGGGCAGCTGTGTGGCTCTGATGGCTTCACCTCTGTTCACCCACCTATCAGCAGGCAGCTACATGCCACTCTTGGCTGAATTCTCTCACATGGAAGGGGCTTCGGGAGCTATGAGATAACCAAGTACGGCCTTCAAGGAGAACCCTTATTTCCTCCACATGGTTTCTCATCTTCCAACAAGTGACTCAGGGTTGGTATTAGAACACTGTCAAATTTGTGGAAGAAAGGAAGATAAGGAGGACCCCCTTCAACCTCAGCTCAGGGTTGGCACATCGGCCCTTTGGCTACATCCTTGGGTTTGAGCAAGGCCATCACAGTTTCAAAGCTTAAGGAAAATGGCTGTACCCCTTGTTGGTAAGACTTGAAATCGCATCTCCCTGGGAGAGGATGGGAGGAGAAGAGTGAGGAAAACACGTGCTCTCCACCTGCTGCAACCCTTTGGATTACCTGGCTCGAAGAAGTTTTCAGCTGTGGTTTAGTTCTGCTGTTTTTGGAAGCTATTTTAAAATGGGTTTATTTACACATTTATTTTATCTTCATTTATGACTCCTTCACAGTCGGGAGCTGTGTCTCATTTATTGTTTGGGCCTCGGGTTGCTCAGCACACTAGACACATCTCAAAATAGAAGCATCCTAAAACCAAGGCGAGACAGAAAAGAGATACAGAAGAATTTTAGATCCAGCCTGACCTCAAGAGATTATCTCTCTCGTCAGCCAGGTTGGCACGACCCTCTCTGAATGGAGGATGATGAGAACAGCCACCAGGGCGCTGACAGCAACCTACTAATCTAGACTCACTGCAGTTCCTAAGGCTTGGGCATTCATATTCCTGTTTTTCATCAGAGATCAGCCGTCTTCCAATTTCCTCTTTGCTTTCCCTGCCTGCCTTACCTCACTGAGTGGCAACTTGACCCCTGGCTGATAACAGAGATGACTCTATATCTTTCCTAGACTTTGAGGCCTGAGGCACAGAAGGAGATGGCTTCCACCTTAGAGTGATGATTTAATCAAGGGGTTTCAGGAGAATTGCCGTACCGTGTGGGGAATGCTAGCTCCCTGGTACTCCCTGGAGCCCTTCCTAATGTTCCTTTCATCAATGCCCCTAAGACCTTCAGATATGTTGTGTCCCCTCCACTTATCATGTCCCATTGCTTCATCTTTCTGATGGAGCTATGTATGGGAACAACGGAGGCAGTGAAGGGCAGGTTTCACTGAGAGGAGAAATGGGGAGACAGGGCTGCACAGATTCACTGGTGGGGAGAGCTCTCCACTCTGCAGAGTGAAGTTCAGTTCATACTTCAGGTTTATAATGAAGCTCGCTCCCACCATGACTTCCCCTGTCACTATTTGAGGCCTTGGTTTGCAGAACTCTGTAGCAAAGACTTTTATTATCAGGACACATCCCCATAGTTCTCAATTCTCCAGTCACAGAACTGAGAAAGAAAAGCCTGGCTTTTGTTCCCTAAAACACCTTTTAAAGAAAGCCACACATAGGCCAAATCTGGGCCCTCTGTTTGAGAATTTTGTCTATTTTCTAGCTCAGTTAGTAATCCAGTGCCTTTCTGATTTGTCTGAGCCTCTGTCTATGAATTAGCACTTACCTTGATGTGACCGTGACTTTGAGGCTTTGGGATAATCTGGTAGCTCATTCATTCTTCTCAGCCACAGAGCTAAGTTGACTGGGGTTCTGTTAAGCTTCCTACCTTCAAAATGACTGCTTCCCCATAACTGTCCAGCATCATTCTTCACCGAACTCCAGTACCCTTGGAACTTGGCCTTCTTGTCAGAAAAGAAGAGTTTTGTCTACGATACTTCTGGGGGAGGGGTTGGATCTGTTACTCCAAAATCAGTTGTTTTATTTCTCCATAATCAAGATATATTTAAAAATTCATGAGTCTGTTCTCTCTTAAGACTGCCTAGAAATGATTATTAGACCTGAAAATTGGTAACATGCTTCAGGAAAAGAGAATGTGCTTTTCTAAATTCTTTTAGATCAAAGGGACCAAAACTCAACTGTACCTTTAGCAAAATGCAGAATGTATTGATCCATATAAACCAGGTAGAAACTGGATAAAGGAATTTGGCTATACATCACATACAAGTCACATACATAAAATGTAGGTAGTAACGACAAAGAAGGAAGCTATTTCATGGTTTCCAAACACTCCCCTGAAAACCCACTCTGTTGTCTTCCTTCCTCAGAGATTTTGTGATCACTTTACATTCACACACACACACACACACACACACACACACACACACACACACACACACACACACACTTACTTTGGGGAGAAGATTCCATCGACAATGCATGAGGTCCCGACTTTGGTCTCTAGCACCCACAGAAGAGCAGAGTGTAGCATCACAGATCTATAATTCCAGTGCCCAGGAGGTGGAGACTAAGTTTAATTTTAATTTAACACACACAAATTTATGGTCCCTGGCCTCCTTTTTTAAATTGTTACACACACACACACACACACACACACACGCACGCACACACAATCTGCTCAGTCCATATAATATTACTTGTATGTATATAATTTTAGGGCTGACCACTTGGTGTTAGATAACCAATTTGAGACTCTTCCCAGGGGAAGACTGTTTCTCCTGCTCTCTGCATTCCTTAGAAGCCTGTAGTTCTTAGTCCAGGGGTAGGGGCCTGTGAGATTCCCCCCCTTCCATGTTAGCACATCTGTTAGTGTTGTTCTTGTTCAGATGTCATTTAGGCAGTCATGTTTATAAGACTTCATGGATGTAGCTTCCCTGACATTTCTAGGAGACACAGTCTCCCAGCAGACACCCCAGTCTTCTGGATCTTACTGTCCTTCCTGCTCCTCTTCCTCAATGCTCAAGGTGAAGGAGTTATGCTGTAGATGGTTCACTTGGAGCTGGTTCTACATGATCGCTTAGTCTGTGCATTTTGATTCACTGGTTTTCTGTAATGGTCTCTATCTGTTGCAAGGAGAAATTTCTCTGTTGACGGTTGAGAGCTACGCTTGTTTGTGGATATAAAGGTAAATATTTAGAGTGTAGGTAGGGATTATGGTGGCTTAGTTAAGTGGTAGTTGTAGGTTCTCCGAGCTCCATGACCTCACTAGCCCCAGGTGGTTGGCTAGGTTTCCAGTACCAGGCATGATTTCTCTCTTATTCTACAGGTCCTAAGTATTTTAGGATTCATCTACGTTGTTTTTTTGTTTTTTTTTTTTTTGAGGATTGAAAAGTTTGTCTTATTTTATTTCTTAGTCTCCCATTACACAGACATATCACAGCCTATTCTCAAATTACTGGAAAATTAATTGTTTTCAGTTTGCAGGTATGACATACAAACACGTAATGAGCATTTGAACAAGACCTTTGGTGAAATCACATTTTCAGTTCTTTTAGTTAAATACAGAGAAATGGATGGCAGAGGGTGTGGTGGCATTAGGAAACACCGTGACCTGCAATGTTTAGGCTCCAGCGGTGGCCACTGCTCCCCACCTCAGTGTGGCAGCCTACAGAGGCACCATGACTGTCAGAGCCTTTGGTGTGTTAACTGCCATTTTCCCTACCTACTTATCTGTGGGTCACAAGCGAGCATTCGATGTCACCATCATTAAATGAGGAAAAGATCCCTGGACACAGGCCTTATTAGAATCTATGGAGGTTCCATGAAAGACAGGGATGTAAAAGCCACCCCCTCATACACACTAATGTGTACACAGTTCTGAATGTGCAGGTCTGTTGTCCCCGGCCAAGTCACTGGAGCCCTGGTCTTCCCCAGAAATTGTTTTCATGACTTCCATTGTCGTTTTGCTTATTCTTTTGAGAATTTCATACAACGTGTTTTCAATCCCTCATCAGCAAGGGCTTTCACCCCCTCCATTCCAGGTCAAAAATTATTTCAAGAGGTACAGTGATTTCCCTCATGGGGCCATAGGTTTTATCCTTATTGATGGCATTTGAGTTTCATCTCTCCCCAAAGAAGATGCTGATAAAACTTTGAATGCCAGAGTTTATTCTGCAATTTGGCCACAGGAAGCCCTGTGGAGGCATGGGAGGTGTGGGAGGAGGTGAAAGACTGTTGGCATCACGGCTCATCCACACTGTAAAGTGCAGAGCAAGCAACACTGTGGTGGTGGCGGCAGCGGCGGCAGCGGTGGCAGCGGTGGAGAAAGTGGTGGTGGTGGCGGTGGAGGTGATGGTGGTGGTGGTGGTGATGGTGGTGGTGGTGGTGGAAGTGATGGTGGTGGCGGCGGTGGTGGTGATGGTGGCAGAGGTGATGGTGATGGTGGTGGAGGTGGTGGTGGTGGTGGTGGTGGCGGCGGAGGTGGTGTGGGAAGGTTTGCCCCTCAGCTGTCATCTTCTACCTTTCCTGGCTGAGAGTCCCTTCAGGGATACAGTAACTGACTTTTCTGTGTCACCGAACTGGTTAAACAAATTCTGCAGCCAGATGCTCATGCTGGCCAGCAGCTTAAGGGGGGTCTTATTGCTGTGAAGAGACACCATGACCACGGCAACTCTTATAAAGGAAACATTCAATTGTGGCGGCTCATAGGTTCAGTCCACCATGGCAGGGAGCATGGCGGAGTGCAGGCAGATGTAGTGCTAGGCCTGGGAGTCCTTACATCTTGACCCAGAGGCAACAGAAACTCCATTGACTGTCCAACTGAGTGAAGCTTGAGAAAAAGACCTCAAAGCCTACCCCCACCGTGACACACTTCCAACAGAATGTGTGGCCCAGAATAAAGGTGTGCCTTCCAACCTCAAGGTCTGGATTAAAGGCATGTGTCATCATCCAGCCTCCTTCAATAAGACCACACTTTCTCCAACAAAGCCACGCCTCCTAGTAGTATACCACTCCCTATGAGCTTATGGGGATCAAACACATTCAAACTAGCACAGGGAGTCAAATGGAAAAACTTTTCTTAGGAGTTTGGGGACAGAGTTTGTTGTCACGGGTGGGCTAGAAGGAGAGTTGCAGCATTAGCATGATGGTGTCATATGACATGTAACTTCCCCTATGGCCACTTCTGGAGTAGGCTAAGGGATTAGGGGTGGGAGGGATGCTTTTTTTGTGGGTGACAAGGTAGAGATGGTGTTGACAGTGTTGGGTCTATTCTCTGTCACTTGGTGACAACTGCTGGTAGGACATTGCAAGCTTCAGTTGATGTTATCGCTTCGAGGGACTTACAATGGAATCCAAACTGTAGTCTCTGTATCACTTTTTACTCTAGTCCATAATTGCTATTCCTGACACTTTCTCAAAGATGCCCAAAGAATATCCACCTCTCCTTCCTTCTGTGTTCACTCTTATCTTCGAGGAGAACTTTCAGTCGTCGGTACTTTGAAAACATACTTATTGAGCAACTGTTATGTGACTGACAACTGCGTTATACACTGAGAATCCAAAGACAGCACCAGCAGACTGTGCAAAGCGCAGTCTGCACAGCTTCCTGCCTGCTAGGTCGAAAGCCCGAGTATATATGAGAACGTGGGCTAGCTTGTGTTTCTCCTTTGCTTGCTTTGGTTCTAGAACATATCTGGAGGGCTTGGTCATCATCTCCTGATATTAAAAAGCTCCTCTCTTGACCCTCAGTGACAACTTTAGAGAGAGCTGGTCCTGGACAACTTTTGGTCCCAGACTCCCGATCTTCATCCAGACATTATGTTGATCAGAGTTCAGGTGGGTCATCCTCAGGCCTCTGCTCTCTGCACCCTCTTGCTTTTCCTTGTGCTTTGTCTAGTCCTGAGATTTGTATTTCCAATTCCCATCTGCCATCCCTTCCCATGAATTTCCAGCTATAGATTTTATTTCAAATTTCCATGATTCCTTTTTCTAAGACCACTCATGTCTGTGAGTTCCTACTGGTCTCGGGTTTCTCATAGCCCTGACCTTGTTTACGTCTTGTCTTTGGGTCTGACATCATGTTTTTTGCTTCATTTCTCTGGCCTGGTCTGCTAGACCACAGTTTCTTCTGGCTGACCCCGACCAGCGGAATAAACAGCCAGACTCAGGATTCTTCCCGGATCACGCTTTATTGGAGAGCACTTGGTCGAGGAGCGGGAGGCAAGAGAGCCTCTAGGTTGAAGGGAGAGCGGGAGGCGAGAGAGAGAGCTCTAAATGGCGGCTGCTTATATAGGGAGATGTGACGCAACTCGCGCCTTGATTGGCTGCTAAGTCCCACTGGCACCAGAGTCCTCGGGATTGGTTAGGGACACTTAGGTTATTGCACATGCGGGAAGCGCCTGGACGCTCAGTCCTGAAGCATTGCCAAATATGGAATTTGTTTACCTCCAAACTGCAAGGATGCAAGCGTATGGCTCCCTGCAGTTTCTACCCTGAAAATGTTGGCTTTTCAGTCCCACATAGCCTTTCTTTGTGACCGGCCCCAATACAGGCTCCAGCCCTCTGCACACTGTCCGTTCCTCCCTGCTCATCTACCCCACCAAGCCTATTGGCTCCTACTATAGGATTGCTCCCCTAATTAGTTAGTATATCATGATAAGTGTGTAGAAGTTATGTGATCTATCCCCACCCAGCTTCTACCCACCAACCATAACATGATCCATAGTTCTTGCCTGGCTTTTGTGATAATAGTTTTTAAATGAAATTTTTTCCAACCATTCTTACTAGACTGTGTAATTCCTTTTCTGTAGGGAGGATTGCCTCCTGCCATCCATATATCTGCTCAGTCTGTGATGCCCATGGAGACAGGACTTGGGTTTCCTGTATTATTCAATAGGTTATAATCCATTCTGATACTGTTATTTTGAGGTTCAAGTTGCAAAATTTGGCCATTAGAAGATCCTGCTTTTGTGATTCCTACTGTCACCTTTGCCTTTGACCATTTACTTAGTTTACATCATGTAATAAAGTACTCTGGATTTAGCTTTACACAAGTCTTCTTCCTTCTGAACATTTGTGGGTGTGTGGTGTGTGTGTGTGTATCTGTTTGTACATGTATAGATGAACATTTATATGCATGGATATATGTATATATGTATTTGTTTTTATAAATTTTTAATTAATTTATTTTTTAAAAAACTATTTTTTCTCATACCAATCCCACTTTCCACTCCCTCCCCTCTTCCCACTACCTCCACCATCCCCCCATTCCACCCTGATCTATTCTTCAGAGAGGGTAAGGATTCCCATGGAGGGAGAGTCAACAAAGTCTAGCACATTACTTTGAGTCAGGACCTGGTGTAGGAGGTCCTTCTTTCTATGTGTTGCTTTCATTGGTTGAATAAAGACTGCCTTGGCCTTTTGATAGAGCAGCCCTTAGGTGGGCAGAGTAGATAGAACAGAATGCTGGGAAGAAGGGAAGTGTGGCAGATGCCATGCTTCTCCTGCCCAAGATGGATGCTGGTTAGACTCATGCCGATAAGCCACGTCCTCGTGGTGAACACAGATTAATAGAAATGGGTTAATCAAAATGTGAGAGTTAGCCAATAAGAGGCTAGAGCTAATGGGCCAAGCAGTGTTTAAATTAATACAATTTCTGTGTAATTATTTCGGGTGTTAAGCTAGCCAGGCACCAGGAACGCGGCCCAGGGTGGTGGGAGCACAGCCCGCACCTCATACAACAAGGAGCAAGGCCCTCCCCACTATATCTAGGCTGAGCTAGGTATCCCTCCAAGAGAATAGGTTCCAAAAAGCCAGTGCAAGCAATAGGGATAAATCCTGGTCTCACTGCCAGTGGCCCCACAGTCTGTCCCAGCCATACAACTGTCAACCACATTCAGAGGGCCTAGTTTGGTCTGGTTCTGTTGCTGTCAGGCCAGAGTTGGTGGGCCCCTACTAGCTCAGGTAATCTGTTTCAGTGGGTATCCCCATCATGGCCTTAACTTTGTATTCTCACTCCTTCCATTCTTCGACTGGACTTTGGAGTTCAGCCCAATGCTCTGCTGTGGCTCTCTGTCTCTGCTTTCATCAGCTGCTGAATGAAGGCTCTATGATAACATTTAAAATAGTCATCAATCTGACTACAGGCAAGGCCAGTTCAGGCACCCTCTCCACTATTGCTCAGGGTCTTAGCTGGGGTCATCCTTGTGGATTCCTGGGAATATCTCTAGTGCCAGGTTTCTTGCTTGCCCCATATTGGCTCCCTCAATCAAGATTCTCTTTCTTTGCCCTCCACCTCTGTCCTTCCCCCATCTTGATCATCCCTTATCCCCTCCTCCTTTCCTTCTGCTCTCCCTTCTCCCTCTGCCCCCATGCTCCCAATTTTCTCAGGAGATCTTGTATATTTTCCCTTCCTAGGGGGACCTAGCTCATAATCCTTTGCTTTACAGCTAGTATCCACTTATGAGTGAGTACACACCATGTTCATCTTTCCCGGTCCGGGTTACCTCACTCAAGATGGTTTTTTCTAGTTCCATCCATTTGCATGCAAATTTAAAAATGTCTTTGCTTTTTACCACTGAGTAGTACTTCATTGTATAACCGCACCACATTTTCTTTATCCATTATTTGGTTGAGGGGCATCTAGGTTGTTTCCAGGTTCTAGCTATTAAAATAATGCTGCTATGAACATAATTGAACAACTATCCTTGTGGTATGATTGAGTATCCTTTGGGTATATGCCCAAGAGGAATATTGCTGGGTCTTGAGGCAGGTTGAGTCCCAATTTTCTGAGAAAATGCCATACTGATTTCCAAAGTGGTTGTACTTGTATAAGTTTGTATGTGTGAATGTTTGTATATATGTATGTTTTTGTATATATATGTGTATCTGTATGCATGTTTGTTTGTGTATCTGTGTCAGTGTCCATATGTGTATTTGTGTGTATGTGTGTATCTTTATGTGTATGTGTGTATGCTTGTATATGTATATTGTGTGTCTCTGTGTATATTTGTTCATATATGTATCTGTGTATATATGTGTGTGTATGTGTGTACACAGCTTATGTTTTGTCCACATTTTAAAATGTTTGCCAGTCGTTCTTGAAACTGTGAGTTCTCCTTTCTTCTTGAAGCTGCAATGCAGTGTTGCAGAATCTGATTTGACCATTCCCTCCTCACACTTGCCATTCTCTTCTTTCTGTGTAGCAATTTTAGTGGCTAAAATTCTGTGACAGATTTTCTCTTTTTACTTACCTTGACTTTGAATATTTTCTCAAATAACTGACAACCCACTTAAAAGCCATCTTGTAGCCTACATAGTATTTCATAATTAATCATTTTCATTTAATGTCCAGGTTGCTTTTGGTAAATGACAGTACTGAGAAGGCCCTTTTCCATGTTGCAGTGGTACTGGGTCCCAGGTTCACTCGTTATCCATCCTCTGTTCCCTGTGACAAGTTCTGGGGTCAATGGCCTCTGCCTGAATTCATCTAAGAAGACACTCATAGAGATTGCAGGGCGGGTTTAAAGAAAGACACCAGCTATGTCCCCACTCTTCCTTAAATGGTTTCTCTGGAAGAAGCTGAACACCATTCTTGGCTGCACCAGAAAAGCCTTAGTGTATCTAGATTCTTCTACTGACTATAACCTCTTTGTTTCCACATAACCCACCTCCCTCTGTCTTGCCAAGATATGAGCATGGGTTCCATGCTACAGTTCTCTGGACTGCTCCTCTTCCCCTGGTTGTTTCTCAATTCCATTTGCTTGGCTTATTCATGCCCTGTATTAAATCCTCTCCATTGGAAAAGGCCTTTCTGGATAGATTTTCACTGTGCTACATTGGGCCACTATACTTCCTATGTACAGCCTTTTTATTGACAAACAAATACTATCAGATCAAGAAACAAAATACTATCAGAAGTTGAAATGAAAAAAATTTCCCTCCACAAATAGAGAAAGTGACATCATCCATAAAAGGGCAGCAAGCACCATACTGGAAATGCTGAGAGTTAGATCTATTTTCTTTCAATATTCAAAATAAATCAAATATGTATATTTACATATATAATCTACTAAATGAAAAATAAAATGACTTTAATATGTAGAGACTGAATAATCTTAAATTTCAATGTATAACGGGTTAAAACAGCTTTGAAAGAATGCAGGTTTCTATTTATTTATTTATTTATTTATAAAGAAAAAATAAAAAAAGAAATTGAAGAAGATACCAGAAAATGGAAAGATCTCCCATACTCCTGGATAGGTAGGATCAACATAATAAAAATGGCAATCCTACCAAAAGCAATCTATAAATTCAATGCAATCCCCATCAAAATCCCAACACAATTCTTCACAGACCTTGAAAGAACAATACTCAACTTCATATGGAAAAACAAGAAATGCAGGATAGCCAAAACAGTCCTGTACAATAAAGGAACTTCTGGAGGCATCACCATCCCTGACATCAAGCTCTATTATAGAGCTACAGTAATGAAAACATCCTGGTACTGGCATAAAAACAGACAAGTTGACCAATGGAATCAAATAAAAGACCCAGATATTAATCCACACACCTACAAACACCTGATTTTTTACAAAGATGCTAAAATTACACAATGGAAAAAAGAAAGCATCTTCAACAAATGGTGCTGGCATAACTGAATGTCAACCTGTAGAAGAATGAAAATAGATCCATATATCTATCCCCATGCAAAAAACTAAAGTCCAAATGGATTAAAGACCTCAATATCAATCCAACCACACTGAACCTGAAAGAAGAGGAAGTGGGAAGTAGCTTTCAATGCATGGGCACAGGAGACCACTTCCTAAATATAACACCAGAAGCACAAACATTGAGAGCAATAATAAATAAATGGGACCTCCTGAAACTGAGAAGCTTCTTTTAAAGCAAAGGAGATGGTCAATAAGACAAAAAGGCAGCCCATGGAATGTGAGTGACAGTTGTATGACTGGGGTAGACTGCACGCTCATTGGCATTGAGACCAGGAGTTATCCCTACTGTCTGTACCGGCTTTTTGGAATCCATTTTCTTTGGAGGGATACTTTGCTCAGCCTAGATATAGTAGCGATGACCCTGGTCCTTCCTCAAAGCAATGTGCCTTACCCTCTCTAAGGAGTAGATGGGCTGGAAGTTTGAAGGAACGGGAGGAGGAGAGGGAGTGGGAACTGGAATTGGTATGTGAAATGAAAAAAGATAGTCTTTTTGTTCTTTTTCGAGCAAAATAAAAAAATTCAATGTATAAATGCTTAAAACAGCTTTGAAAGAATGTGTTTGTTTATTTGTATGAGAGACACACACAGACAGACAGAAAGCACAAAGGCTGGGGAGACAGGAATGCCATAGCACCTATGTAAGGTCAGAGGACTATCTTGTCTTCCACCTTATTGAATAGGGTGTCTCATTTCTGCTGTGACGCTTTGGAGGCCAGGATAAGTTGTTCTGTGGGCTGCTCTGTCTTGAGCCCATCCTGCTGGAGGAATGCTGGGATTTCAGTTCCGCTTCACCACATCTCCCATTTCTATGGCTTCCAAGAGTTGAACTTGGGTGGTCAGGTCTGTGAGGCTAGACATTTTTAGCCACTGAACCAGGCTCCCAGGATAAAAGTTTTCTCAGCCAATTCCCTGTCACCTGGTTTTATGATTGCTTTCAAGAGTTTGTCTTTTCTGATTTGAGCACTCTCTGTAGACTGATCACTATGGAATACCCTCCTATTCTTACAGTTATGTATAGGAGATGAATATAAATGTTCTAAGGTTATTGATGAGAATAAAATAATCTATGAGACTGTTCCCATCTCTTAAACCCTATATTCCACAGTGCCCTGTGTGTGGTGTGTGTGTGTGTACACCAAAGTTTAAGTTTGGATGTCATTCCTCAGAATTGTCTACCTTATTTACTGAGACAAGGTATCTTAGTTCAGGTTTCTATTGCTGTGAAGAGACACCTTGACCACGGCAACTCTTACAAAGGAAAATATTTAGTTGAGGCAGCTTACAGTTTCAGAGCTTCAGTTCTTTATCATCATGGTGGGGAGCATAGTGGCCTGCAAGCAGACATGGTGTTGGGGAAGTCACTGGGAGTCCTACATCTTGCAGGCAACAGGAAGTCAACTGAGACACTGGGCAGTATCCTGAATATAGCAAACCCCAAAACCCTCCCCCACAGTGACACACTTCCTCTAACAAGGCCATGTCCACACCAACAAAGCCACATCATCTAATAATGCCACTCCCTATGAGCTTATGGGAACATTCACACTACCACACAAATTCTCTCACTAAGGCCCAGAGCCCACAAATGCTTAGACTGATTGGACAGAAAGCTCCAGGAACCCATTTGTCTCTACATCCTCTGTGCTGAGATTACAAGCAAGCACCACTACATTTGGCTCCTTCCATGAGTTCTGGTGCTAGAATTAAGGTCCCATATTCATGGAGAATGTACTTTACAAACTGAATCATTTCCCAGCCCCTCCACGGTCATTTCTTGCTGTCATCACTTTGACCACACAGCTAGGCTACAGTGGTTAGAAATGACACTTGTTCTCTTGTCTTCCTCCTGGGCTTTTGTGGTTTAATTCTTTCATCAAATGAGCTCACCAAGAGATGCGTGCCTGGGTCCTGGTATTTTCCAGGTGTCATTTCCTTAGTCTCTAATGGGCTTTGTTGGTCTATGATCTAACTACCCATGTTCTTACTTTACACTGCACCCCAGCCCCCCCCCACAGTCTCCTTTATCATCTTCAACACAGCTCCCCTGTGATGGGTCAGTTCTCAGATTCTCTGTTCTTATACTAATTTACCAGGACATTGGGTGTCTCATTTTTAAGTGTTTACTATTCCAACACAGGCATCCTTTGCATATAACTTTTTGTCTATAATTCTGGGTAGACTGACCCCAGCTGTATGCCAAACCAGGCTCTGAACTTGATTATGGCCACTGACACTCCATTCTGGGCAGCCAAGTGTCTGCTATGACTTCTGGTCAGCATAGCTGCAG
The DNA here is from genome assembly GCA_004026605.1 of Ondatra zibethicus. NCBI lineage: Eukaryota > Metazoa > Chordata > Mammalia > Rodentia > Cricetidae > Ondatra > Ondatra zibethicus. The sequence continues at coordinate 192,146 of PVIU01001391.1, forward strand.
AATCCCAGCTACCCAAGAAGTTTGAGGTGGATAAGTGACAAGGTCAAGATTATTCCTAGAAATTTAGCAAGATTCCATATCAAATTTTAAAGATCATTGTTTGAAGGGGTTGAAAGGTACAGGGGCACAGCGTGGGTCTCACACGGGTGATGGCGTGTCTTCAGTCTCTAGTACAGCTCAAGTGGTGTGTACTGGAAAGGCTCACAATACTGAAGAAAGCTGACTGTCCAAGATTCAGAAATTTTGTGACTCAGTTTAAACTACTATTAGCTTAAAATGTATGGTGATTGTTTGAATAAAAATGGTCCCCGCAGGCCCATAGGGAGTTCTGCTGTAAGGTGTGGCTTTGCTGAAGCAGGTATGGCCTTGTAGTAGACGTGGCCTTGTTGGAGGAAGTGTGCTACTGGGGGTGGGCTTTGAAGTCTTCAAAGCTCAGGCCAGGCCTAGCGGCTCACAGTCTCTTTCTGCTGCCTGCAGATCCAGATATAGAACTCTTGGCACTGTGTGCGCCTGCGCAATGCTGTGCTCCCCCTACCCCCCTCAATGGCAATAAAGGACTAACCTCTGAAACTGTAAGTCAGACCCAATTAAATGTTTTCCTGTATAAGAGTTGCTGCGATCATAGTGTCTCTTCATAGCAGTAGGACACTGACTAAGACATGTATCAAGCTAGGATTTTTTCTAAATCCCAGAAAGTAGGTTATCAGCATACTACTGTGTTTGGATAATTAAAATAAGAATAGCTAAAAGAAAGAAATGGTTTCCAATCGTGACTAACCAGATACATTTTGTTGAGAATAGAGTTTTTTGGTTTTTGGTTTTTGGTTTTTCGTGACAGGGTTTCTCTGTAGCTTTGGAGCCTGTCCTGGAACTAGCTCTTGTAGACCAGGCTGGCCTCGAACTCACAGAGATCCACCTGCCTCTGGGCAGGGCCTGAAAGGTGCCCACTTTGCCATTTTCTTTTTTATCCTTTCAAACTTTATTCACAGTAGCTTTAAACTGGAAACAACCCAAAAGTCTGTCAGTAGCAGAGTGGGTATAGACATTGTAGTACAGTTGCATTATAGAATACAACTAAGCAATAAAAATGAACAAATCACTAATGTGGGCATCGGCATGAATATTAACATTTGTTTCACAAAGCAATCAGGTGCCAAAGTCTATAATGCTTCTACCTATGTGGAATTCAAGAGCAGACAAAACTACCGTTGACATCAAAACAGCGGTTTCCTTGCAGAGAGTCAAGGCATTTGGGGGTAACTACGAAGAGATGCAAGGAAGTTTCTAGGGTGACAAGTGACTCTGCTTCCTGCTTGGGGTATAAACTCCAGGGCATGCGTTTGTCACCACTCATGACCTATATGCAAACCTAGGGTTACATAATAAACAAGAATAAAATTAAATCCTCCCCTCCAAAAAGCAACTTAAAGAACAATGCCAAAAGGGAGTGATTTCTTGACGTTTCAAGGGCGAGGAGGAATCAATGCTTTATCTGCTTTAATGATAGAAAGGACAGATCATCAAATGCGAAGGAGGACACAGCAGAAAGCGGCTTACCTTAGAGCATCGCACGGTTCACACGGTGCTACCTTAATGCCCTGCACCAATCACTCCGCTTCAGCTTAATGGTGCCCCAGGAACAGTACTCGTATTCCTGGTTTGACCTGTTTATTCATTGGTGGAAGTAATCAATTCAATAAATCACTGCAAGCCTCTCCCGCTGTTTGTTGGTGTGGAGCTGATGACCGACAGGGCAGCCATGAGGCTCCGTGGGACCTGCATCCCAGCTTTGCTGACTGTCACCCAGCCATGAAGATTTGAGATGCTCAAAGGAGCAGTTAGCAAGCTGAAGCGGTCATTGAGGAAGACTGGAGACTCAGGCTGACAGAGCAGTTCTAAAACAAGGTGTGTAGCCTGCCTGCAAACAGGCTACCAGTGTGCTTCCAGAGCAAGAGGGCTGCTGTGGTGTCCACTAGCAGAGGCCATTCAGGCCATCACTCAACAGTGAGTCCCGAGTCTGGATGTACGCGTTAGTGCCAGCTTTAAAGTAAAAACATTCCTAATTTACTGAATATGTCTCAGTACTCTTCTGGATGTTTCTAAGAATTCCTGCATGGTCTCTGTGTGCCTTGGCATCACCCATCAGCACTCTCAATCTCTTCCAGTCTGTGAGGTCCTAGGACCTACAATGTGAGGTCAGCTCACCCAAAGTCGCTTTGCCACCAGGTGGTTCCTAGATTTCATGGTTTGTCAAGCTCTATTGAAGACATAGGGAGACACAGAAATAGCACTTTCTAGAAATATACTAGAATGGGTTGCCTTAATTTGGGCCATAGCAAGCATACCACAAGGTGGATCCTGTTTCACATGGAAGCCCCAACCCTGCTCATGACTATCTAATTACGATCAATAACATGTTTTGTATTAACAACCATGTGCTTGGCTATAGCCTTGATTCTCTAACCAAAACTCCTTTAAATAATAGTACAGCCCCTCCTCACACAGACACCCCTGTTCATTTTATTGAAAGCTGAACTGAACATAGAGCATGTTGTATTCCTTTTAACTCATTTATTATAGGTTAGAATATGTGTCCCTGATATCAGTGACATTTAGACTAGATGTCTGTGCAAACATCTTAGCCTGGAACAGAGGGGTGAAAAGCAAAGGTTGCTGCTAACACTTGCTGTGTGTCATGCTTCTGACTGCCTCTCACTTCCTTGCATTGTGGGCAAGGAGTGTCAGTCTCTGCTCCCTGGCTGTCTCTCCCCAGGCCTGCGAGAGCAGTGAGGGGCCTGACCAAATGGAGAGGCAGCTGGGTCACTCATATGACTACGCGGGGAGCCAGCATGCAATGGACACACACTTGCATCAATTGTTTTATGGCCAATCGGTTGTTTCCACATCAGCTCTCATCTCTGATCATATGTGAGGGTGCCTGTGGGGCAGGGCAGAGGTCTCCAGTCTGCCATCTCATATTTAGCCGCATCTCATATTTCCCGACCACAGGTTTCTGAACCCCGAGCTCCCAAATCCGCTTTAAAATAGGCACTGCTGACATTTTCATGTCAAACAAGGAAACACCGAGCCTTCTTGTTCTTGGCTTGTAGCCTCCACGACCCTTATTCTGCTGTGGTGGCAGCCTCCTTTTCCATGAGACTTCTGACCCATTGGTGATGCTAATTTACAGGAGCGGGGGCACATATAGCTATGTAGACTGGAGTAGACAAGGAGCTTGTGGGCTGAGCCCAAGGGAAAACAAACCCAGATGAGTATTTCAAACAGGTCTAATCAAAAGAATAGGCACTTGTCACAAGAAATTCTCCTCTTCGGAATTCTCTCAGGCTGTCTTTTGACTGTCTTTCTGGCCTCTGTCTTACTGTCCTGCCACCATATTCTAGTATTTATGAAAAGTTCCAGGAATGATATAGGACTTGGGAGGTTTCGAGTTTACTGCCTGGTTGTGTTTCTTCCACTGTGAGGGTTTAAGAAACCAGAGCTGAAAATGAAAATGTTCACCAGCAATTTCTCCATCAGAGCACCAGGGGAGACAGTCATACTGCATCTTCCTCCTTCTTTTCCCCTTAAATAAATAGCACTAAGAATTACAGAGGCACAGCTTGGGACAACTTTAAAAGCACACCCCTAGATCCCCATGAAGATAAGCAGCTTCTCCATTAAGGGGCTCCACCATCAGCTAAAAGGGATGTCTGGGGCCCGCAGTGGGGAAGGAGGAGAGATGCTTTTACAAAAATAGCATAATTTGTTTCCTGGAGAAGACGAAGAGTAAAACACAGGCTGTATTCCTCCCCGTCTCCCTTGCCGGCCTCCCCCGTGGAAACCTGAAGAAGCTTAATGCTCACAAAGGAGAGATCAAAATGAGAGAGTGGTGAAGAACCCTCATGAAGGGCCGGAACAGAAATGCTGGGCGGTGAGGGTTTCCTTGGGATCCTCATGCCTTTCAATAAAGATTTAGGGAAGAGGGGGCCCCTTTCTTTCTTCCTTCAGCAAGAAGCAGGTGGACTCAGCTAAGGCCAAAGGTGAGGCCAACAAAATGGAAACCATTCTGTTTTCCTATGGGCAAACATTGAGTGCTTTGTGTGCCCAGCATTGCGCCTGCTGGAAGAAAAAAAAATATTTTAAAGACTCAACCACAGAACTCATTTTGGTAAAAGGACTTTCCAGGAACTAAACATTTGACTCAAATGACCCAAGTGCCAGCCACAGCTGAAATACCCTGTCCTGGATGTCAGTGTAAGACCTTTGCTGTTTCTCCTTTTCCTACAACTCGATTGTGTGCAGTACGTGACATCGCTTATGTGAGACAGTAACCAGATTTCTCCCCTATGTTTGACCTCAGTTTCTCTGCATGTGTTGCTGTAGAATCATCTGGCTTTGGGTCATTCAGAGCCTTATGGCAGATGCTCTGTGCACTAACAGCCATTATGTGCTTGTTTGCAGTCACGGTCCAGACATACCAGTCTGTCAGTCAGGACTCTGCTTGGTATCCACACACTAGATCTATAAAGTGCCTTACTGAGAAACTCTGAAACGGCTCACTAAGTGAGTTGCCTGGCTTTCAGTCACCATGCATCCTTTTCTATTTGATGAATACAAAGATTGCCCAAATGTGTATCCTATGTTCAGGACAGTGTGCTGTCACAAAAGCAAGTCTTCCGTTTGAAAATGTAGCTGGCTCAGTGATACTGCATGCAGCTGAAGGTGGCCACATTAGTATTTTGTCTTTTTACAGCCTAGAATGTGTGTGTGTGTGTCTGTGTATGTGTGTATGTGTATTTGTGTATGTGTGTGTCTCTCTGTGTGTGGGCATGGGACTAAAAGGGTGGAATGGAAATGGAACTAGGCATTTTTGCAGAAATTACACAATTATAATTTGTTGATAAACTGCCAGTTTGTGGGTGACCCCTTAACAGCATCAAAAGAACATTGCTTGGAAGCTGAAAAATAACCATTTCAGTAAATAAACAGGTGCATTGGTCTAAGTGATGCACCTGAGAGTTTCCTCATTTCTCCAGCTAACCAGGATTGCAGAAACCAAGGTCGCACATGCCCACTAGTCTGAGGAAAGGTGCCCAAAGCTCACTAGAGCCCCCCATGTTCTGGCAGCAAAGCAGATCACTTCCAGGGAAGACAATGGCCTGTTTACTTTTCATTGCATTGAAAACTGAAGGCATTTCATAATCAACTGAAGACATCTCATAATAAGCTGAAAATAAATCATAATAGGATCGGAAAATTCTTTCTGAATATTTCACTGCGCTGTGCTCTTTTGGCAACTCTACAAGAAACAGTGCTGAGAAGGACTAATAATAAATCTAGGTGAGTATAAAAAGCTTAGGGACGTTATTCATAAAAACTTAACCTGCTGGAGGATGCCTTTCTCCAGGTGTAGAACGAGGAATTCCTTAACTCTTTTGAAGCTTCTCAGAGAGTTTACTATAAACTATGGATACCATTTGCTCTTTCTCTTTGTCTTTGATACATTTTAGATAGGGTCTTGTGTAGTCCCAGTTAGCTTTGAACTCATTATGAAGCTGAGGGTTGCTTTGAACTTCTGATCCTCCTGCCTCCACCTCCCAAGTGCTGGGGTTGCAGGTGTGCACCACCACATGCCTGGAAGAGAGAAACAGACCTTCTAAATCACCTCAGAATGGCAATCAGATAAACACATTTGTTGTTTGGCGCAGGGATGGGTGGGAGAGACCAATCCTGGGATGAGTTCAGATGCTAAGTCCATTCCCAGTGCCAAGCAGAGTACAGGAGCTGTAGTCTCATTTTTCCTTTTCCTCCCCTTCAGATATCCTGAGAGTTCTGTAAAAGTGAGTGGTCTTAAGCTATGGAATTAGGTGAAGGTGGATTGGTGGGGACTTTAGTCTGGACATGTGTTCCATGGTGACCCTATTCCTAGTTGTCTTAGTTACCTAATGTTGGCTACCAAATCACCTCAGAGCTTCTGGCTCAAAATGTCAACTCTATATAACAATTTACATGATTTAAGAATGTGAGTGCTGAACTGAATAGCCTGGTTCTGGATCACCTGCATTATTGTCATCAAGGCGTTGGTAAGGGTGACAGACATGTGAAGGTCTGGCTGTGACCAGAGGATTAGATTCCAAGATGGCACACTCACAACTGTGAGCAAGAGGTCTCAGTTCTTTGTGGGGTATAGTCCGCCTCCATGTAGAGTGTCCTCAGTGTGTGGCAGCTGGCATTCCCAGGATGTGAGGACCTGCAGAGATCATGGGAGAAGCCACCGACTTCTATGACTTTGTGTTTAAACTCACACGCTGTTGAGTCTGCCTTATTCCATTTATTAGAATCAAGTCAGCAAGTCAGGCCCATATTAAAGGGATAAGAAAATAACCTCCGATTCTTAAATGGGGGGAACTATAGGTATGTCTTATAATCATCCCAGTGGCTGAATAGAAGTTCTGATTTGTGCAGAAAGAAAGGAAAAATACAATCTCTTAAGTCTGTTTGGACCCTCTTTATTGTCTTGGATAATTTGCCTTCTAAGCCCCAGGCCCACCCCTATCATATTTCGACACCACTCAGTTTAATTGCCTTCTTCCTACACTGACTTGGAATTGTTGACCTTCCATTAATAAATCTCAGCACCACATTCAATCTATGATTAAAAAGAACTGAATACGGATAGACTCAGATGCTCGCGAAACATGGAGTTGAAAGTTGAAAGCCCCCCTCACCCCAAAACCCCCATGAATTCAGAAGACAAAGGCAAAGGAGGCATGGAAAGAGAAGAATTCTCTCTCCACTCATGGGATTTTCCTCTTGACTGCAGCATCCTTGAGTTCTAGGAACTGTTGCTAAGGCTTCCCAGAGGATTCCCTTGGCTCCTGGAGAGGGTGGGCAATTCATCAATGTGGGACCAGCATGACATCTCACCCATCACACCTCTGCAGCTCTCCTGAGCTTCTCCCCCCTGCTTAGTAGTAATCATGGCCCTAAATCACTCCCAGCTCATTATGGTCCAGACTCTGCCCATAGACAACACTATAACCCACCAGGAAGTCTGATGAGCCTTTCACCGACTCCCTTTCATGCTTGCTAGCAGCTTCTGGGATTAGCAGCTCACAGGGCACAGCCGGTCCTAATGGCCTTATCACTTGGCTACCTGCTTCTCCCTCCCAAAGGGAACACCCTTAGTGTATCTGAGCCAGAGAGTCTGGCCGAACCATCCTATTACTGTTTTATATAAAGCACTTACAGAATTCCTAGAGGGGAGAGGAGTCTCCAAGGAGAGCTTGTCTCATTAAGCTGCAGCCTGCTTTCCAAGCAGTCAGGGAGGCTCTGAGCAGAGAACTAAGACCTTTGGGGGCTTGGCAGTGCTAATGCACTGACCTCCAGGTACAGGGGCACCGTTATGGGGGAGATGATCTCAAAGGAGAATAAAGAAACTGTGCTTTTGTCCTTTGCCCCACTTAATGGAGTCGAGGAAGCAGAGACAACTATAGAGTGATAAAAATGTACCCAACATCAAAGCTCCAGGGTTCCCACACCTAAAAACTCCCCATGATATGTTCTTTCCTTCCTTCCTTTCTTTTTAAAAATTCTCCTCTCTCTGCTCTATAGGACGCTCAACTTAGCCATAGATAGATAAAGAAAATGGCTTCTGAAGATGTGGTCTTTTAAAAGCCTAGAGAAGAAAGACCAGACATTTCTTTAAAAGGCTTCTAGCCACAATGTCTTTCAACTCTGATTTATAGGAACCAGTCAAAGAAACTCCTGGGAAAAGGCTTTTTTCCCCCCTTGCTAAGAAAGCATCACAGAAAACAAGCCAACTCCCAGGTTGACAGGATGCTGTCTGCAGAGAACTTAGGGGTTGCATTTAGAAAGGTTTGCAGAGCAACCCAGAGAATCAGGATGCAAGGCCTTCTGAATGCCAACTCATCAGGGAACTCATTCTGCCGCAAGTTCTGCAGAGACATGAGCCTTCCTCACCATGGCACATAACGCCAGGGCTGCTCTCTGATCATTTTTGTTGCAAGAATGGTCCTGGAAGGTTTCTCCCTCTTCTCCTCCAGGCTACTCAATGCAGGGAAGAGCATTTTAAGCAAGCATTTGTGCCTGGTGGCTTGAGAAGGCATCAAGAGGGAGGGAGCAAGCAAGAGAAGAGGGAGGGAGAGAGGGATGGAGGGAGAGAGGGACGGACGGACAGAGGGAGAGGGTTCATGTGACAACACTGCTATCAAATGTCTGAGGATCTCAGACAAGCAATGTTGCAAGTAGAGAAATGTGTTAAACCAAGACTCAGTTTGGTTCTTTGACAATGAGGGCCATAATCATTAGAGCTAAAAGCAGGTCTTCAGGCGTTTCTTCCTGAGAATCTTCAGCAGATAAACTATCAGTCACCTTTAGAGTAAGTTGTTAAGGGACTTGAGTACCAGACTCTCAAGCTCAGTGAAAGGAAGCGGGGTGGGGGGGAGTGCTGTCTTCTTTTCTTGTTTGAGTTGTAAGAGTTACCATAAAATTCACACTTCTTACTGCGTGTGTGGCTGGCAGTGGTCCAGATGATGTCTGCTCCCAGCTTGAGGGTGACTTAGAACAGTGTTTTGCTACCCACCTTGGATGGGCAATCAGAAGAAGTGACAAGAAAGCTATTGCTGTTGTAAGATGCTGGGGGGCCTGCCTGCTTGTTATTGCAGCAAAGCGTATCCTGTTCAGTGTGATATATGTGATGGACAGTCCTCCTCGGAAGAGGGGACTATGTTGCTAAGTCCTTTTTGTAACAGTGATTTATGCTTATAGAAATGTCTCTCTAGATGAGGTTTGGAAAATGCCTCATGCCTGATCCAGGGGCCCATATATTATCTCTGCCACAAGAAAAAAAAGGATTAAAAAATAGCTTTATATGAGACTGTGGTGAAAGGATAAGGACTTAGCCAGGTTTTTATTCCGATCTCACTATTAAAACTTACAATTAAGCTAGTATATCTTTTTCCCTCTTTTTATTATAATGTCTGTCTTCCACAAAATGTATGTGTTTGTCATTTCTAGTGATAATGGGCAATTTCATGTCCAAATTTGAGCAAACTCAAGTTCTAGGGCAGTGATCATCATCAGATCATCCTTTAAAAAAGATCTGGGCAGATGATCATGGACTACCCATGCTCCATAGGGGATGAAATCTAGCAATATTTTATCTACAGCATAATTATTTTTGTGACGAACTCTTCCTCCATCAGTTATCTATACAAAAGACTTAGGAACGGATCTGTTTCAGGACCCACAGGAACAAAAGGTTATAAAGCGTGAGGCTATTGCCATTTTCTCATCATCCAGTGGGCCCAGGTGTGGTGGCACGTAGCTTCCATCCCAGCAGTTAGCTAAAACAGAAGGATCTCAGATTCCAGGCCAGCCTGGACTACATAGCAAGACCCTGTCTAAAAGAAGAAAACTTACAAGAGACAGACCCAAATATTCAACTGGGCACTGAGAAGTGATATATGAGGAACTGACAGGGCAAGGTTCATTGTTTATGTGTTATGATTTCCTAAACAATGGGGAAACCCTTGAATATACATAGAACTGTAAGTCAGATCCCCTAGAACACACCTAAGGCAGGGCTGAAATGCTGGTGTTTCACTGAGGTGGACCAGGGCATATAAAGAGCATCTCAAAAAGCTGGCAAAGCACATGAAAGGCAGTGGCTCCTGTGCCAGCCACAGGTTCAAAAGGAAAAAAAAAAAACAGTTGGCTGATTGCAGGCCTCTGTGGGTTCTGAGAGAGCCCCTTGTCCTGGAGGACAATCTGTCAGGGAAAAGGGGCAATGTACCTGTTTATGCCTCTCTGCTTCCTCCTCTGCTCTCAGGTGTACCTCACTGGTGCTAATTCCCATGTACCCCATTGCCAGCCTTTGTAACAGCCTTTCTGGGAGTGCCATCTACTCCTTCAGATGAGGAGGACCATGGCCTTCACAGATTCACGAAGGTCTGAAGAGGACACTTGAGCTGCTACCAGTGATAACCGGCAATTTCATGGCTAAATTTGAGCAAAATCAAGTTCTAGGGCAGTGACCAGGTAAGATCTATAGACCGATTCCAACATAAGCTCTCAGTATTTAATTGCGAGATGATGGTTAGAGTTGGAATTTTGTTGTATGTGGAGAAATAAGGGCTTAAAGATGGCTGGAGGGCTGTGGAGCTGCTTAAGAGAAAGCATGAATAAGGCTTAAGACGAACAGTACAATCTGTGTCAAAACTGGTGTACCTTGACTGTCCAGACTGTTGAACTTTACCAAGCCCATTCGGCTTCCTGGAAACTCTGCCAACATGAGGTTGGAGTGATTGTAAGTCCTTTGTGAACACCTTTTTCAAAGCCAAAATACCTAGAAATCACACACCTAGCATTGCAGCCAGGCAGGGCTTAGCGGTACCCATGCATGTCCACAACCCAGCCTGTAAACATGGTTATTAGACCACTGAATTGCTGAAGTAATTGGACTAAGTAGGCTCTGTCCATCTGGGGCCAGAAATCATTCAATTAGTCAAACCATGATTATCATAAATACCAATAAGCCTGACTATGGCAATACTTTCCAGGATACAATGTGGTCTGGAAGTCAGGGGTGTAGGGACAAGGATGCTGCACACACTGCCTTGACTAGAACACCCCAGGGACAAGGCTCCTAGTTGCATCATTTTAAAAGTATTTCATGGCTGGAGAGATGACTCAGAGGTTAAGAGCACTGGCTGTTCTTCCAGAGGTCCTGAGTTCAATTCCCAGCAACCACATGGTGGCTCACAACCATCTATAATGAGATCTGGTGCCTCTTCGGGCATCCAAGCATACATGCAGACAGAAAGATAGAACACTGTGTACATAATAAATAGATAAATAAAGATTTCTTTAAAATAAATAAATACAAGTATTTTAAATTTATTTTGTGTGTGTGTGTGTGTGTGTGTGTGTGTGTGTGTGTGTGTGTGTATAGGTATGCATATATATGTGCAGGTGCCCACAGAGACAAGAGGTATCAGATTCCTTCAAACTGCAGTTACAGGTGGTTGGAGGTGCCTGACATGGGTACTGAACTTATGCAAGACCACCAGGCACTCTTCACTGCTGGGCCATCTTCTCTCCAGCTCCAAAAGTGCCTTATTTTAAAGAATTCTACATAATCCAGTGTCTCCTGAAAGGTTTCATCATACACCATTCCTTTCTGTGTAACAACAATCCACCATGTGAGGAACTGGTAGCATAGAAAATATGCCACTTCTAGGCTGCCTTGAAGTGACATGTAACAGGCTCGAATTCTGGCAGCTTAGAACTAAGTGAGCATTGTGCTCCAGGCCCGCTTGTGACATCAATTCTCTGTCACTTTAAAATCAAGTCACACACCCACACTCTGACTTAGTTTCTTCATTCTCCAAATAGGAAAAAAAAATACTGTCTTACAAGACCGTCAGGAAAAGCAGATCAAGGACTGGATGCAAAGACATTTTGAAGTTAAAAGGCAAGGCAAGAGAACTCCCCACTCCTCAAATGAACAATGTGGCTTACGATGGATTCAACAAGCGCTCTCCTTTTTACAAATGAGTTCTGTACTGATCTGAGCAGGTTTTGTCTTTTTCAGCAGACTCTCACATCATTTTATGAATGCAGAGAGCCAAGAAGAGCGGATGTTGAGTGGTTGCCAGAGTGAAATGAGCGAGCCCTGCTGCCAGCTTCCCACCAAAAAGTAGGTGCTTGGACCATTTTATTCAAAAGCGGTTCTTTGAATGCACTCTGTGCCGAATAAACACCCCCAAACGCGTGTGTGGCATCCTTGCTGTGGAGACAGGGTGGGAGTCACTCAGTTTAAGTGCACACACCTCTCCTGAAGCAAAATGGAAAGAGAAGAAGAATCAGTCATAAAATCCTAGGATAAAAAAATAGAAAGGGACTTTAAGGTTTATCTGTCCCCTTCCCCTATTTGGCAGAGCTATAAACAGACTTATTCCTGATAAAGTGACTTTTGGAAGAAGAGCTAACTAACCCAGTTTCCTCTTAGTCAAAGCCAGTATCTCACTTCCGGCTTTTGCTCTGGAAGCTGTGGCAGAACAGGCAGCCTTCAAATATAACTCAACCACACAAGAGCATGCCAGGATTGCATAAAACCCCTCTATGGTTAGACTGTGAAATGTCCCCCATATGTTTTAGTTCATGGTCCCCTACCTGGCGGTGGTATTTTGGAAGGCTCTAGAACTTTTAGGAGGTGGCCTATGGCTGCAGAAAGTGGGTCACCTCATCGAGGGGTGAGTTTGAGGGTTCAAAGCCTGGTCCCTCTTCCCATCTACTCTCTGCTTCCTGACTGTAGATACACTGTGACCAGCTGTCTTACACCCCTGCCGTCCTGCCTTCCCCTCAGACTGTAAGCCACAATAAACCCTCCTCCCTTACAGGCTTCTTGTCAGGTATCTGGGACCAGCCACCAGAAACTAAGGGATACAACTCCCCAAGGAGGCTGTGCAAACTCTCAGCCTGCACCATGGCTAAAATGGCTTTTCTACAGATGGCAATATAGAGACTGTCAGAGATGAGATGAAGCAGGCTGTGTGTCTTAGTCAGAGCCTGACTCGGGATAGGACAGGGGAGGATGTGGCTGAACTGTCTTCTGATCCGTGGAAGGAAGGTTTTAGATCATGTGCCTTGCACGATAGCTCTGCCTTCTAGGCAAGGAACTTGGCTCTTATATCTCCTGTCTGCCAGTCACTGGCTACACATTTCCACAGAGAATTTTTTTCCCAAGAGACGTGGTTCTTGTCCTCAGAGGCAGTTGTCTGGAGAAAAGGGCAGCTATAAGATGTTGCCCAGACTCTCTTACAGCATCAGGTATGGTTCAGGTCACAGCTAAGTCAGGGATCTGAGCCTGGCATCCCCAGCGTGCAGCTCGGGAGCAGAGCATGGTTAGGGGAGGGAAGATCACAGGCTTGGAGACAGGTATTTCCTAGGACTCCTGGGGGCTGGATAGGACAGGAAGCCTCACAAACCACTTTGTATGAGTAGTCTTTGTCTTTCTCCACTTCACGTGTCCTTTAGGGTCCCTCCTAGGTTTCCGCTGCAATGATTAGCAAAGGCAAGGAACAAGACATGTATGATGATGTCGCCAATGCCTTGGTAAGCAACTCCAAGCCCCAGAAATTCATCTATAACTGTGTCCATCTGCAGAGGGAGTGGCAAGCTGGAATGAGCGCTCCTGGAGTAACCGTGGGCATAGCGTTCCCACCTTGAAGCGCCTGGAAAGCATTTCTTTCACCCCTGTCTCAGGTTGGAATTCACACTCCTGCTCTCGGCCACATGAGTCAGCAAAGGTGGGAATGGTCCTTGATTTTGCACAAACATATGTCAACAGTGCTTGTGAAAACAACCCACTCTTCTTATCACACCATGAAGAAAATGTTAGTCCTTTTCTTTGGAGAGATTAGGTCTTGACATCTGTAGCATAGCTCACATAACACTGTGTTGTTGGGAATGAACTGAGCACACTCCCACTGGAGGAAATAGAGGCGCAGGGAAGTTTGAGTGTCTTGACCAAGCTCTCTCTTGTCATACTGGGGATTGAGCCTCATGCATACCAAGCAAGTATTTTACCACATAGTCATATGCCTAGACCTTTCCATGCAAAGTTTTAGCACGAGGTTTAACTAAAGTTCCCCAGGCTGTTCCTGACCTCACTGTCGCCTACGTAGGCCTCAAAACTTGTGATCTTTCTGCCTCGACCTCTCATTTAACTCGAATTACAGTCCTGAGTTGATAAGCCCAGCTAAGTGTCGATGTTACAAGTACACATACTTATGTGCTCATATGTGCATGTGCTTGGAGGCCAGAGGCCAGTATCTGGCTTTTTTCCTCTTTTTCTGTCTACTTCATCTTGAGACAGACTCTCAATGCATCTGAAGCTCAGTGTGTTTTCTAGATTGCCGGGCCAGCAAGCTTTAGGGATAGTTCCGCCTCTGTCTCCCCAGCCTCTTGTTTATAGGTGTGTAACTCTGTGCCTGGATATTTACAGATGTGCTGGGTATCCAAACTCAGGTTCTCATGGTTTTGCAGCAGATGCTTTACCCATCTCTCTAGTCAAAAGTGTGTCTCTTTTAAGTTAGCAACCAACTGAATGTCAAAATACCAAAGCTTTGGCTGAGAAACAAATATTCCCAGTTGCATCAAAGCCAGTGACTGCCCTCAAGAAGGTGTGGTGCCCCCCGAGAAGGCACAGTGCCCATGTGCTCCATTCGAAGTCACACGGGGAATGGGGAAGGCGTTAGGTACTAGGAGGGACATGAGACTGGCCTGAGGGAATCCGGAGACTGTCTTCCCCAAACTTAGAGAATGGGTCAAATATTGAAATTCAGGGAAGTCAGACAAGGCGGAACAGGAAAGCACAGCTTGAAGGAGGCAGAGCTGAGTAGAGGAGATGTTGCAGGGTGGGGCACGGTAGGTCTGGTGGAAGTGCAGCACACTGAGGTAGAGTCTGGAAGGGAAATGGGGGTGAACTTTGGTTTGGAAACCAGGCTGTGAGTGTGGTGGATAACTGAGAAGGGATGAAGATCGAGCTCCCAAAGTCGGCTGGACTTGGAAGCAGTGACGTGGTGGGCATAACATTCACTTCTAGAATATGTTCTTTTGGGGTGCTGAAGATGTGTCTGAAGTAAGCACCATTAAATTACAATGGCCCTATGTGAGATCAGTGTGACCCGCTGGGTAATACCCCCAGGAAGTGTGTTGAGAGCTAATGGCAGCTGGCTGAAAACAAGATAATGCCAGGAAAGCATACAGAGGAGGCACCTAGGGGCAGGAAGCTGGGTGCCAAGAGACAGGAAAATGCTGAGAGAGGCAGTCTCATAATTTATGCCTGAGGTTGGTGTACAGGGCCAGATATGAGGGCAAAGGGAATAGTCTGGTGAGCACTGGTGCCGAGAAGTCTTATAGTTTCTCTTTTCCTTCTGAAATTTCAATAGACTTAGTCTTTGAACTTAACTGACAATACATAGAAAAACAGGAAGAACTTGCAGTGGCCTGTTATGGGAGCCACAGAGGAAGTAGAAGACCCACAGGGAACAGGGTAGCTGGTCATTAGAGAGAGATAAACTAAGGGACAGAGGTTGGAGCTGCTGTTGTGGCGGTAGGACATAGGCCATGAGAAGTGAGGGGAAGGAGGTGGACAGCCTCAAGGGTTATCTTGTGATGGGGTAAGTCCCCCAGGTGACAGCCCCCTGGGGTCATCTCTAACAGGACCAGGTGTCAGATATCTACTCTGTCTAGTCTTCTTGTTGGTACAAAGTCGTCGCTAAACTGGGAGGTTGTCATCAGCAAAGACCCTGTCACTGCGCTAGAGATGTTTACCTTTCTTCTTAGAATGGACAGCTCTTCAGAGGTCTTCCTGCATCTGCAGAGACCTCCAGCTACAATCACCAACTGGAAACATATCAAACAGCTGTTTGGTAACATAGTCCAATCCCTCTCAGTGTCTAGACCCTCAGTCCTGAAAGGGAACCCACCTTATCTCAGCGGGAAGGTGTCACTTCTCACCTACAACCTTGGGGAGCAGAGGGTCCAGGTTCCACACCTACCAAACCAATTAGAAGCAGGAAGGCGAGGAAGCTGGGCAGGAGACCCACTCCTCTGCTGTGGGGGGACAGTAAGGGTCAGCTCCAAACTGGGATATTCTTAGGCTGTGCTAGGAATCTGCTTTTACAGACAGGAGTTCCCATGCACTGGTGCAGATTTTACATTAAATCGGTTTTAATTATCTTGAAGATATGCATCCTGTTTACCAATGAATTTGGATGATACTGCCTGCCCTTTCTTTTTAAAATTTTTAAAAATGTGTTTGTGTGAGCATATGCTACAAGTATGTAGGTACCCAAAGAGGTCAAAAGACCAGAATCCCCTGGAGCTGGAGTTAAAGGTGGCAATGAGACACCAGACCACCTTTTCTGATATTAAATCATGGATACTATTGGCCACTGGTAGTCAGTAGTCTTTAAATTTAATTAACATACTTTTTTATGTGTATGAGAGTTTTGCCTGCACATATGTCTATGTTTGTATACTACATACATGCCTGGTGCCCAGCGAGGCTGAAAGAAGTCTTTAGAGCCCTGGAAATTAGAGTTATAAAGTTATGAACTGCCACGTGGGTGCTCAGAACTGAACTCAGGTCCTGTGCAAGAGTAGCAAGCACTCTTAACCACTGAGCCATCTGTGTAGCCCCTTCTCTAGCCAGTTTTTAGGAGGACTGACTGCTTGTACGCTGGTTAGCAGCCTAGCCTGCTTGGAACGGAGCTGGCAAGTGTCAAGAACACCATCCCGCAGAGACCGTGGATTATGATTTCTGAAGAGAGTGTTGTTTCCCGCTACTGTTCTTAGCTCAGTAGCTAGGGAAATTCAAGTACCAGGTGATGACCTGTGGCAAAAAAAAAAACCAGCGGTGAGGTCAAAGGCCTCCTGCCCAAAGCCTTGGCAGAGAACTGACGCATTGTCCTTAAATCGCTGCATAATCAACATATATTTTGACTTACCATTGTGGCAGCACATTAGGTGCTCCCAAACTCCCGATTGTGCCAAGCCTCTGAGCTTGAGAGTCCTGTGTGACACAGCAACAGACAGCCAATACATGGTCTAATGTAGAAAATTTAAAACAAGGCATGAGGAAGAACTGAAACCAATACATGCTTCAGACCATGAAACAAATGATTTATCTCTCTCTTAAAGGCTTCCCAATCTCAGATGAGATGGAACATAAGAAATGGGGGAGGATACAGCTATGCAGATGGATTCCTCTTAAGATAATAGGCACGTGCAAGGGAAAAGCCATTCAGGTATGTCAAGATAATGGTTAGAGATACTCCCAGTGCACAGAGTGTCCGGAGACTTAAGTTGCTTCACTGTGAACCTAACTGTCGTCTTGATTTCTCAGAATGTGGCATTGCTGAAAACAGGGATCAATTTACACCTTAAGAAGTGTGGAGGATTTAGTGAGAGAGCAGACAGCAAATCTTAAATAAAACAGGGACTTGGCCAAATCACTGCTTTTGACCCCCTCAGGCAGCCCTCGTTGAGATAGCTTCATTCCGAGGTTGTTCTAAGCTGTAAAAAACCAGTATAGACATCTTGCCCTGGTTCTCAGGGAGGGAACTCAGCAAAGGAACATAAGCAAAGCCACATGGCCAACATCTTACATCTCCTAGTAGTAACAGTGGTTTCCATCCTTTTTCGCCAGGAAGTAACCAGTTGTCACTACTTTGGGCTCTAGTGTCATTGTCAAACACTTTCTCCTACTTTTCATGACACATGTATTTGACCCTGATTTGGCCAATCAGAATAACTATTTATCTCAGCAGACAGGTGGATGTCTTGAGAGGAAATACATGTGCTTAAATTTGAACCAAGAGCACCTCCCTGGAACTTGCCCATTGATGCTCTGAGGATGGGTGCTCTTGCCTTAACTGGCTTACTTTTCAGCTAGCTAGGAGCCCCAGGTGGGTAGCTAAAAGGCATGGCCACCTCATGCAGAGTCTGAAGTAGCAGGTGAGGTTCTACATGTTTCTAAATTATACTGTTTGTGTGCTTCTTGGTGGTATAAGCAAATAAATCACCTTTATGGTAAGTGCCCACCATGGGCAAACATTTCAATACCAGCTGATTTGTTAACACAGACAAGAGAAAATATTCCTACAATCGTCCCCAAGAATCAGAAAACTGAAACGTGACATGGATATTTGAGCAGAAAATTCTCAAGAGATGAAATAAATAGGAACAGCAAAGAAAAGATAACTAAAAGGGTAAAAACTGAGGAAGCAGTGTGTAGAGAAGAAATGAGAGAGAAAGACATCTTCCCAAGAAGAAAGACACACAGAGGGAAGGAAAAAAATGTGAGCTAACATCTCAGAGAGGTGGCCAACAGCTGAAGCTAGAATCCCAATTAGAATTCTTATTTATAAAAGTGAGCGATAAAGGATAAATCAAAGGCAAAGGCATGAACACATGATCTGTATTGTGTGTATGTGTTATGTGGATTACAGCTACAACCATGTTCGCAGACAATACCTGTATAATGCTTCATGTAGGTCAAGCATCTTGTGAGGCAGCTGTCATGGTTTGAATGTGAAATGTCCCTGACAGGCTCGTGTATTTGAGCCCCTGATCCCTTGCATGAGCTGTTTTGGAAGGTAGTGGAACCTTTTTGGAAGGGGACCTGGATGGCGGAGGTTGATCACAGAGGGGGGAGGGCCTCTTCTGCCACTGTGGTGGAATCAGCCATCTGATAGAGCTGTGAGCCACTTGCACCATGATGGACTATGTAACATGAACTATGAACTAGAATAAAGCTTCTTCCTTGGAGTTGTCCCCATCAGGTATTCCGTAACAATGACAAGAAAAGGAAGTAGTATAGCTTCAGTACTGGGCTTACTCTTTATACATAAAAGCCCTAGGAAAATAAGTTCATTTCATAAGTGAGAAAAAGGGGGTATAAAGAAATTCACTAATTATCCAAGAGCACTTTAAAATGACAGAGATGGGGTGGAAACATGCTCTAGTAGTGCTGATATTCTAAGCTGATAAGCATTGCAATTTCTCATATGCTATGTAAAACAAATGGAGTCACAATGCTCAACAATACAACACTGGAAAAGCTTAAGGGCATGCTAGTAGTAACAGTAAATCTGACATGTGTATGTGTGTGAGTGTGTGTATATAAATACACACACACACACACACACACACATATATATATATACATATATAGTATATATTCCATACTACTATAGCCAGAAAAACAAGTACAAAATTATCTTCATGACTAAAGCAATTCGGGATAAAACAGAAGAGAGAGCCTTATAGGTTCTGAACAATTAGTAAGGGTAAGAAAAAATAAGAGTGACTTCTGAGTTCTTAGTGACATTTGGTGACAAACTACCTTTGATCAGTCATGTGAAAATCCATATGAAAAATATTTTGATATCATTATATCTACCTTAATTTATATTTTTGATTTAAACTTATTCACATATCATGTGAAAAATTTTATTTACATCACATACTTAGTTATAAAATAATTGAATGGAGCAATTATAATTCAATAAAATATATTAGATGCCTGTAACATGATGTAGTGAATAGCAGTCACAGATGAGTACCTGCATCATTTTCATGTCGGAGCACAAGCGTGATTTACTGATTGTTACACATGAGCATCTTTTCAACCCTTCCTCTCCAAGAGTATCTGGGGCCCAACAGTTCAGTTTTCACTAGTTTTCTCAACAAAATACAATAAAATCTTGGTTTTAAAGTGAAATGAAGCATGCCCATTAACCGTGTCCTTGTGATGAAAAGAACAAGAGATGCCACCAGTATGTCACTCCTCTAATCCTTGGCACTTTACCACCCATGGGACACACATGAGGAAAATCTCAGTTACACAAACACAGTATGTGATGTTACTAACATACAAATATCTGTATTATACTCAGTAAATTAGGTATACCTTTATTTCAATGCTTATTGATACATTGGAGTACATCAGTAGCAATAAAAATAATTACATTAAATGGTCTGAGATAGTTTACCACTCCTAGCCGTCTCTCAAAGGTGAGTATCAACTTGAGCCTGAGCACTCCAAAAAATGCGAACAATCACAACCCTTGGAGAAACAAAAGCACTAGCAGCCATAGTTGCACACTTACTTTTCAGTTCTGCTCTGTGGAGGTGCATTTGCTAGGGTGGAAGAAAAAAGTGTAATTTCACTTAACAATTTGCATTTGTAACCTTTAAATGTTAGGCATAGAGAAAACGGTTTTCCATTCTGCAGACCTCACAAATGTTAGGACTGGCCTGGGTGACACAGAGAAATAACACAGACAGCATATGTATGGCTTTACTTGTATTTTATAGCTAAGATCAAGAAACACTGTCAAAGGCCAAAATAGCTTATGCTGCTTTCTCTTTCTCCTTCCTCCTTTCTTCCCTTCCTATCTCCTCCCTTCTTCTCTTCCTTCCTCCCTCCCGTCCTTCTGTCCTCCCTCCCTCCCTCCCTTCCTCCTTTCTTTACTTTCTCCATTCCTTTTTCCTTCCTTCCTCCTTTATTTTCTTTTTCTTTCTCCCCACCCCTCTTTCTTGTTTTCTTCTTTTATTGTTTTTGTTCTTTGAGACAAGTCTTGTTGTATAACTATGTAGCCCAGGCTATCCTGAAACTTCCTTTGTAGCCAGGCTGGTCCAAAACTAGTGACCTTCCCTTTTTTAGCCTTTGGAATGACAGGATTCCAGGTGTGTGCCGATAGACAGGAACCCTCTGTGCAGTCTAGCCTGGCGTGGGACTAGCATTCCTGTGACCCTTTCTTCCTTCTGTATGAAAACACTAGAATTATTGCAGTGAATCCCTATGCCTGGCAGCCGGGAGATTTTATTTTTTAAAGTACTGCTCAGACTTTAGAGACACGTCTGACATGATGAGTGTCTGGTGCGGGAGAATTGTCCGTATTCTGTCAATCATGATTTAAATAAATGCTGATTGGCCATTAGCCAGGATGTATGGGTGGGACAACCAGACAGTAAATAGAGGCGGAGCAAGGAGAATAGGAGAATTCTGGGAAGCAGGAAGCTCTTTCGGTACATCTGCCTGGACCACCCAAGAAGCAGGATGTGACCTGCCCCTCTGAGAAAGGTACTGAGCCATGTGGCTAACATAGATAGGGATAATGGGTTAATATAACTTACAAGAGCTAACAAGAAGCCTGAGCAAATGGACCAATCAGTTTATAACCTAATGTAGACTCTCTGCGTGATTTTTCTTTGGGGCTTGCCAGCTGTGGGAACCAGGCGGGATGGAAACCCCAACAAGCCTGGCCCCTCGTGCTACATAATGGTGCCCAACGTGGCAGTCCGACTTCCGAGCATTTGAATGTTGTCTGTGGACACACTGTTGCAGCATACTACAGAATGGTGCCCAACGTGGATAACTGCATCCACAGAAAGCCTGAGAATGCTTGGGAAAGAATAGAGTAAAGCATGTCTTCTTGGTAGCAGCAATTTCTCGGGTCTGCTCTGCTTGCTACAGGCAAGCAAGCGCTCTCATCTAAGAGCGGCTTCCTGACTCAGCTTTAGCTGCAAAGCCTTGCAGCTCTTTTAAGAGGTCCTGCCAAGAAACAGTTAAATGGTGTTGATGAAAAGCCGACCGCATGCTTTTCGGTTTTCAGCTGTAGCAGGGAAAAACCTGTGCCGTTTTAAAATGCCGGCTTTTTGGGCCGTCCTGCCAGGGCAAACTCTGACTCTTTCAGGCAGGCTGTCCAGCCAGGGAATATTTGAATGTGGTCTGTGAGCAGAATGCTGCAGCTTGCTTGCTGCAGGGACCTTGAAACGCCATAGAGTTGTGGTAAACGTGGCTACAGCTGGTACCTCCGCCGTGAGGCAGGAATTGCAGAAAGCTAAGGAATGGGCTGGATCTAGCCGTTAAAGCCACGGCTTTATTCCCCTCCATACTGCTTAGCAAATTAAAGACTCCTGTAGTCAGAAAAAGAGAGATATAGAGTAAAGATAGATTCAAAGACAAAGAAAACCTCGAAATGGTTTACAGTATGTTAAAAATATATGCTGGCTTATGGTTAAAGTTCTTAAGGGAAAAAAAGAAAGAAAGAGTAGTTGGGTGTGGTGGTACATACCTTTAATCCCAACACTTGGAGGCAGAGGTAGATTGACCTCTGTGACTTCAAGGTGTGGTAGCACACACCTTTAATCCCAGCACCGGGGAGGCAGAGACAGGCGGATCTCTGTGAGTTCAAAGATAGCCTGGTCTACAGAGGGAGTTCCAGGACAAAGATACACAGAGAACCTGTCTCAAAAAGCCAAAAGTTAAAAGTAAAAATAAAAGAAATAGAGGTTAAAATAAAGCTGCATAAAGATGGAAAATACACAGAGAATCTTGATACTGTATGCTATTATGCTCTCTTTGAATTGTTTGAATGCTGAGGAAGGAGCAACAGCTGCTAAACAATATTTGCTTATAAATGCTGCTGAATTAATTCAAGATAGGTATTTTGAAAATACCTTGACTTCAAAATTGAAGTCAAAAGATATGTTACTTTGGAGAAGAGATTTTGCTTTTGTTTCCTACAGGAAATGAGAGGCTGTGGATTCATTCTGAGTTAAGAAAACTCAGATTTGATCAAGGAAGACCACCTGAGAAATCTCTGGTAGGAACAGATGGCCCGGATGTCTGAGTTCTACATCCAGAACAGATTCAAGACTGCTGCCTGAGATGATCAAGACCCACAGGATACTCCAGTCAGGACTTGATCATAACTCTTAAATTTTCTTTGGGTCCCCATAAGATTATCAGCGCCCCCAACCAGCTGGAAGTAACCTGGAATACTACGCCCACATTCCCCAAAAATGGACTATGGATATTTTTCTTTGTTTAAAAAAAAAAAAGAGGGGGAAGTGGTGCGGGAGAATTATCTGTATTCTTTAAATGCTGACTGGCCATTAGCCAGGATGTATAGGTGGGACAACCAGACAGGAAGTAGAGGTGGAGCAAGGAGAATAGGAGAATTCTGGGAAGCAGGAAGCTCTCTTGGCACTCCTGGCCTGGAGCACCGAAGAAGCAGGATGTGATCTGCCCTGCTGAGAAAGGTACTGAGCCATGTGGCTAACATAAATAAGGATAATGGGTTAATATAAGCTACAAGAGCTAATAAGAAACCTGAGCTAATGGGCCAATCAATTCATAACCTACTGTAGACTCTCTGTGTGATTTTTTCTGGGACTAAATGGCTGGGGGACCAGGCAGGACAGAAACCCCAACAAGCCAGCCCTCATGCTACATTACCCCATAGCAGCTGTGCCACTGTTGCACCCATGAGCCTATGTTTCCACATTAGACATTATTGTATTCACAAGATTCATAGCTGGATAGGACTGACCATGACCTCCTGCCCCGAAAACACCCTTTCCAGCACTATGAAAGCTAGCCAGCTTGGAACCAGCCTGATTTCTTCAAGTCTAGTGATAAAGTGTATGGTACCTTCAAGAACAGGTTCTTACCATCAGGTTCCTGCAGACAAGCAAAAGCCATGGCTAAGGCCTGTGTTGGTTGGGATCTCTGGGAAATCTTGAAGCAAAACTGAAGTGAAGCTATCCTGTACCTGGCACTGAACTTTGTGTCTGACTTCTGGGAGAAGCATTATGCCCTGTGTAGAATAACTCCAATTAAACTCTGTTTTAAGAAATTAAACTTTTTGGGTTTTTTTTGTTTTGTTTTGTTTTGTTTTGTTTTTTTGTTTTGTTTTGTTTTACGAGACAGGGTTTCTCTGTGGCTTTGGAGCCTGTCCTGGAACTAGGGTGGACCAGGGTGGTCTTGAACTCACAGTGATCCGCCTGCCTCTGCCTCCCGAGTGCTGGAATTAAAGGTGTGCGCTGGGATTAAAGGCGTGTGCCACCACCGCCCGGCTAAACGTTTTTTTTTAAAAATGTGTATGGGTGTTTTGCATACAAACACAATACAAGTGAGTCTTTGGACTACACATATGTCTGGTGTCTATAGAGGCCAAAAGAGGATGTCACATGCCCTGAAGCTGGAGCGACAGCCACAAGATGCCTTATAAGTACCTGGAATTGAACCAGGTCCTCTGGGAGAGCAGCCGGGACTGTCGAGCCATCTCTCCAGCCCCAGCTGAACTAGTCTATATAATCTATAATACACATATGAAGTTTACAAAATGGGTTTCCAGGTGACTTTTCAAAGCACCCTTATTGTTACTTATCTTCCACCGCCATCCCCTCCCCACCACTACCCTCTCTCCCCTCCCTCCACATTTAAACTTTCTTCCCCCTTATTCTCCCTTTCCCCTTCATATTACTGTGTTCTACTATCCTTTCTCCTTGAGATTGATCTTCCCTTTCCCACAATGGTCCCTTCCTAGCTGCCTACATTCTACAGGTGCTTCGGGTTAAACATTCAACTCTAAAGATCCACACAGGAGTAAGAACATGGGGCTCTTGTGTTTGCTGGGTCTGGGTACGTCACTCAGTATAATTTTTACTATTTTCATTCCATGGTCCTGTAAGTTTCATAATTGCATTTTTTTTTCTTTACAGCTGAATAGAGTTCAAGGCTCAGAGAGCATCACCTGGGGAGGGATGCTGTAAGAGCTACCTTGTGAAGGACCAGAGCAAAAGGGCATCTTCTGAACCTGAGGGAGCCACACAGTGCTCTCCCGTTGCAGCAGCTGTGGTTGCCTGCACTAAGCCTGCGCATAATTAAGTCAGACCACAGGCTAAGCTAATGCAGAATGGGGAGGCTCTCATGAGTCCCCACCCCCAGCTGAGGAGCTGCTGGCACTTGATGTCATCTGCGGAGAGAACATTATTTTCTTCTAAGAATGAGGCCCCTGGTAGACAGGTTGATCATGGTTCAGAGGATATGTGGGGGGGGGAGGTGTCTCTGGCTGAGGGTCCTTCACATCCTTCGTTTACTTTCTTCTTTGTACTCCATATCACATGCATTTTTTCCCATGGGCAGCTATTACTTTTACCAAAATATAGAAATGAATGTGCATATGGGTATTTATAGAAAACAGAAAAAAACCACATTATTTATCAGCAAATGATACTTGTTGGGAAATTTGTTTAATTGGGGTTCCCGACTCAGTGGCATCAGCCAGTATCAACCTGCTAGACTTCACCTGAGTTGATCTGCCTCATTTGGTGATTTGTGAAGCACCATATGCTGCCCCGACTGAATTTTTTTAATACCGTATGAAATAATTCCTGTTAGGATAACCACAATTACAGCAGGTAGGCTAAACTAAGGGGAGACAATCATCAAATTAAGGAAACAGTGAGCAGACAATTACCTGTGCCCACTGCCAAATGTCGCCACTAATCTGTTCAGGATGTCTGCAGAGCATTTGGCTGCAAACAGCTTGAGGGCCACTTAGGATGGCGCTGGGGTGTGGGCACGGGGCCTCCGGAACACACTTGTTTATGAGCTGCTTAGGACTTATTAGTGGCATTCAGTCTTAATTTTTGCCACAGTCTGAAACATGAACGCTTAGTCTATGCCTCAAAACCTGAAGGTAGAGGCCCAGGATCAAGACTGTAGCTGCTTTTCTGCTTGGCTGGATATAATGCTGCACCATACCGTCCGCGAGCCCGGCAAGGGCCTGGAGATTGAAAGAACACACAAGAGACCTGGGTCATTCGAAAGATGGGCCAAATGCTGTTTATTCAACTTTAGGAAAAACTTTAAATACCTAGCTGCTGCACCCACCCCCCACCCCCCTC